>NW_017552014.1:897354-1003726 GCF_001854935.1 Bemisia tabaci | reverse complement strand
AACTATTTTACTAGCAATTTTTGTCTTTATTGATGGGATATTCCCTTGCCGACAAAGGTAGAGGGGAATAGAGCCCGTAAAATTGAAGGTGCTATTTAAATTTTTCGGAAGTCAGGTGTGTAAAGTTCGTGTGGCTTCCTGCGCTTTAAACGTCTGGTCTCCCCTGCCCAGTCCAGAAGCTTAATTGCCTCTGGATTGGGATGGGATTCCAGACGCTCTTCATACCTTCCGTACATACGGGAGATGAAAACGTCCAGACTTTCTAAGCCGAGTTCAGATCTGATATCATCGTTCCTCATATACCATGGAGCGTTTGCTATTTGTCTTAAAATTTTGTTCTGGACCGTTTCCATCTTCCGTATGTTGGAATTGGCAGCGCAGGCCCACAACTGACTGGCGTATGCCCAAATTGGCCTTATCATGGACTTGTATAGTAAGATTTTATTATTTAAACTAAGTTTAGATTTCTTTCCGAATAACCAATACATTTTTAACAGTTTAAGTTCAATTTGCTTCTTTTTCCTAGAAATATGTTCAGCATAGTTCAGTTTAGAGTCCATGATAAGGCCAAGGTATCTGGCTGCTTTCGATTGGGGTATAGCTTGTCCATTTAGCACTAAGGGAATATGGACAAAATTCCTAAGTGTGAAAACCACGTTTTCAGACTTGTTTGGATTTAACTTGGACCCATCAGCATTCGTCCATTCCTCGATTTCATCCAGACTGGTCTGCAGCATGTCCACAGTTTCCTCATATGATGGGGCGCTCGCGAAAACCGAAGTATCATCCGCGAACACACCCAACTCAGAGTTTCCTTGAGGTTTAAAAGAATAATGAGAGAAAAACTGTTCAAGAGAACAGTTTTTTTTCACAAAATTAATCCTCTTTCACGTTGAAAAGTCCTAAAGCTAAAATCGGGCCACTGTACACTAATCGCCTCGTCTTTATGTCTAGTTACACTACACACGTAACAATGAGACCTACACTGTTGCAGCGAGCAGAGATGGAGCGATAAACAAGAGGCTCATATTCATTCTTTATTTTTGCGTGGGACAAGTCCATTTTGATGGATTATCTGGCCATTGAGCGAGCATTGTTCATCCTCATTGTCGTACATGTAAACGATCGCCGCATTCTCATTTATCACCGGTGGCGCGCGGTAAACGGGGGCACTTTGCAGTGGAGCCACCGGAGAGGACCCTCATCAACCCCTTATCCTCTCTCTCGGCCTCGGCCTCTGTCAAAGCTTGGAAAAAATCACAATGGACGAGGGGCGATCTGGTGATGAATTAGAAGTAGTTGTTTTAAACTCGCTTAATCCACTCGTCAGACTTAACCGCTGTGTGCTTAAAAACCACGTGTTAAATGCGTACATGACCGCTCCTATCCGCAGGGTGGCAACATTTCATAAAAAAATAAAATCTTGAAATTTCACGTGAAATATTTCATGTATTTTATAAACTTCTGAAAGACATTGAAAAATACCGGCTCCTATTCATGTCTCGCTAAATGCAAAAGTTGTGACTTTCCTCTATTTTTATTTGTTTGAGTGCGGGTTGCATACTGCAGCCCCTGGAAAACACGAAATATTTCAAGCAGCATCGTGATATTTTATGAAATATTTCACTGAAATTTCCAATATTTCATCCCTTTCTTATATTTCATGCCGTCCTGTCTATCTAGCCCGAGTTGTCGTTTCATCTGCATTTTTTTTTTCATCCGAGAGAAATGGTCGCCTACCATATTCGTTTCAGAAGAAAATCGGTCGAAGGCTTTCTTTGTTTGATTGGCGGCACCATGAGTCACCCAAGTGTGCTTTGAAACAGCATAGAGGGCTGATTATTGAAACTGACGGACTAAGCCAGAGATGAAGAAGACAAAAGGAAAATGGAGAGATCCTATTGGTTGAAGTATTAAAGTTGTCAAATCTCCGGGTCTTAGGAGGATAAAATACAGGGTTATTCAAAAGTCACGCAACACACTGGCCATAACTTTAGTTCTAATTGGACTGCATTTTGCAATTTGGAACTATAAATTCTGGCTCTTCTGGAAAAACACTTATGTGCATAGGGAAACTAATGACACATACGTTGTTTTTAAACCGGGCTAGAATCTATAGGTCCAAATTGCAAAATGTAATCCAATTATGATATCGATTTGCGGTTTAAGACGTTTTTCCTCATATCGAGGGGGAAACTTGTTGAGGTCCTTTCCAGTGTTTGAACCCCTCGGGGGAGGGGGGCGGGTAGCAACCAAAAATTTCAAATGGCTACCCCCTCATGGCCAGCAGTGCGTGACTTTTGAATGACCCTGTAATGAGTTTCAGCGCGGAGAAATGTAATTATCGTTCACACAAAAATAGAAACAGAAAGAATTACATTTCTAACTGATAGGGCACAAGCCTTTGTACTAACGCAATGACATTGCTAGCGAATAAATAGGAAAATCATGATCCGACAAGGACAAGCGATACCAACTCGGCAACTTGGTTATATTTTAGCCAGAAATGAGTGGGCGGGTTTTTATTCTTAAGAGTAAAGTTGCGAGAGGAGCTTTTTGGGACAAAGGCTCCAAGGTAAGATTAACTCACTTCTCGAGGGCTGAATGCAAGGGTCGGGGGCGGTTTAAATTAAGAAGGGACTTGGAAAAAAACTCGTCGACGTCGGTGGATGCGGACGAAGCGCTCATCGATCGAAGCCCGGAAACTCACAATTCATCTCGGCTAATGATCCCTGCCAATTCTCCAAAGCTCAGGCCTCGCTCCTTACCTACCTCCTGTATAAATTATTCACCAACTTCTCCTACTCATTCCTCAAACTCCCTGTATATGGGTATGAATTGCATGAGCCTTACAGCATGAATTGCATGAGCCTTACAGCCATGATACGCATGAGCCTACCCATGAATTAATTCAAACTCTGTAATATTTACAGAATTTCCCACCTCCAAAAGTGGTTGCATCCAAGAGAGCTCTGTTCTTATCTGTCCAATGTCCACTTTAGTCGGATCGAGTCAATAGGAAAGGTCGGACAAAATTTGGAAACTTTAAACGCTCATGACTCCGTTTACACAAAAATTCGAAGTTCTAAAAGTGGTTCCACTGGTTTCCTCATGAAATTTTCAACCTAAACCACCCCTTGAAATGTAAAATGTGACAAAAAAACACCAAAATTTGCAGTTTTAGTCAGAAATTTCACGTCCGACCTCTCTCATTGACCCGATCCACTGTGCGGCCTTGAGATGCTTCGAGAGAAAATATCTTTAAGCGACTCTTCAAAAATTTGACAGCATTCTAAAAACCAGTCATATCTACATTAAGCCTTTTAAAAAAAAAGCCAATTCTATTTGGACCGCGCTAAGCAAAAAGGAACCAAAGCGACATGAGCTATTGTCAGGTGTGTCCGACGTAATTTTTGAGCAAATTTGCCCGTAGAAAAGGTATTGAGTTAGGTGTATCTCTTGCGTGCAACAGACCTTTTTTCAGGAAATGCCATTGGAATAAGCCTAAAAGCGGATGTAATTTTAACTTCAGTCGAAGCGATACACTCAATGAGGTCTCAGTTTCTCATGAGCATTTCAGAGGCGCCTCGAGTCGAAAAAAATTAGGACAAATTAAAATACGATAATTGAGCGAGGTATCCGCGGCAACAGGTCAATTGAAGCCGAATTTATGCCCGGGCTCGTTTTTATGAGCGCCGGCCAGAGCTATCGTCCGAGCGGCGGCTTCCGTGCGATTTGAATGTGGAGCAGGCTGATTCATGATTAGTCGATCATAATGACTGATCTTGTCTTAGAGACGAATCGGCCTCGCTCTCACACTCCGTTCCTAAGAAAAGACGTTGCGCGAGCCTCTCAAGTGCACCGCTCTCATAAAACAACTGGTCTGCCGTGCTAAGGAAGAACGCCGTACGAACATTCGAGAGTTGCCAAATTTACTTCGATAAAATGATTATTTTTGAGGGAAGTTATGAATATTTTTCCTTTAAATTTTCAGAATCTTTAAGTAAAATTGTGAACAATATTATCTGAAAAATTGAGAGGAAAATAGTCATAATTTTACCAGGAAATTCGCGTTTTATGAAAGGAAACTGGGCAACGCCTAAAGGTCCATACGGCGTTTTTCCTCAGCACGGCAGTGGTCTGCTCGCGAGCAGCTTTAAGTTCATACTTTCGATCTTTCTCAGGAGGCCTCTGACTGCGACGTCATTGGGCAAATAGCACGAGCGGATCCGTTGTTTCGAGCGATGCGCGTCTGTAGAAAGCAAGGTTGCCAGATTGTGTGAAAATATCTGAATATTTAACATTGAGTTAAAAGGGGAAAATGCGCTGAAATATCAACAAAATCTGGCAGCAATAACTTAAGATCAGCGTCAACGGTCTATTTTGACCACTAACCGAAATCTCGGCTTCGCATCTATGGTGCGAACGATCGAATTTAATTCCACCTCTAGGGACTACTCTACCACTTTATTAGTCGATGGATTAATATAACGTCACTCCAACCACAATGTACCTAAGTCGCATGTACCTAAGTTGCTGCTCCACTCTTTAGGATCTCAGGATGAAATCTGGGGTGCATTTTATTCCAGGACGTACTTTGCACCCAGAAAACCCAAATACGATGAGAGCTGAACGGAGTCTGATTGCTGATTTAACAATTAAATTGTGAAAAAATGTGTCCGACATGTTTCAACTGTAAATTTTACAATAGTAGAAAGAAATTTTAACCACAGGGGTGGTTAAATTAGCATTTTATTTATTGTAAAATCTACATTGAAACATGTCGGACACTTATTTTAACCACAAAATTGTTGAACCAGCAATTTAATTTTATCCGTGTAAAAACCGAAGCAGGGAGTCAAAAATGATGACATGTAATCCTAGTTTAACGATAGCTTCAGCGTCGCGCGAGCCAGAGGGAAGGAAACTCGGTGAAGTCATCTTTGTAGCGTGACGCGTTTGGAGCAATGCGAGAGGTATTCATGCAGTATGGTAGGCGCTAATACGCGCTCGCGCCAACCGCACTGTTTGGCGCAATGCGCGAAGTATTTCTACAGTCTTGCAGGCGCTGATATGAGTGTGACGACGCGACGGCCGCATTGTGTTTGGCGCGGTTATACGAACTTGCGTTAGGATAATCGCGGCATCGAATAATGTGGCTTTAAAGGCCCATGATGTGTTTCGACGCCTTATGAGCATTTCAACATTGCCTCGTTTCTCCCGATAAAAATTGTTTTCCGGGAAAAGTTAGGAAAGTTCTCTGTGTTCGCTTTTTTCGATTAAATGGACCATTAAACAAGGTACAAATTTGAGCACTCTGATGCACGTGTTACAACTAGAATTTTACGTAGAACACGATTCTTTCATTAAAAATTATTGAAATCAACTTCTAGCTAAGATATTAAAGTTTTTATTGTACACTGATTACGGGAACTTTAAATGCCCGGTCAAAGAAAAACAATACCCTAGGCGAGTCAAATTGCGCACTACAATGGCTTCAGCAGACTATGCAATCGAGCATTGTTTCTTTTCCACACTGTGTTGTTCAAAATTTGTACGGCTTGCTGTAGAGCGTCAAGATTGAGGTTACCATATTTTGATATGACTGTCTCTCAGGAGAACGAATGCAAAAAAAAATTAAACTCGAGGAGGGCACATACATTGTTTCGTAGAACAAGGAAATTGATGCGAGGAAGTTTGAAGAATTTTCCGTGAAGTAACTTCATCTGCTTGTATTAAGCCTAAGTTGGACGTCGCTAATTAAGTTAATTAACTATCAATTAAAGACGTCGTAAACTGGCGAGGAGGAGAATAAAATAAGAAAGTTCATCCCGCAGAGTTCATTAAAATCCCAGAGAAAAGTTTCGAACAGGTCAAAACGAAAGAGCCATTTGATTATCTCACGGAAAACAACCCGAAACCCGTCCATCTCGGAAATCACAGAAAGTTCTCTCACTGACTAATTTCAACTTCTGACTGTATGCATTCAAAAATTTGCCCAGATGTGTTGTGCTGAATATTGCATGTTTTTACTCGTGAGATAATTTTTATAGGGAAAAAAATATAAAACAAAAATCGTTATTACGGTTAACTCGAGCCCTCTGCTTAACCTATTACGGGAGGAAATAAAAAACGGGCGAACCCAAAACCGAGAAAAGAAAATGACTAATTCCTCTCAATTTCGACGCAATACCACTTTTTATTCCTAACTTTCAACGATTCATTTACCTTATGTTCTCCCATATTTACTCACAAATGATGAAAGAAATACTACAATTGACAGTAACGCTAGCATGAAATAATTGCAGCCCACCAAGTTGCATCATCTGATCTTATTTCACTAACTCTGGAAAGAGTGGCCTCATACTTTAGTTTTTATTAGCAGAGCATCGATCAATTGTTTTTCATAATTTTTCACCCGTAGGAATGCATCCATTGTGCGAATGTTCCGAGTTGTGCAAATTCAGGAAAAATCCAACAATAGTCATCGAAAGAGCGTCTCCTATTTTCGGTAATGAGTTGCCATCACGTATTTTTAAGGTATACATTACAACTTTACAAAATATTAACCCTGATTCCTTTTAGGAACCGCAGGATCTTCACCGTCCTTTATCAGTTTGGGACAACATCAATCATTGTTAATTTACTGAGAACATTTTTTGACCAATCAGCGTTATCTGCAAAACAAAAAAAAGTACACGGATGCTACACAGCTTGTTTGATACTCCAAACAAGCGGAGGAAGGGGTCATATGCCATTTTTACAATTTTTAACCACCTCATGTGGACCGCGTCATGCAGAAAGGAACCAAGCCACAACAGCTATTGCCAAATTTAATCGGACAATTTAATGTTTTACGTGAAAACGGTTGTGCGGATTTTTGTGCTAATTTCAGTGGATTTTTTGCATAGTGCGAAGCGAATTCTGCAATATTTCTGAAGGAATCCGCAAAAACGTTCTCTTATGAAAAATTAGATTCCCCGATTAAATTTGGCAACAGCTGATGTGGCTTCGTTCCTTCCTGTTAAACACGATCCATTTGTCAGTCAAATCTTCTTTCTTCATGATTGTTCAATTACTGAACAAGAAAAAAAATCAAGAATGTACTGTTAGAGCTATCAAAATTCCTCATGAACAGCGCATTACCAAGATTTTCAGGGTTTAAGGGGTGTCAAAACGTACGTGACCCCGACGTGATTTGAACACGCAACCTTCTGATCTGGAGTCAGACGCGCTACCGTTGCGCCACGGAGTCCACATGGTACGAAGCGACGAAAATATAGAGTCACTTTAATGCGATCACCCGACTCGACTGAACATTGATCAATGCCAATGCTCACTCCCACACGCTCAAGTGGAGTCATTGAAAGTAAAGTAGTAGATACTGATGCATCGACAACCGCACAATGGGTTGATCCACGGATTAAGCTCGTAATAGGAAAATATGCATCGTCGCACGTTTTCTTCATTTACTCTTCGGCATTTTTCAATGTCCTCTTGAAAATTTTCGGAATTAAATAATTTTCTGTTTTTAGTGTTTTGCATTTTCTTCTTCTTTTTTATTCGCAATTTATACAGTTTGTTCAGAATTTTCTCAGTGCTTTGAATAAATTGTATTGATTTTTAATATTTTTTTTATTTTTGTGACTCTTCCTCTTAATTTGTGTAGGTCGTAATTGAAATAATAGGTATGTAGATGTAAGGACAATCAGACTTCATTTTGAAATTAGGAACTACAATTTCTGGCTCATCCGTATAACCACTTTTCTGCATAGGGAAACTAATGGTACAGGCGTTGTTTCTAATCTGAGCCAGAAATGATGGTTCCTAATTGGTAAATGTTGTGTGTGGCACTATGTGGCACTGGCTCCTCACGATTAAAATGTTTACAAGACTCCTTCGATGTCAGGTATGCCGGCAAGTTTGGAGAACGCCATCTTTTCCAATCTACATATATATTATGAGATACTTAAGTACAAAATAATTTGTAAATTCCTGGTCAAAGTTTTTAAGTGCAATAGTTCCTAGAGGCCCCTAACTCCCGTCTAATTGAAGCCCCCCGCCCCCCTGACACCGGAAACAAGGTGGGAAACCAGGAAACCCTGAATTCCGCACACAAAACTTTGGGAAAATTTGGTACTCAAACTTCGATTTGCGCAGTAAAATCGGTGGCCTCCTTTTGATCGAAAATACTAAATTAGGTTGAATTTTACGTGCCGTGAGTAAGCGTACGAATCCTAGATGAATGACTGCGGTTGCTGGCGTGATGTATTTGTACCGTACATAATCAGTCCAAAATGAAAACCATCGACTGATTGTGAGTGACATGCACCAACCTGGCCTAAATCATAAATTTCGTCATGGTCGACGGAAAACAGGGGGAGGGGGGGGGAGGTTTCATACGTTGTCAAGTGGGATTTGAGTGGATGGAAATATGAGAAGTGCCCTGATATTTCATGAGCTTTTCCTATTTCTCCTGCTAACTTCCGAGGGAAAAAGTACTACTCGAAATTTTCAGAGCAGTTCCCGTTAAAAATAAATTTAAAGGTTAAACTTTCTGAAGCAGCAGCCCGTGACAATGGTGATATTGAAAACATAGGAGAAAAAACGGGAAACAAGGCTAAAAAGTACACATAAAAATCCGAGACGTTTCGGCTCAAAACTGAGCCATTTTCAGTCGGAAGGATAAAAATGAAGTATAAAAATTCCAAATAGAAACCTATAAATATTTCTATATATTATTGCTATATATTACGTTTTTCTCTCTTGTCTTTGTTTTGATTTTCTCGGCGATCATGCAGTCTGCAGATTTCTATTCGGAAATTTTTATTCTTCCGACTGAAAATGGCTCAGTATTGAGACGAAACGGTTCGGATTTTTATGTGTACTTTTTAGCCTTGTTTTCCATTTTTTCTCCCGTGTTTTTAATAATACATTTAAATTGAGACCCTTGAAAACTATCAGGGGGCCCCTATGTTCCCATTAACGACCACAGCCGCTCTAAACGATCACTTTTCTGCCGTGCTAAGGAAGAACGCCGTGTGAGCCTTCAGATGTTACTATTTTTCCTACTATAAAACAAGATTTTTCAAGGAGCCTTATTTTTATTCAAATTTTTTATAGAATTTCATTTGCAATTTGATCCAAATCATATAAAAATTTCAAGGAAAAATATCCACATCATTGGTCAAGAATTCATATCTTATCGCTGGAAATTTGGCAACATTCGGACGTTCATACGGCGTTTTTCCTCAGTGTTGCCCTCAGGGAAAACGGATCGTCATACGTTGCTCAAATGGCAACTCCCCCATTTGTAGTGAACCATGAGAGATAACATAATAAAAGATGAATTTTCGGTCCCTAAGAACCGTATGAAAGGTCCAAAAGCGGTGAACCAACCAGAGAGCGGCACAGACACGGCAATGCCCTCTCCTTGTAGTTACTCTACTGAAAATGCCACCGAAATGCATTACCTCCATTCATGTACCTACTCTCTTCTGGTCTTCCGCTTGGCGTAAAAATATTAATTTCCTCTCGTCGCTCGCTCGCTTCGACGGGAGGCCAATTTCTGACCGGTTTGGTATTTTGTCATTTAGGACGATGACATGGCATTGCAGCGGTCCGACGGGACTTGAGAGCGCATTGCCTTGTTTGCCGTCCTACGGAACAGAGCAGCGGGTCGATTATCGAGTTCTTATCGAAAAATTCTGATCGATAGATCCCTATCTTAGCAATGCTTTATATCGATTGAGGTCATTCGATATCGATTCAATGATCGAGCAGCAGCGGGTCGACAATTGAATTGTTATCGAATAATCCTGATCGATACATTCCTACCTTAGCAATGCTTTATATCGATCAAGGTCATTCGATATATTATCGACTCAATAATCGAGCTGCAGTTGGGATGAGTCATGAAACACATTAGAGCACATGATAACCGTGGCCCATAGATTAATGCACTAATTCTGTAACACGGGAGTTGTGCCATGTGCATCTGCCAAGTGTCGCAGCCTCCCAGACGGCGCGGCGCGGCAGTCGCCGCGAAAATTTCGCCTCTCTTCTACTTATGTCGCGTCACTTCACATCACGTCAGTCACTCGCTTTGGCACTAACCGTGACCCGTAAGAAGTGACTCGCTTGACATAACGGTTTGTACAACCAATCAGTAAGGATTTTGCTCTTCGTTCGGCAAACGTTATGGCAACTCATTTTCTGCATCGAGATTTTGCTCGCTGCCATTCGCTGCGCTCTCGGTAAAGGAAAATGCATTACTAATACTTTTAAAAAATAATCCGACCGTTCTCAAAATGTTCCCAAAAATATTGTGTTATCGCAGTTGTCCTGCATTTTTTGCAATATTTTTTACCCATTTTTTCCTTTTTTGTACGAAAGAAATACTTAACAGGAATGTGGACAATTTTTGTGTTTGTTAACCTAGAAAAAGTAAATATTGAAAGTCTACTGACCGCAACTTGAAGCTCTAAAAATGTCGTATAAGGTTGAATAGTCCTCTTACCTGAAACAAAGATACAAACAAAAATATGAATAAGTATCAACTTAACATTAAAAAATGCAAATATTTATTGAAATTAGCAAAATTATCACGATTTTTCCTTCCTTTTTCTCTCTACAGGAATGAAACGAATCGCCCCATTTCAATTGGTTTAAACATTTGAACCATTCATTAGTTGGCTTCTGACTTTAATCTGTCAAGAGGCACCGGAAAATCCCTTCAAACAGCAGGGTAGGCCAAAATCGCACCGTCAAGTGTCTTCTTGGTGGGTTGCGGCTTGCTACGCGGCGCCTCAACCTCCTCACCGCAGTCTGTCCAGAAGTACGATTTTGGAAAAAATGCCTTCGAAAAGCAGGTTAGGCAAAAATCGCATCGTCAAGTACGAATAGTTATCTCCTTGATAGCTCGAGGCGCCTCGATCACGGCAACGTAGTATCCTGCCCTTCCTTATCCTCCTCTGTCAATTCGGTGAATCCGAAAGAACAATTTATTAAAGTGAATTATAATTAAAAAATATTCGAGGGAATTTATTTTCATCTATTGCACTTCTGCATCAATCAAAATCTCCTTGACACGAGACTGAAACTGCTCATCACGAAAATGAGGTTTTACCTATTAATAAATCCCTGAAAAATCCTTGATAAATCGCCATTTCCCTCACGAAAGAACATAACTGCATTTAAATGTTGCCGAATTTCCCCCAATATATTGCATTTTTACCTGAAGAGTATTGGGAATTTCTGACGAAACATTTCATCGATTCCTCATCCGATCTCATGCAAAAATCAGACAAATTTTGGACAAAATTGCATCTGTACATTTTAGTAAAAAATTGAATTGTTTGAGTCAATTTTGCAAACTTGGAAAAAAGTTACGTGCCTTCGTCCGGAAAACAGCGAAACGATGAGTTCAATATACACCCAAAATGCTCTTTTTTTCACAAGCTACTTATTTTGATTGATCGGAGTGGACTTTTCTTAAGTTTCATTGTATTTTGAAATTTTTTATGCTTGGAAATTTGATATTCTTTTCTGTTTATCAGGCACAGAAAATATGCATAAATTGCGTCACGGAGTCAACGGTGAGTAGAAATTTAAGTTAAAAATCTCTAGTCTCGCCTTCTTATTAAAAAAATTCAGTTTAGCAAACCTTCGACTAGCTGGAACGGTCGCTTGGAAGGATTAATGTGGTGATGGTGACCCATAATTTTTCCTGCATTTTCTTTGTATCCGATGATTAATGAAGGAGATTTTTGATAGTTGATATTCAGCTCAAAGCTTCTAGTTTCGCTTTTCGCAATTTCCTAAGGATGTATAAGGAAACGTTATCAACATAATTATTTTTGACGGATCAGATAACACGGTCAAGACGTGGCGTCGCGTCGCTCCTTGCACGTAAGGGCGTGTATCAATTTCAACGTGAGCCCTGTTCTCTATATAAGTACATGCTCTCCGAGGCTCATGTAAAAATGAAGATACGGCTTTACGTCAAAAGAGCGACGAAGAGAGATCCGAGCACGCTCTCGAGAGAGGGCGAAATTTTTATTTGAAATGTTATCAGAGAGAAGGCTTTGAATGGCATAAACAGAGACAACGAGGAAACACGATGGGAGATAAAAGAGGTGAAAAATAAGAAGAAATGATAATAAATTCATTTGCATTCGCGTCTTGCATCAACGATAAGAAGAGAAGAGAGGGCGAATGCAAAAATGTAAAATAAACAAAACCAAGTTAAATATGGAAAGCCCTTTAATTAAAGCTGGAAAACTGGCCAACGGAGGATCGGGTGACACTGGAGAAAAATGCAGCGGGAAAACTCTGCGTTCCTACAAATATTTGTTTTTAAGCACCGATACAAACAGGACTGATAACGGACGGGCAGGGGAAATTTAAGTTAACGTCCCGCTTCATGTAACTTGAGAAATTGTCGGGGGAAAATTAATTACATAAGGGTTGAGTACCTGAGGAAACGGTAGATTCCAATTTGAACAACACTTATTATTGCGTCTCAGATTGAATGGTTATATTTTTCTTCTTTTTTTTTTTTTTTTTTTTTTTTTTTTTTTTTTTTTTTTTTTATAAAATTCGTCGTGTCCTCCGCGAGAGAACGTAACAACATATCATACATGAAATATGATAGACGCTCCGCAGCCCGAAACAGGATATGCAATTAAAAGACATTTTAAAACGCGGTTAAAAAGGCTAAAATTTCACGAACAACACCAAAAAGTTTCAGCTAAAAACTCAGTCATCCTCAGTTGGATGATTTAAAAAAAAAATGGTAAAGTATCTAAAATAGTACCTGGCTGTAAAAAAAAAACATGTATTTTTTTTCGAATTCAGCTTATTGTTGGAGAAAAAGATGTGCATAACTAACTTCTCGAAGATTTGTCACGTCTATTGGTGTACGATACATTCCAATTACTCCAAAAAACACCGAATATCTGGATTTTTCAATTTTCAACTTTCTTCCACTTAAGTCAGCGGGGAAAAACATCGACCCAAGTGGAAGAAAATTGAAATTTCAAAAATAAAAATCTTTGGTGTTTTTGGAGAAAGTGGAATGTGTAATACATTAACAGAAATGACAAAACTCCGAGAAGTCAGTCGCGTGCACTTCTTTCCCCCAAAGTATGGGCTGAATTCGAAAGGAATACACGGTTTCGATTTCCAATGTTATTTTTCACAATGAATCCAAAAGCGGTCGTCCGCTGTCTGATTGCTTCGAAAGCTGTAGGAAGATCAGGCGCTCACGCACTTTTGATATTCAATGCGGACTCTTTATTTCCTCTTGGGCATTCCGTAAAATTACATTTGAAAACAACGGTGCTACTTGTAGCACTTGTCTCACCACTACATCCCCGAAAAACAGAGTTGACGAAAATATGACAGATAATTCGTCAGAGTTTCTCATTTACTGAATAAGCAAAAGCCTCGAGTGTTAATCCCGAAAATATAAACACTGTCAAAGTAGACACATGCTCATCCGCCAAGTTGAACGTTCGTGTGTCATGTGCCCGTTCCCTGAGGGAACAGGTACTTCTTTGGCTCAAGTTTTCTCAGTCAGCGTAAGGTGGAAGTTCATGGAACTCTATTCGACTGCGCTGCGAAGACGCACAAGCGAAACTCAATTCGCCTCCGAGAAAAAAAGTGCTCGTAATATGAAATGTAAAGGAGCAGAATAAATCAGAAGCGCGTCAAAAGCACGGTTCGGGGCCGAAAGCACTTACAAGTCGGCACGCCAGCGGAACGACACACAACACATAAATTCCCAGCCAAATTAAATCAGCGCTTCGGCTAAAATACCGCTGATGAGGGCTTCTTCGTTTTTTTTTTTTTTTTTTTTTTAATAAATGTTTTCGGCGGGGACTGAGGAGATACTTAGGCCGGGGATGTAGGTAGACGGGTGCGTTGACATCAGGGTTGTCACTTAAAATGCTGAAATTGGAGACCACTCACATGCGTGAAAAACGCCCGAGCTATACGACTTTACCGCCTTCAGATTTCAAATATAATCGTCTTGTTCTTGTTTTTTAACTTCTTCTTTTCGATTTTTTTGCTTGTTTCTGCAGCGTAACAAGATTAATAAACAAGAAGAAAGAATGAAATAAAAATAAAAACTATCATGCACCTTCGAAATCAGCAGTCTCGTTCTTTAAATCACCCCTCTCCTCGAATGAAAAAAAAGAAAAAAAATTATGCTCGGGGTTGAAGCCCCCTAACCTCAGCAGTCCTAAATCCGCCTCAGCGCGGGTGTGCTTTACTGAGACCCTTCCTCATTAACTTCGATAAAATTTAGTTTCCAGTTAAAATGGCAAGTCCTCTGATTATTTAATATCAACCGGAGCACAGTGGATCGAGTCAATAGGGGAGGTCGGACAAAATTTGAAAACGTTAAAAGCTTATAATTCCGTTTATGCAAAAGTTTGAGGTTATGAAAGTGGTTTCATTGGTTTTCTCGTAAAATTTTCTACTAGAGGCGACCCTTGAAATGTAAAATGTCACGAAATAAACATCGAAATTTGCAGCTTTGGTCAAAAATTTCGTGTCCGACCTCTCTGATTGACTCGATCCACTGTGCGGAGGTCAAAATTTTTACTAATTGTAAGTTGAAAATATCCTCTGAAAGGAGTATTTAAAATTGATTGCCTCGCGGAGAGGAAGGGAAGTGTACCTATTTGCATTTAACTGGACTACAATTTGCGAAGAGGAGCTACTATTTGGCAATGTATCAAAGGTAAACCCGAGGGTGCCGAGATCATGGCGCTTTGAGCTTTTGAACTGAGCTGACAATATTTCAACGACGCTTGACGTTCGTAATACCTGAAGCCTCGACACAGGACGCGCCACGCCATTTTTAAAGGAACTGTCGCCTGTCAAATTTAGAGGTTGCAATTCTTTGTATCTCGGAAGGCCCCTCACCCTCGTGTCAAGCAACTTGAGTCTTGCTCTATAAATAGACTACTTTCCATCTAATATACCTATCTACTGTACTCCAACGTTCGTCAGGTTTTTCGCAAACCGCAGATCTGCAAAATCTCGGTGGGCGTCGGCGAAAATAACTGTTTCCTTTAAAACTGAGAGGTGCGCTGAATTAAACGCGCGGGAACGACCTTCGCATTTCGCCTTCGCGGTCGATACACTCAGGTAATGGAAAATTCGGATCATCAATCAATCATTAATCACGAGCTTACAATTAGTTTTATATTCCTTATCACGTTTGAGGCCATGAAAACCTAAGTTTTGTAATTATTTTTTTTGTTTTTACTTGCATGATATGAAAGGCTGTTGCATACTTACACTGTATACGGAAATATCTACTTTAAGTGCTCAGTCAAAGGGAGTAAATCGCTGAAGAAAAGAGAGAGAAAGGGGTGAAAAATGACGAAAGAAGTGAATAATCCGATTTTTTGAAACATATTTTTCTGGGCTTATTGTTAGTCATAATAGCAAACAGGCCCGCCACAAGGGGGGGGATACTGGGTCCTTGGTACCGGGGCCCGGGCTCTGGAGGGGCCCGTGACGCAGGTGACAAACCACTACGAATTCATGTGTAACCCTTGTGTCGTAGGGAAAAGTGAAAAAATTACCCTAAAAATTCCGCAAAAGGTGAATAAAGTTTCAAAAACACGCTAGGGCACTATAAAGTTTTTCTTACTTTTTTAGAGATTTTCAAGATTTTGAGGATATGTAGAATGATATTTTTAGTAACTATGTTTCATTTTCTTCCGTTGTCAGATGCTAAGAGGCTCCTTTCTGGGCATCCTCGACTTCAATGGCTTAACTCCCTTGCCATAGACGTACGAAAGGGGAGTCCAGGGGGGCCCGGCTCCCCATAGAATTGAAAATTATCATCTGTTCCCTCAAAAAAAAATTTATAGATGTTTTGAATGCAACAATTCGAAAGTTTTTGGTGCTGAAAGTAAACAAAAAGGCGTAATTATTCTGCAGAAATTGATGGAAAATCTCCATCATAAGAGCTTCATAATGCGTCCAAATAGATTTAAAATTTCAAAAATTTCCCGGGGGAGGCCCCCCGGACCCCTCCCCCCCCCCTGTGCTAGGGGCCCGGGCCAGAAAATTGGTACCAGGGCCCGAGATGGGATGTGGCGGGCCTGGTAGCAAAATGTGTAATTCAATAAATTTCAAGGTATCCTGTTTAAGAATATTTTGTCTCCTACTGAAATTTCAACAGCTCCAACAATGGTTCTTCCGTAGTAAAATCAAGGATCATGGCTTGAATCAAACCTTGAGAGAATTGATAATAAGCTTTAGACCGTACAAAACCTCTCAGAATTGTAGTTGGGCGATAATTTTTGAAAAATTTTCCCTAGATACGAGGGATTCAAGCAAGGCGAGCCGAAGAGGAAATGTGCGCTAAAGTATTGTTAAAAAGCGAGAAAAAAGACGACCACTATTCTGCCGTGCTCAGGAAAAACGCCGTATGAGCCCTCAGGCGTTGCCATATTTCCTTTAAAAACCGACAAACTCACTGAGAAAATTCTGAATATTTTTCTTCCAATTTTTCAGACAATTTTGTTCCCAATCCAATCTAAAATATCGGAAAAGTTCGAGGAAAAATACGCATAACTTTCTTCAAAAATACATGTTTTACTCGGAGAAATTTGGCAACTCTCGAATGTTCATACGGCGTTTTTCCTTAGCACGGCAGTAGTTCCCTCAGCTCAGTATAATGTTCAAGCAAATGAGCTCGAAGCTTCCTCACTGACCCGGAACACTATCTCGAACCTAACCATCTTCCTTGCGTTGATACTGTGCTTTTAATAGCTTCCTTTCAATTTTCCGTCGCTTATTAGCCGTGAAATGTCATTTTGCAATTACGCGCGAACATACCCTGTGGCTCGTGTAAATGTTGGGAGCTGCATAAGGGTTGTTCGAGTCCCAGCACTGCCACCGCTCTTAAAAAAGTTCTATTTTACACCGGAAGAAATATCGTGGTCTTAAAATGATGAGCATAATTGAAGTTGTTCTATCTTTCAATTTCGCATCGAAAGAGGCAAATGGAGACTTTCAGCTAAAATCCCGGGATTGATGGAACATTTTACTCTTGGAAACTCGAAATTTTCTTTTGTGAACAGCAAAAGTCACATACTTTTCGTGTTGGTCATTGAACCGCTGGTTAAATGGTATGCGCGAAGAATGCTGAACAACGGATTCTATGCTACTTGATTCAGTGCATTCAGTAGATGTTGATTTAAACCAGTAGACCATTCTAGTCCATACTCTTCGGCATAGCCAGAGACTGACCTATGCATATCCTCACTGCACCGGATGACACTATTTCTGTGCCGTACTGCAGCAGTTAGGAGGCACGGTAAGGCTAAGCTAATTTTATTTTTCTTCGTCTGTTAACTACGAAGCCAACAAGGAGATAAATTTAAAGATTGAGGAGTGTGTTCAAGAGATTTATGGGTTGAGAAGCTGTATTATTTTTAAAAAATGTTATTTTTTATTTGGTTTTGCCTAAATTTTTTGATTTTTTAAAATAATTTCTGCTACGTTCACGTATTTTAGAAAACCCCTAGAATTTTATTTCATGGTTGAGTTGAAAAAAAATGCAGAAAATGCGGCTCTATTTGAAGGGACATTTGCTTGGAGAGGGAATTGAGCGAGAGTGAGGGAGTAGGAGCGGATGCATGCCGGGAGCTTTCCTTCCGCTTTGGATGAGGCAAATGATATTTGATATTTCGGCCACAACTTAATGACACCAGGGGTGAGCTCCATAGGCGTGAGCAACTGACCACGCTGACTCCGTTTATTTGCCAAGGGTAAATTGAATTTTTTCACCCCGTTTCAACTTGATGATATTCGCTAAATGAATCCGACCGGCGCGGCGCGGCGGCAAATACAACCCCGACAGGATCGTAGGATGCTCAAGCGAATTAATTTATCGATTCCGACGCAGTGGAATATTAATATTTCAGTTTTCTACGAATACAATAAAGCAGGATACTCGCTTGGGTCTAAATGCGGAAGTCAAACCATCATCAAATTAAAAAACAAAGCTCTAAATGGGAATGGCGCTCATCGACGCATTGTAATTCTGTCGTGCTAAGGAAAAACGCCGCATGAGCCTTCAGACGTTGCCAAGTTTCCTCCGATATAATCCAAATTTGCTGGGCAACTTGTTAATATCATTCTCCAAAATTTTCGGACAATTTTGTGCGCAATTTAATCTAAGGTGTCTGAAAATTTTAAGGGGAAATATGCATGAATGTCGTCAAAAATACATGTGTTATCGCGGGAAATTTGGCAACTCTCGAATGTTCATTCGGCGTTCTTCCTTGGCAAGGCAGAACTGTCCATGTAATTTCATTGGTAGTAGTGAGCTCAATTTGAATGATATTCAATTTTTAATTTGCTATGCCCTTCCTTTCCATTTTGCCTTCTTCTACTCAATCAATGTCAATTTCCTCAATTTTTCTCTTCCTTGGATGTTAATTTTCCTAGCTAAATCCTCGTTTCCCCGACGAATCGCAACATTGACTCAAACCGTTCAGTTCTTTACAGGAATGTAGGTACCTTGTACCCGTCCAGTTTTCCGCCCAAAAGTGTCTCATTCTTACGTCAGATCAGCGGAAAGATCAGAGAAATTTTCAGTCAGAAATCTCCAAGATTCCCAAGATAAAAATTGAATTTGTGAGGATGAATTTGGCAAAACTGAAATGAAGTTACGCTCTTTCGTAATAACGATGACATTTGCTTAGAAGTTGATTTGCGAGATTTTCGATGCACTGTGTTTCTCTGCGTGGAACAAAGGTATCATGGGAGGGAAGAGGGGAAAAAACTTTACATGTAAATTGTAAATCGGATGACTGGCAATAAAGCGCTCCGAGCATTTATTTAAATTCATTTTACCAAAGTGACATTACTCGTAAAATTTATTTTTTTCCTTTTAGTGATGAATTTACCACTTAAACATTTGTAATCGGACAAAAAATGAAAATTAGTCACATGAAATGAACAAGGGAGTCGTGGCTCGAGGGACAATTCAAAATAAAACGAGCATCATGCTTTCAGTCTAAAACAAAAACAAAGTAGCGAGCAATTTTTAACCGTCGGAATACGAGCGTGCGTTCGGATATCAGTGTAGTCAAATTTTCGCAGGAATCTCGAATTTTGCATCAAGGAGGGTTCAAAGGTAGACAAAGTTGATAGAATTAAACCAGCATTATAGCTAAAAACGATTTCCGTGATTGGTCACTCTTACAAAAAATGTTCAGTTTTTAAACGTCAATCAAAACCAACGCATTTTTAAATTGAGCGGTTCAGTTAAAAAACACACCCATCTTCCTCTAATTATTAGGAAAGTTATTAAAAAAACGTCGGTGCAAAGCAAACCACAATTAAACTTTAAAGCTTATCGGGAAAATTTTAACGGGCGAATTATCTCAGTCATGATCAAAATGTAATATAATTAAAATTTCTATAAGTACTACTCCAGTTAAATAGGAATCGACATATAATAGTTAACTCATCATAATATAATATGAATGCTATTGAGTTCGGTGTGTGTCTGATCAATTTTTTACCGAAATATTTATTTTAATAATTAAGTAAAACGTAAGGTTATGCTTTCGATGTGTATACTCGCGTCATGGACTCAGTTCAAGTGCCGTAAGGCGTAAAGGCAGTTTTTCGCCAACGATTAATCAATCAACTAAAATTGAAAATACTGCGTCCATTATGATCATTGTTTCGCCGCAGTCTGATGCATGAAATTCTATGCACGTATTAGACCAGCCACTGCGCTGGAATCTACAGATAAGATATCGCGTCATAATTTCGTTGTTAAATTTAAAAACAAGTTCATTATTGCCTCCGTTCACACAACGTCAGCGTAACAAAGGATCCTCGAAAAATAAGGTTGCTTTTGTCATCGGATAAAAATATGAGCTCATCTGTTAACATACAACCCCTATAATGGATGGCTAAATGCAACAAAACCATTTGTTTGCCTATGGCTCATTTTTAAAAAAAATGGAACAGAATTTCTCATTTCCACTCGCATTTGGCACTTTGAAAACGTATCCTGGTTAACGTTGGGTTACACGAACCGAAATTTCGGGTTTACAAACGAAATAATTGGACGTATTTCTATCAAAAGGAACTATGTGCATTAAGACATGAGCCCTGATACCCATAATATTATATATGCATTACAGGGCTCACATCACAATGCGCATAGTTCCGTTTGATAGAAATACGTCCAATTGGGATGATATGGAACACCGAACGTACTGTTCATAAGACCGAACTATTTTGAGATAAAGAAAAGTCTTATATGGACGTATTTATGCTAAAAGGAACTATGTTACATGCAAACCCCATGCATATAGTTCCTTTTAGCATAAATACGTTAATTTTGACCCCGAGAATCAACCGGCAACTATGGAACTTCACCATGGCTTGCTTTCCAAAGCTCTTGGTTAAAGAGTCAGACGTGACACCGGTGGGAAAAAAAGGGGATCAAGAAAGTCTTTGACCCGAATAATGAGCCCCGAAAGTATGGAAGAATATCTTGGGGACACCCTGTGCATCGTCTCTCCTTGCTTTCCAGAGCTTTCAATTGGACGTATTTACGCTGAAAGGAACTATGTTACACGCAAATGCTATGCATATAGTTCCTTTTAGCATGATTACGTTCGGTTGTGGAGCCAGACGCGGGAAGGGTGGAGCGGAGAGAGTAGCGACGGGGCCTGAGACTCGAGGATCGGGAAACTGGGAAAAATGGAGAGATTGACCTGGAAAGAGGTATCGTAGTTGGGAGGCGGAAGCTCAAAAGGCAGATTAGGTATCCGAGATCGATCGGGCTCGTAATTTATCAGAATTTAATTTCCGCTCTTAGCAGACTCCGCGACTCCGGATCCCATGATACCGGAGAAATAAGAGCCGCAGCCATGCACTCCGCTAAGTGACGTCACGTCTCCTTGCCTTCGCTCCGGTCCTACGGCAAAACCGCGTATCAACCTGCGCCCGATGCCAAATTTCACCTCATAAAATAATGAGGACAAATAAAAGTAAAATCTGATCAAGAGCAAACGTCCTGACAAAAAAAATCCGCTCTTGACGGACATTTTTCCGGATCTTCTGTAGAATTTAAGTGGATCCGTAAACGCATTTAAACAGAACAGCGAGGTGATTATTGAAATTGATAGACAAACCAATCGACAAGGAACACAAGGAGAAAATAAAGCGATCCCTTCCGCTACCATGCTTAGGGAAAACGCCGTATGAGCTTTAAGGCGTTGCTGTATTTCTTTTGATAAAGAACGAATTTGCTAGGAAAATTTTGAATAATTGTTTTTCTTTAATTTTTCAGATAATTTTCTTCGCAATTTAATCTGGAGCATCCAAGAGTTTCAAAAAACTCATAATTGCATAAAATGTATTACGTTTAAAATTTGTTTTAAAGTTTTTTATTGACATATTGTTTCACTTGGACCACGTTAAGCAGAAAAGAAATTAGGCCACGTCAGCTATTGCCACTTTAATTGGGCAGTTTAATTTTCACTTGAAAACGGTTGTGCGTATTTTTGTGCAAATTGCAGTAAATTTTCTGAATAGTATACACAGTAAATTACTTAAAATTTTGAGGGAATCCGCACAAACGTTCTCTAGTAAAAAATTAGATTGTCCAGTTAAATTTGGCAATAGCTGATGTAGTTTGGTTCGTTTCTGCTGAACGCGGTCCATTTGATCGAGGGTAACTAAAAATTTAAAGTTATAAATTTTAATAAATTTCCGCAATTTTTATAAATTTTAATAAATTTCCTCATAAATTTCCGCGAGAGTGAAATTTGGTAACACTATGTTCAACTCATGAGGCGTTCTTCCTGAGCAGCGATGAGATGACACGAGACCCAATTCAGAAGAGCTTTGCCGGCTGCATTTGAGAGCATCGTCGCTAATAATTTGTCATCGATATGAGGGATCGGATGCCGATGGATACATTTCTCACCCCCGCAACGACCATCCCTCCGACAACTTGACTCGCTGACTGTTTACTTCCGTCGCACACTGTATCGAGTCAATAGAAGAGGTCGGACAAAATTTGGGAACTTTAAAAGCTCATGACTCCGTCTAAACGAAACTTTAAGGTTTTAAAAGTGGTTCCATTGGTTTTCTCGTGAAATTGTCTTCACCAAACACCCCCTGAAATTTAAAATGTGACGAAATAAACATAAAAATTTGCAGTTTCAGTCAAAAATTTCATGTCCGACCTCTCTGATTGACTCGATCCACTGTGCGTCGATCGGAGCCTTAAATACGATGGATCATCATGCTTGCATACTTGTCCATCTTCATAGAATTTAGAGCGTTTATCATGTGACTTGTCCTAGAAAACCCCTATTTTCATAGCTTCCCACTCAAACTTTTTGGCACGGTGAATGTGAGTATGTAGGGTGAGTTGAGTCATCATTTTTCAGTTTTGACCTGTAACGCTCAAAAGTGCTTAAGATAAATCATACTGGCAAAATGCTCCTCTTGAACATGCTGCGATACGAATTCTTGTCGAGTCAGCTGGATATACAGCGAAAAGACATTTTTTTAGGTAAAAGAAATAATTAACAAGAAAAGTCTTGCCTTACACGCTTGTTGATCTTTCATTATAATTATCTATTAATGACAAGCAAAATGCGCCACTCTATACTTATTTAACAGAAATACTGTTTGAAAAAAAGGAGGTTTCCTGCTGATCCAGTAGGAAATTTTCCTCGGTGCATTGGCTCAAGAGTTTGAACACATATTTTAAAACAAAATGTATGCGACGAAGTCAGGTGTAATATACTTAATGACTACATCACAGTGTAGAAGGGTTAATTATGATTATTATTTGGCAAAAATATCTACAAATTCAAAAATTGACCAATCGACGGCAACTAAAAGGAGAGCAAGGGGGCGCAGCGTTACGTTATACTGATTTTTTTTGCTGTCAACGATTATTTTTCGGATGATTTAATGCATAGTTGCACATTAAACGTATTATTGTTTTTGCTCCACTGTGCTTACATTCTAATGTGCTTTTGATGTATTTGGGGGGGGGGGACTATTTACATGTCATAGGAATATCACAAATCAGGCATATTAGTAAATGCCTGGATAGATTGAAACATTTTCAGCCTTTATAAGATTTTCTATGTTTTCACGAAGACCTCTCGAATTTTCAATGTTTTAAGGAGTAAAAATCCATCAAAGTACAAACTGACATTGTATTTTTCATTAAAAAATGCTCCTCATATTTCCTCAAATTATCAAAATTGTGAAAACTCTTTATTTTAGAAAAATCTTGTACATTTTGTGATATATGTGCATTTAAGGACGTAAACAAATGTATTTAACATTTTATAAGGCAAATTTTTACAGAGAATCCTTTCACACATGATCACAGAATTAGTTTGTCTACAGTTCGCACAATAATATTCAAAATTTCAGTCTAACAGTAGGTAAAGGATATTTGACTAGGCATTTGGTGAACTGCCTGATTTAACTATATCTGCCTGCGACACACATGTCCAATTTCTTTAGAAAATAGGAACTATGACCAGCGAGAGTGCTATAATCTGCGTTTGGTTTGTGGCATGGGCTGAATTTTAGATTATATAACTTCTGGAACCTCAAAGTTACCTCGATGGTTCAATATTCAAAATAAGTAAGCTGGATGAAGTGATAAAGCTTACTATAATGTACGACTCATGCTGATTCATCTCGGAGAGAAAAGCAATACTCTTGGACGGACGCCTACGTCAGGCAGATACTCCGTCATGTTGCGAAATGTCACATCGCTACGACAGGTAATTTGAAGAAAGCTGTCACATCGTCACCTTATTTTCCAAACGTTCCAACGTTATTTATGTATTAATCTAAAAAACCACGCATGGTCGGAGAAAAAAAAGGATCTCAGCCTAAAATGATCTAATTTCAATTCCTGTGTTGCCTAGTCAGTGGCGTGACGCGCTTTGCTACATATCGATTTATCTTGATCTGCCCTTTAAACCTATGGAAAAGGATTGATAAAAGGGGTTCGTAACGAACACCTTAACAATCGATTATAAATCATAGCTTCAAACAGGGGAAATATCGATATTCGATCATGCAGGCCTAGCCACTGTGCCTGGTATTCCGGACGGCCCAACTGGTGACAATTGTAATGACAAAAACGCTATTTGTACATCATTTCAAGGCAGTTCAAAGTATATTTGTCACAACCCTGGTAAAAATTGGCAGTAGAAATCTGTGTTCCAAAATACCGTAGACCTACAGCCGGCTGTAAGATTTCCAATACAGCCGGCTACACAATTTCGTATAGCCTTTTATAGCCGATGGCGATTAAGCAACAGCCAGGCGATAAAGTGTATGCTAAACGTTACTAATTACGGATGCTAGGACTTAGTGAGTTCTTGGAATACTGCTCTCTTTTTGGGCCGTAGTATTTTGATTTATTTTGCAAGGAAACCTCCGTACTTTTGATGGATGCCTGCCATTCCTAATATATTAGAGCGCCTTCAGTCTCGTATGATACTGTGCAATACCTCTGGTCTGGTGTGAAATAGTTGCTTCAAACGCCGTGGCACAATGCGGCGCGATAGGCGGGCAGCCAGCGCGAAACGCGCATTGGCGCCTACAAACCTAACAGGGATACTTCACGCGTTGCGCAATGCGTGAAGTATCCCTGTTAGGTTCGTAGGCGCCAGTGTGTCGCCGCTCCGCTTTGTGTTAGGCTCTAATATTTAATCTGGCGGAGTCAGCGTTATTCAACTCATGATTTTGAAAGGTTTGCACATCCTGTATGGAGTATTCTCATATTAATTAATGAAAAAAAATATGTATTAAAGGAAAAGGTGATAGGAACTATAGCCCGGCTGCATAATTTTTTATCGCTTTGTATAGCCCGGCCGTATGATTTTCTCCGCATTCCACAGCCAGGTATATGATTTTCTGTAGCCTTCATTAGCCGGCTATAAGAATTCATATGGTATTTTGAAACGCAGCTCTTATCGCCAATTTTTACCAGGGAAACAACGTGATTGACAACTATATTCGAAATAAAATAATTGATAGCATTATGACTTTGAAGATTTATTCTCTTATCTTACTTTTTTCAGGGGTGGCTGAATATCTCAAATGCATGCAATTTCGTGTGACGTTTATCCCCCTATCAAGAGTACTTTTTAACATTCACAATTACAAAAAAAACATTAGGTACCATCATTGACTCGGAAAGAGAAAACACTATAAAATTTCTAGTCTCTTGGGTTTTTCTTAAATTGGTGAGAATTCATTCATCATTGATTGTTTTGAATTACAGGTATTTTTAGTGACAAAACAATTGGAAGCCAGATTCGGAAAAAGAGCGAGCAAATGCATTTTATAAACTAAGATCGTGCAGTTGATAATGCGCTTTTTTCTTTGACAAAGCACACTTACTTTTAAAATTTTTGGATCTGAATGTTTTTCATCTCACTCCGAGACTTTCCTTTAATACCGGTAAAATTCACCCAACTTCACTCGAAATATCCAGGGAAGTCTCGGAGTGAGATGAAAAACTTTCGTGAATATTTTGGGTGAAGTTGGGTGAATTTTACCGGTATTAAAGGAAAGTTAAGTTGCATAATGTGACGAAAAAATAGCTGAGCTATTACCCGACTTCACAAAATAATATAATATGTAATAATTGCTACTCAGGCCATGCTTTAATAAATTCTTGTCTATTCTTTCCTTTGCACTGATAAAGACCAAAGTGTTGGCCGAAATGTTTGCGTGTCCACCATGTTGAGGTAAAATTGTAAATATAATAACATCCTCCTGCACATTGCTTTTTTTTATTTTTAAAGCATGACCTGAGTAGCAATTATTGCAAATTATATTATTTTTTAAAGCCGGCTAATAGCTCAGCTATTTTTTTTGTCGCATTATGAGTAGCCGAAAACCTAAAAATCTTGTTGCATATTGTTATCCGTGCCATGTGTATCATGGCCTATGTGTCTTCTTCCAAGATACGTTCCAATTTCTGAGACGTTGCAATGAAAGTAAAGGGTGAGTTTCTTTACACTGGAAAAAACCACATTGGATCTGGAGTCCACACTCTTAAAAACATCGACAAGAAAAAGTACTCTTGATTCAATCAGAATCTAGCTTAAATCAAGAACCAAGCCTCTTAATTTAAGCGGATTTCGTTTCGATTCAAGCAAAACTCCGATTGAATCAAGAGTATTTTTTCTTGTCAAAGTTTTCAAGAGTCTGGACTCTAGATCCAATGTGTTTTTTTCCAGTGTAGGCTAAGGCCCAGGAGAGACAATTTGGCAACGGGTTTGAGAATTCTCTTGGATATTCATATATTGACTGTTGGTCAATCTGTGCCGCGGTCGGTGGTCGAGCAGGCGTGGGCTTAATTTGCCCATCGACGATGAAGGATAGACGTCCTTCATATTGGGATAGACGTCGTTGATATCGGGTAGGGCATCCCCTTATCCCCTTCATTCCATTCCCTCGCACTCCATTGCTTTTCGCTTCTATGCCCCATCATGGAACGACGCTCAAAAATCCACAACCTACGTCCATAAAAATCCAAGTGTCCTCCAAGACTTCGTCGCTCTCTTGACGTAACGACGTATCTACATTTTCGTTCGAGCCTCATCAGCCATATAACTCTCCGCTTTCTAGATCTCACTTGGGAATAGAGATATTTCCTCACGTAAGCGGAGCCGCGAATACTCAAACAAGGAAAGCTCTGCGGTTCATGTTCCTTAAAGCTCGGCTATAAGGCGCAGATGAGAGCGAAAGTCTCGGCTAACGCTGAGGCTGACGTAAGCAAGAAAGTCGTAAGTCTATAAACCGTGATACTGGCTTTTATCATACAAAGTGTTTCACACCGAAAAAAATAAACCTTTTTTATGCGGTAATATCGTGAGAGTAGCTTTCAGCGTATGCAAGATGAGACAATGCCACCATTTTCCCGGATAAAACATAGATTTTCGAGCAAAGTAATGGCTATTTTCCCCTGAAATTTTCAGATATTTTATATTAAATTGCGAGAAAAATTATCTGGAAAATTTTGCGAGAAATATTCATAATTTTCTTGGTAAATTCGTGATTTATGGCAGTGTTTGAAGGCTCGTACGTTGTTCTCCTTTGGCACGGGATTGCCGTGCTAAGGAAAAACGCCGTATGAACATTCAAGAGTTGCCAAATTTCCTTCGATAAAATGCTCATTTTTGAAGAAAGCTGTGGATATTTTTCCTTGAATTTTTCAGGAACTTTAGATGAAAGAGCTAACA
Source organism: Bemisia tabaci (assembly GCF_001854935.1). Taxonomy (NCBI): domain Eukaryota; kingdom Metazoa; phylum Arthropoda; class Insecta; order Hemiptera; family Aleyrodidae; genus Bemisia; species Bemisia tabaci. The sequence goes on along the minus strand of NW_017552014.1, from coordinate 976,412 downwards.
AAATTATCTGAAAAATTGGAGGAAAAATATTTAAGTACAAATTTTCCCGAAAATTCGTGATTTACTGAAGGGAATTTGGCAACGCCTGAAGGCTCATACGGCGTTTTCCCTTAGCACGGCACGGGAGGTTGGTGAGTGAATTGAAGTGACCAGAAGGGCCGAAAGGTTAGAGTCCTCCATTTAATGTGTCTGCGGACAGCTGTTGAGCGTATGAATGACAAGGCGCGGCCAAAGCAACGGGGAACTGTGAACATGTCGGAGACTTTTTTCTAAGTTTAGAGCGTCCGTGGTCGGCCGATCCTTTACTGGGTCAATAAAAATCACGCTTTGGGTAGTCGAGTCCGAATCACAACTGTACCGTCCGAGCGTGGCGCATCGTAGCGGTTCGACGGGCGGGCACCACCACTAAAAAAAGATCTTGCTCCGAGGAGTGTCACTCTACCGCGTCTCAGGAATGGTAATGGAGGAGTCTCATAAAAAGACACTTCCAAGGGCGTGATTAGAGTCACTTTTCGGAGACTCGCATAGAGTCAACGGCGTATTTTATTCGGGCCTTGTTTCACAGAAACTCGCCGAGCTGCACTGAGTTTGATCTGAGAAAAAGAGCTTTGAAGTTCAATTCCTCCGTATTTGGCGATTAATCCTGGCACACTCAAACAGCGCATGACAGCATGGAGAAATTAATGACGAGTGATGCGTTTTTTGCTAAAAATAGTCGAAAATAGTGGTTCTAAAAAGCAAAATATAGTCTATTTGAAGCATGGTTAATTTTTGGTTTGATCAAAACATCTAGATACAATTTTTAAATTCGTCGTGCTGAGAAAAAAGGAGAAATGTGCCGTCGGGAGCCACGATTTAGCTCACCTTGAAAGTAACGAAAAGCGAACACTCTTTTTGGAGCGACACTCGCGTGCTCACTAGAGCGGCAAGCGGACCGTCCAGAATCTTAATCAGGGTCCGCTCTAAATTCATCCCCAACTTGAAGCGAGGATTTCTGACGTGCTAAAGAAAAACACCATATGAACGATCAAAAGTTGCCAATTTATCCTCGATTATGACCATTTAATTATGAGAAATTTTATAAATATTGTTCCTCGAAATTTTAAGATACTTTACAGGGTGTCTGCTAAACTCAATTCAATTCAGATTTTCTTGATTTTTCCTGTTGTCTTAAATGAAAATCCCTGACTTTTCTCGCGAATGAATTGAGTCGTTTGATTTTACAAGCCAACATAGTTAATGAATTGAATAGTATTTTTCACTTATTTAGCCACAAACTGCATGAAGTTGGAAATATTTTATGCACCCGGGCTATTCCTGATTTCCTAATGGAATTATATTTACTGAAATTTTCGGTTTCACCCGGTTTAAAAATAATGATAGACACCTGATACCCTGCTTCAGATTAAGTTGCAAATGAAATTCTCTGTAAAACTATAAATAAAAAAAAAAAAATACGTTCAAAATTATCCTGGAAAATTCATGCGTTACCAAAAAAAAAAATTGGCAACGTCCAAGGGATTTCCTGTCCCATGACCGAATTTCCAGATATTTTCTGATGACATTGAATTTCCTGAAATTTTCTGGTTTCGCCAATTTTTCATGGCGGTAGACAACTGACGCCCTACTTGAGATCAAGTTGCATACTTTGGAAAAAAAAGTCATTTGGATCGAGTCTAGATTCTTAAAAACATTGACAAGAAAAAATACCCTCGATTCAATCGGACTTTTTGCTTGAATGAAAAAGAAATTCACCTAAACCAAGAGGCTTGGCTCTTCGATTCAAGGAAAAATTTGATTGAATCGAGAGTATTTTTTCTTGTCAATATTATTGTGAGTCTGGACTTCTATATCGAAGCGACTTTTTTTCAGTGATGAAATTCTCTGTAAAAATAAAAGAAAAAGATCCAAAATTTTCCCAGAACATTCATGCTTTATTAGAAAAATTTGGCAACGTCCAAAGGCCCATACGACGTTCTTGTTTGGAACGAGAGAGTCGAGAGGAGGCTCTGCCGATGAGGTGGATGACATGAATCACGGTGTCGCCACCGACCGTCGTCGCGCGTCGCGTCGCACAATGGATCGAATATATGAGAGTGGTCGGACAAAATTTGGAAACTTTAAAAGCTTACAACTCGGTTCGTGCACAACTTTGAGGTTTTAAAAGTGGTTCTACTGGTTTCCTCGTGAAATTGTCTTCTAGAAGCTTCCCTTAAAATTTATCATGTGACGGAATTAACATCAAAATCTGGAGTTTCGGTTAAAAATTTCATGTGCGAGCTTTCTGATTGATTGGATCCACTGTGCGTGGCGTCGTTTCAGGAGCGTGAGACAGTTTTCGTCTCCTCCTTCTCGAGTCCCGAGTCCTCTTGAGTAGGCTGTCCTGCTCCTCGCTTTACCGAAAAATTCGACCTGAATTTGCTGCATTCTGCCCGAGCATCCCACCAGTTTACAAGTCACACATAGCGTGTTGTGTCCAACCTCGAAAACCGACGCCGTATTTAGGAGGACAGTGTCGCAAGAGTGCAGAGCTGTATTTTCTTCGTATTTCTTCCTTATTTTCGCTGCCAGGAGAGGTCCGTGAAGTTGGCTGATCAACATGAAGCACAAATTCCCAAAATAGGTCCATCATTTAATGCTTCAATTTTACTTAAATGTTCTTCAAGTTTCAGCTCATACCGCCAAAAGGTTCAAAAATTACAGCCTGAAAACGAAATGGTAAGCCAACTTCACGCCCAGGAACAGTTTTTCTTTTTTTTTTTTACTTTTGCGGAGAACTATTGATGCTAACAATTTTGCTTTGCGCCCAGCATTTAGTGCTTCAAGCTTCAATAGTTCTTTCAATATCCGAAGAGATTTTTGAAATCCGTGCGAACGTTCTTGGGAGAGTATGAGATCTTCCGACGTGATCAAGTTTCATGCAAATTACTTTAAAAGTTTACTTAAAGCACCAAGTTTGGTTTCTATTTAGGGTTCATGCTAAATATTTTTACAGACAGAATGAACTACTAGAGACAGAGGACAACCGATGAAGGGGTTTCAGTGGTCAACAGTGGCGAGGCATGAATGGCCGATTATCGATATTTCCCCATGTGAAGCTATGGTAAGAGATCGATTATTAAGGTGTTCGTTGCGAACACCCCATCTATCGATCATTTTCCATAGGTTTAAATGGCAGATCAATCGATATACCACAAAGCACGCCACGCCACTGGACAGAATACAAAATGGACCATTAGATGGACTGCGTCATGCAAAAAGGAACCAAGCCACATCAGCTGTTGCCAAATTTAATTACGGGCGTTTTAATTTTTTAAGCACATACGTTTTTTTTTAAAAAAATTAAATTGCCCGGTTAAATTCGGCAATATCAGATGTTACTTTTTGCTGAATGCGGTCCAGATGAGATACAAAATATATTTTGATACATCTTTCCTCTTGAAAATGTCACATAGAACACGATTCACGCAATAAAAATTAGCTCCATTGGTTGGGGAAAATTTAAATTTCTTATATGCTCGTAAGAAAAACAAGATTCTACGTGAATCAAAACGCGCACTACAACGATTTTGGCAGGCTTCTCAATGAGCAGAGTTCCTTTCCCACTTTAAATGTCATTGTCAATGTCATTCAAAATGTAAACAACGTGCAACTGCTGAGTCGAAGCGCCCATATTGAGGCTGCCATATTTTCATACCGCATAGACTGATACGGCAACTTTTAGTACGCGATTTAACTCAACTATGGATTGTTGTTTTTTTTTCTATAAGCGGAAAGTTTGAATTTATGCATCTGAAAAAGATTGATATCTTAGTTAGGAGTTACTCACAGTAATTTTCATTGTTCAAATCGTGTGAATTTTATGAGAAAATATACAATATAGCGCATAAATTCGTACCTTGCATTTTGGTAAATTCTGCACCATTATGCTTGTTTCCTAAACAGAATTTACGTGGAATATGATAGACGCATAATAAATGGCAAAATTCAACTTTGCCAACTGAAGTCAAAGATATACCGCTATCGAGTTTCATGGACGACACTCACGAACAAGGCGCCACGAGAAGAAGCCACATTTTAAAAATAAGTTATTTAAAAGTAGAAGGACCGAGAGGAGGACGAAAAAATGCCGAAAGCAATTCTTTGTCCTTCCTATTACATATTCATGCTGTGAGAAACAGAGGCGAAGCGTTAGTGATCGACTATCGACCTTTCCCCCATTTGAAACTATGTTAAAGAATCGATAATAAACGTGTTCGTTACGAACACCCTCTATATAGATTCTTTTTCATAGGTTCAAATGACAGATGATTCGATATATCGCAAAGCACGCCATACCGTTGGTGAGAACCCGCAAGTTTGCTTCGGACGGTGTAAAAGTAGCCCGCCCAGTCGAGTAATCTTTTTGGTATTCCTCCTGGCATCTTTATTGGCATTTTGTCTCTTTTCAGCGTCAGTTTGTCTTCCTCTTGAAAAAAACTACACCCTGTATACGTATATAGTCAGTGAATTGCAACTTCTGGTCATTTTGCCGACCATTTTGCGGCTTTGTTCACTCTGAAATCGAATTTATGGTGTGGAATGACCAAACTCGAAGGATTGAGCTTAAAGAACTTTATTTTTTCCGCAGAGAAATCACGTTGAACTCTATCAATACCTAAACTTTCGAGCTTGTTTATGTTCAGTTACGTATGAAATAGAGTGACGGTTTTGACAGTCGTGATTCGTGCATCTTATTTATTCCGTGTGACAAAAACCTCCAGAATAATCTAGGTAATTCTCAGCGACAATAAGGACGCTGCTAGCTGATGAATTGATTAACAAAGCTAAACACAAAGAAACCAAAGAGAAAACGAAGTGGTCCTACTACACACGGATATAGCGTACAATTATAAGCAGTTGGTTACAATGAACAAAGCACACAGTTGTACAGTTGGAGAGTAACAAACGGCAACCAACGAGGGACCCTGCAGTTCGTCCATCATTTTCTTTCTTAGTCCATTACAATCGCTCCTTTCAACGGACAGGATCGCGCTCTACATTTCCCGTCATCTTCCTGGTATATCGCTTTGTTTCTTAATTTCAATAAAGCCCGTTTCACTGTTTTTAACGTGACCTGCGTTTTTTTCATCCTTTAAAAGTTATTCGACGATGAACTGTCAACTCTTTCATAGTCCCAAAATTACTTCAAAAGAGGCGTTTCTGACTGAAAATTCAGATCATACAAAACATACACGATTTGGGATGGAAATCACTCACTCTTATTTCCATTTCGCCTTCAATTTTCGAGGTAGGCAAGAAAACATCATGTGGTAATCTTATGAACTAGACAGGATGTGTCTTATGTGATTCCAATTGTATTCGTCCATTAATTGGACGTATTTTTATCAAACGGAACTATGTGCATTAAGACATGAGCCCTGAGACCCATAAGAATACACGCATGACAGGGCTCATGCCATAATGCACATAGTTCCGTTAGAGGGAAATACGTCCAATTCGTCGTCTTCCTCAACAAAGAACGTAACTGCGTCTCAGTGCTGCAGAATTTCCATTCACAAATTGCATTTTGATCAGAGGCATATGCTTGGGCATTTCTACCTGAAAATTTAACTGATTTTTTCTCTGATCTCAATTAAAAATCAGACGAGTGTGAACGAGAAATGTGCGCAGGCGAATTCTCGTAAAACTTTGAGTGATTTCAATCAATTTTGCGACCTCGGTAAGGAGTTGCGTTCCCTCATTCGGGAAACGGGGAAACGGCGAATTGACGAATTTTTACGCGTTGCTCTTTTCCAAACGACCCGACCGGTGATACCGCAGGACGGCAACATGGCAACACGTCCGGGGCCCTTACTCTGCCCTGCTAAGGAAAAACACCTTATGAACATTCGAGAGCTGCCAAATTACCCTCGATAAAACAAGTATTTTTGACAAATATTTTCCCTTGAAACTTTCAGATGTTTTAGATTAAATTACGTACTAAATTGTCTGAAAATGTTGGGGACAAATATCCACAAATTACCCAGTGATTTCGGTTTTTATTGGAGGGAACCTGACAACGTCTGTAAGCTCATACGGAGTTCTTCCTTAGCACGGCAACTTGTGAGCGAGTCTCGAGGCGGCCAACTTTCGGGAGCTGATTGTGCCGGTGGCCGAAAATGGGTGGGTGCCGACGAAAAAAGGGAACTGGTTTGTGCGCCACCGCGCCGCGCCGATTCTTACGCAATGCTCAACGGTGCCCAACTCCGGTGACCCCATGAGCTTGAGCTTAAGTTGCTGAGGTCCGCTCAACACCCCCGTGCCGCCGCGCCGCGGCGCCGCACAGTGGACCGGGTCAATAGGAGAGGTCGGACAAAATCTGGAAACTTTGAATGCTTGTAACTCCGTATATATAACTCTTTGAGGTTATAAAAATTATTCCATTGGTTTCCTCGTGAAATTTTCTTCTCGGAGAACCCCTCGAAATTGAAAATTTAACGAGATAAACATCAAAATTTGTAGTTTTGGTCAAAAATTTCATGTCCGACCTCTCTGATTGACTCGATCCACTGTGCGGCGCGGCGCGGGCTTTGCTGGACCACTGCCACCTGCACCACTTGCAGCTCCTGCTGTGATTTCCCATCACGACTAACGCATGAGGGTTAAGTATTGATTTTGACGCAGTTAAAGAATTATTGATCGATAATTTATTCGCTACTTGAGCAATATCACAGCCGTTCATACCGGAATAATACCTCGGTACAAGCTTCGGACATTGAGCTTAAATGGTTGCTCTTCTGACGAAAGGGAGTATCTCTATTACCACATGAGCCGCAGAAAGCATGGTGCCATATGAAGAACAGGGCTCACGTGGCAATTGGGCTTAACACTTGAGAAGTGACAAAATTAAATTATCCAGTGTAAAAATTAAAAATACTAAATATCAAAGGCTCAGGTAAATTATTATGATTGATTTAGGTTTTTTCAACTTCATGAATCATCTTAAGTCGCGAAGAATCGAGGCTCTTTTAAAAACTCCCCGGCACGGTAATCCTCACGAATCTGGCTGGCAATAGAGCATGAAGCTAATAGGATTTGGACTGCGTAAAGCAGAAAGGAACCAAGCAACATCAACTATTCTCAAAAATTAGGCATTTTAATTTTTGACATGCAAACGGTTGTGCGGATTATTTTTTGCAAAATTCTGTAAATTTTCTGCAAAACGAGTTAGATTTCTTGAAAATTTCAAAGTAATCCGCACAAACATTAACATGTAAAAAAATGAATTGCTCCGTTAAATTTAGCAATATCTGATGTGGCTTGGTTCATTTCTGCTAATAATGGTTCATTTAGCATGTAATTTGGCTGCAGCCCTCAAAAATGAAAATCTAGAGCAGCAATAATTCCTAGTTCTGAGAGAGCAACGAGAATGTTTTCACGAATGAATCGTGTTTTGTGGATTTTTCCGCCGCAAATGGGTATTTGCGCCCCTCGGAGATTTGCTGCAGAACGGAGTTTTGTAAGGTCGCAGTCGTTTACTTCAGCCATGGATACTCTTAACTTTGTGGCGAGAAGATGAGATATATCGTTATTTAAATTTGGAAAATAATATTTGTTAGGCAATGACGTAAAACGTAGGGATAAAAGCAAGATCAAAAGCGCGATTGTTTCGGGATCATGGGCAACGCATGGGCATAGACGCAGCACTGTTGGCGCGAGGAAAACACTAAACGCCCTGGGACTGAGGGGCCGGGCCCCGAGACCCCCCCCCCTCCCCCGATCCGATCTTGTCCAATTTAAAGGGTGGGGCTTCCTCTTTGGGATAGCTTGTTTACGCAGTTCCAGCCCCTCTCATTTCGGTCCCATTATCTACGTTGCCAGCTCCTTGTACATGACAGAGAAAAACTGAAGCTCAGATTTGACACGAACATTGAGCTAATGATCACGAAGGAGAGCTTTCAGACTAGTGGCTTTCGATTCTTTTTTCGAAAAAAATTGATAATGATTCTTTGAAAATAACCATTATATTCAAAGGAAGTATTTTTGTATGTATTTATGCTAAAATGAACTATGTCACGCGCAATCCCTATGCACATAGTTCCTTTTAGCATAAATACGTCCACTTTAGAAACCCTTTACGTCTCTGAAGTGTAGAATTTGATTTTAGAAAGCAACGCTCATCATTAATATAAACTTCGAAGGATTCAGACTTTCAGTCGATTCCACCTTTTTCGATTTCACTCGTGGGGTTGCCAGATTGTGCGATAAATGTGAATATTTTACATGGATTTGAACTGAGAAGAGTGTCGGAAAAGCAACTTATCTGGCAACAATAGAGTCTGCGAGGGACGAGAGGCTGCGGCTGCCTTCCTGGGAAAATTTTAAAGTAAGTTTGAATAATTGCGCCAAACACAGCGGGGTCAGAAACGCATATTAGCGTCTATAAGATCGCAAGAATACTTCGTTCATTGCGCCAAACAGTGCGGTTGGCGAGAGGCGCATGTTAGCGCCTATACAAGCCCGCAGGAAAACTTCTCGCATTGCGCAAAACGGTGCGGTCGGCGAGAGGCGCATATTAGCGCCTACAAGGTCGAAAGAATACTTCACGCATTGCGCATATCGATGGCGCGGCGTAAGTCCGCAATCACATATCTCGTTTGCAGTGTCTGAGAATCTCCGCCTCTATGACGGCACTTCATAAATTTTATTGGCATTTTTGAAGCCGAATATTCGCGTATGACCGGAGTTCCATGGGGCAGATCCCCTTGGCTACCCGTGACGGACGCGCAAAGCGCGTCCAGAGCGGCTAGTATTCTTCTAATGATGACTGATGATTAAAACTTGAACCACTTGTTTCAGCCTACAACTTCATTTGCAAAAACTCGCCTTCAGCAAAGCGCTCACTTTTACATTCACCGGTCATCATTAGGCAAATATGATCTGATTTTTTAATCGACAAGTTGTCCATCGACCATCGTTAGGAATAAAATGGCGTTGGCCTCCGAATTTAACTTTTGCATCACCCAGTGGAAGTGATTATATTTTAGTGGGAGGCAGGGCCGAATCAGAGGTGGCGCATAAGGAACGACTGCATCTGCAAAAAAAACTAGGAAGATCTTTTTAACAAATCTCCGTCCTTTCCGTACTATATACCGAACTTGAAAATTACATTTAATTTGATATCAAACGACGTTATTATCGACCTGATCACGTACTTAGAAAACTCACATGATTATTGATGAAGATCTTATTCCGTTTCCCAGTGAGCTTTTCCCGAGAGCGAATCGAAACTCGACATCAATGAAAAGGCCACGCGAGGCGAATAATAATCTGCCGTGCTAAAGAAAAACGCCGTATGAACATCCGAGAGTTGCCAAATTTCATCCGGTAAAAGGTCTATTTTGGAGGAGAGTTATAAACATTTTCCCTTGAAATTTTCAGATGATATAGATCTGATTACGAAGAAAATTCTCTGAAAAATTGAATAAAACATATTCACAAGTTTTCCTGAAAATTCGAATTTTAACAAGAGAAATTTGGCAACTGACGAAGGTTTATACGGCGTTTCTTCTTAGTATGGCAGTAATGACGTCACTTTGTAATTCAAGGAGCAACGAAGCGTATGTTTTCCTGCTCTTTTTTTCCTGAGACGATACAAACATGGCAAAGGCGCCTCCTCGGTGCTCACCGACACGTGACGCAACGCGGTTCGTTAGATCGATTAGAAACGATTATCGGATAATCGTCCCGCAGGGCTTTTCGGGACCTCGACCGGAGCCCAGGACTCCGACGGGACTCCACCCTCGTCCGAAAACCGCCTATCTCAAATGATAGCCCTGAGCAGGTGGGCGGTTTCTCTTACGCACGGCCCTGATGCAATTTTACGCCGAACTGAGCCGTTGAAAAACCACCATTGAAAGAGGACGAACCGGCCCCACGGCCATTATCTTCTTGCTCTCTAATTGCTCCGGCTCCGCAAATGCAAAATGTTCGGGCTCCGGTGAAATTGAGTTGTTCGCTCCCGCCGCGGCGTCGCGTCTCAACGAGGCCCCCATTGAATTTGTGGAAAATTCATAGGGTCAGGCACCGAGGAGACAAGTGAATGAGGCATTCAAAGTTCCTCGGCTCAATCTTTTAACTAGACTCTGCTTCATGCGAGATGGAAGTTTTAATAGAAAGGACGAGAGATAATAAGAAAACCGATAGGTTGATTGCCTTATTTTCAGTGTTGGATACTTAGAGTCGGAGTGTGCACACCACAAAAAAAAAAAAAAAAAAAAAAAAAAAAAAAAAAAAAAAAAAAAAAAAAAAAAAAAAAAAAGTAAAGCATGACATGGAAAAAAATGTTACTGACTGAATCTTGTGACTACTATCAGATTTCTAATCGTATACGTATCACGCGGTTACATAACTGAACATATTTCTATCAAACGGAACTTTGTGCATTATGGCGTAAACCCTGTTATGCCCATATGCTTGGGAGTCTTGGGGCTCATGTCTTCATGCACATAGTTCCGTTTGGTAGAAATACGTCCAACTAGAATGAGATCTAAACCGACGGAAATCTAGTACTGGTCACAAGATTTTTTGAAGATCATGGAAAATGAAAAACCCGGGAATCGCTATCATTTTTTTTAACCTCTTAAGAAGAATTTATAGACAGAAGAAAAGAGGAAGGAGTTAAGTCCCAACTATTGGATGATACGGACCATTTCCAATTAATTGTGGTAGTGCCCCGACAAATTAGGGTTACTTATCCAAATGTTGCGGTGCTACTCAGACTTGATTTGCGGCACCACAAAAATTAATCGGAAACGCTCAATAAACCCATAATCCATCTAATAAATTCGGGTGGTAACACAATATGAGGGGATAACCCCTGACACTGCTTTCCGTTTGAATAGCATGACTAATATACGGAAAAACAAAGACAAAATGAAAACTGTTAAGCAAGGCTAAATTGCCTAACAAGTTCCCTCGAGTATTACAAATATCTAAACCCCTTTGCGAATAAGGAATGTCATCCTCTTTGAACAAGTTGAACATGTTTTGTGTAAAATTTTAATGAGAAAATATATTCCTTAACGTTTCAGTGCTAACTCTGTTTCGCTGTCAATTTGTAAAATGGCACCTCATCATGAACCCGCCCGGGTTGAGATATCCAATAGAAATCCCCGTCTCCGATAATCATGGAGCAAACATGGACAAGGAAGATGGGATGATACGAGTTTGATTCCGTGGCAGAACGGGAAAGCTTCAACTTGGAGTGAATTTTCGTGTCAGAACAATTACTCTGCGGCCCTTCGGCCGGACGCCTGACATCAATTTCACGCCGCCTCGACGTGGCGCAAAACGGACACCTACCAGCTCTCGAAACATACATTTACGGTCCAGAAGCTAATAAGTTATACTTGAGCTACACTTGATGATAACCACGTCTTGGCCGGGTAAATTAGGTGTTATTACATCCAGGTAAACGCTAGGATGTCCCGAAGAATAGAGGAACAGAATCCCTGGATACGTGAAGGTCAACAGCCAGCCGAGAGGGCTTAGGGCTTTCGCTTGTGCTCATCGGTCAAGCGTCTTCCCACTAAAAGTTGATGCTTCACCGAAAACCATGGCTTTTTCTTCTCAACATATACCACAAAATCCAGTTTCTTCACATTTGTTTTAAAGGCTACGTTTATATAGTTTTTAAATATTTATCTCATGCTAGAGTAGAGTCCCTTTATACTGAGAGTTAAGACAATGTGAATCCAGTTCTGATTGGTTACCGTATTTTAGCCTCCATAGTGTCACAAACGGGAATGAAGATTATATTTTCACCGATTGCAAAGATTATAATCTTGACTGGACCGAGGAATTACGGGTTCGACAAGGAACAAACGGAATGAGAGAAGGGTCGGAGAAAGGAATTTGAGAATGATCCGATCAAAGATTACGAAAAACGTTCAATTTGTGTAATATTTATTCCCATTTGTGACTCCATGAGGGGGTGTTGTCTTAACTCTCAGTATAAAAGGACTCTATGATGGAGGATTATGCATTCATGCCTCCGGGGGTGGAAGTAGAAAAAAAATCGATCGACTGATTTTCGGAGGTTTTCGCTCTTTAGCTAAACAATAATTATTTAAAAGTAGGAAAACAATATGTTCCTCTACCCGCAAAGGGAACGAGAGAGTAAAAAATGGTGAAAAGAATAGGAAAAATTTTTGCCTTTGCCTGCATTGTATTCAAATTCTTCCAAGCGCGTAAGTACATTTGAACGTATTTCTGCCAAACGGAACTATGTGCTTTATGAAGTGAGCCCCTGTTATGCATATATTCTTATGGGTCTCAGGGCTCATGTCTTAAATGCACATAGTTCCGTTTGACAGAAATACGTGCATTTCAAGTACCGACCGATCTCATCATTCATAATTACTGGGATACTCCGCCCCTGAGCCCACGCAGCTCACCCTCCGGAGGGCGTTCAGCAACTCCAGTAATTAGTCACTCTTTAGTCACCCCATAAGTTTATTTCAGTAGAGCACGCTCATCGAGGGACCATATCCTATCGATAGCCATAGATATTATCAAAATCGCTCTCCTGTAGATTTTTAGAACGAACTGTGACAAACAATGGAAATTTGCACTGTATAATTGGAAAAATTCACACCTCTATTACGTAATGTACAATAGTTTGGGACAAATTTAAAAAATGTCCATAAAACTAGCTCGTCTAGGGACTATCACTAGTCGCGACAGCCGCAACAATCATGACAATCTGCCCAATACTGCCGTGCTAAGGAAGAACGCCGTATGAACATTCGAGAGTTGCCAAATTTTCTTCGATAAAATGTTTATTTTTGAGGATAGTTACGAATATTTTACCTTGAAATTTTCAGGAACTTTAGGTGAAATTGCAAACACAATTATTTCAAAAATTGGAAGGAAAATATTCATAAGCTCACCAGGAAATGCGTGTTCTATCCAAAGAGATTTGGCAACGCTTGAAGGCTCATACGGCGTTTTTCCTTGGCACGGCAGAATAGAACGGTAGAACGAAGTGGCATGTGGCAAAAACTGAAAATTTAGGGACTCAGAGAGCTTACAGTGATGGTATTATGCATTGCATGAATAATTCACACTGTCTAGAAATGTTCGATATTGCTATAATATTTATTGCCCACAACAAATATTTTATATTCTGCATATATGGATGGAAGAGGACAGGAGAGACGAGGTTCAAAGCTTCACAAGAATCCAGGTCGTTGGGTTGAAAGAGCTCACGCACTGCATGTGCTGAGCCATGCAGGTCTCTGACGATAAGTCAGTGCTCTGTGATTTGCTCGCTGATGGCAAGTTCACGCGCTTTTCAGGACTTGACTGGGAAACCTCCCACTGACCTCATGTCCAAGGATTCAAGGTGCATATGTTTTCCAGGAACCATGATTTAGTCCTCCCACGAAGCCTCCTCGCATTTATTTCTCCTCCTCTTGACAGGGGGAGTTTCTTCGATGACCAGTTTTCCTCGTCATCGCCGGGCCCTCTCTTCGGGAGCCTCCGTGGTCGTTGCACTCGACCTTTGAAATGCATCTGCGGTAAATAGTTGACCCGCCGCGGAAACTTCTATGGAAAGACATTATTTATTCATCCCATGAATTCTCCTCTTTATTCAATTGAAATAAATGAACTAAATAAATAAGTGAGAGAAAAAAACACTAAAAAAGTGGTCTGAACTCCCCTCCCCCTTTGTACTGGTACTCATTAGAGTTTTAAAAAAAATCTTTGACCCTAATTATAATTTTTGAAACTTTTGGCTTTGATTTCCTTGCGAAATGGTGTGGACCCAGCACAATTCCTCCACCTTGTCAAATAAATAAGTTTGAATGAGTTAAATATTCAACAAAGTTTAATCATATAATTGGATACACAAAACCTTCTAAACATATTAAATACACCCGTGGACATTATATTCTTGGAAAATACGGAGAAAATTCAAAACAGAAAAAGGGATTTCCTTTTTAAAAAAGCAAAAATTATCAATCAATGAAACGACTAAAAATATCTGAATAAAGCAGTGCAATTTCAAAACTACGACCAGCATTATATTGACCATACTATTCGTTTCTTTGTACGACTATTCTTCTAATTCTTTGAATTGACTATTTCTTTGAATGACTTCGTGTATTAAAGCGTAACGTTGAAGACATTAACTCTCAACATTGCTGAGTTAACGCTGTTACTACAAGCTAACTACAAGCTGTAACAAATTGTACTGGCAATTTACCGCACAAAAATGCGTTTAAAATATCCATTATATCTTCCATATTTTTCAAGCAACGATTTATTATTATAATTGATTTATTAAAATGTGTTATTCAATTGTATTAAGAGACGAGTTGGCGCCAAACCGATGGAGGCCTTTTTCGAGGGGGGCTTACGGCAATATAGTTAAACGGAGGAATAAAATAAGCAAACTCGAAAAAAATTCCATGATCTTTCTTCAATGTTTTAGCTAAAACTTAGCAGTCTCTCTCAATATTTGGTGCCTTCACATTCTTAAGATACAATTGTCCCAGATTGTATAGAATGAATCCATTGAAGTTCTCCCAAACAAATAGGAACAGAAGCTCGATCAACACATGGAAACGTGCTTGCCTACCAGAGCCGCACTCCCGCGCTAAGGAAAAACGCCGTATGAGCATTCTGATGTTGCCAAATTTCCTCTCAGAAAATATCTATTTTTGAAGAAAGTTAACAATACTATCCCTTAAATCTTCAGACCCTTTGGACCAAAGTTCGAAGAAAATGCTCCGAAAAATCGGAGGAGAAATATTTAAAAATTTCTCTAGAAATTCGTAATTTGTCGAAGGAAATTAGGCAACGCCTAATGGCTCATACGACGTTCTTCCTTGGCACGCAGCGCAGCGTACGAGTTCCTACACGGAACCATCCAAGTCACTGGACTTGACCATCCGCCATCCATCGAGACCTTATCGAGTGTTGATTACATCTTCATTAAAATACTTTCTAAGCAATTTTGTCCGAGTTACCGGGAGAAAATAATTCTTACGCTGCAAGTGCTCCATCATTCAATTAGAAACCGCGTCATGAGCGTCGTCTTGCAGTTATAAAACAAGTTGATATAATGGAATTTTTCTTGTTATTACATCTCAACTATCCTTGCGGGAGCCGTCGAGACTCTCAAAATTCTTGCGCTCTAACAGTGCCGTGTTTATCATTACTTTTTATTGACTTTCATATTCTCCACACAACTTTTATCGAGTTTTAATAGAGTTTATAATGACCTATGATGCTTGTTTGCGTCCTGTGGATGCAGACGTCATTTCCCTGTGGCGACGTATTCGATGACGACAGAATGGCACCAAGGGATAAAAGTATAGGTTGCGTTCATTGTCGTTCCTTTAACAGCTCATTTCCTTTAGGATGCCTGATGTGAGTTACACTATGATTAAATGGATTGCATTTCGCAAAAAGGAACCAGAAGAATTGCAATGATGCTAAGATCGTGCATTTTCGTCCTTCGCAATAAAATTACTGAAACCGTGAAAAAATATGAAATTTACATGAGAATTTTGTCTTAAATTTACAGTTTTTAGGGAGTAAAATAGAAATTGTAGTGGATAGTCAGGTTTTTCTTCCAAAACAAAAGAAGTTGCACAATCTTAGCAACATTGCAAAGCTCCTGGTTTCTTTTTGCAGAATGCAATCCATTGTGCAATAGACATCTTCTGCCTGGGGTCAAAAAAAGGACAAGTTTTACGGACTCGGGTAAAATTCAACTGTTTGACTTTAGAAACAGATTCTTTGGAGGGATATCATAATGATGTGCAACAACAAAAAATAAAACAGTGTTAAAGAAGAAATTCTTTGATTTTGAAAAACTACAAAGAAGGTAGAGGACCTTCTTCGAAAATTTCAAGAACTAGTGTACATTTTTTTTTTGTATTTTATATTTTGTATCTTTTGCTGAGACAAATCATTGTGATCCCTGTGGAGGATCTACATCCAAAGTTAAATTGTTGAATTTGTTTGGCAGTTCATAAAAATTGCACTTTTATAATGGCATGTTCCAGACCCTTTTCAAGCCATTCTCAGTCCTAATCTTCCGTGCTGAGGAAAAACGCCGTATGAACCTTCAGGCGTTGTCAAATTTTCTTTGATAAAACACAAATTTCCTGGTAAACTCATGAATATTTTCCTTCCAATTTTTCAGATAATTTTGTTCGCAATTTCACCTGAAGCTCCTGAAAATTTAAAGAAAAAATATTCATAACGTTCCGCAAAAATAAACATTTTAGCGAAGGAAATTTGACAACTTTCGAATGTTCATACGGCGTTCTTCCTTTGCACGGCAGTAATTTGAGCCATAACACGGCCTAACTGACGAGAGGAGCGATTTAAAGAACGATTAATAGCACGGCCTTGCGTATATTTGTAAGTAAATTTTGTCACATTTTCCTGGAGGCATAACTTTTCCCTCTCCCGTCGTCCCTAAAATATTATGCGATATTTCCTTGTCATTTTCGTTTCAACTCAAATCTGCGAACTTCCATTGGGAGCTTCGTTTTCGCGATGTCTTCTTGTAAATCTTGAATGAGGAACAAACATGCTCATGAGGAATTCAAGGGTTGAGAGGCAGCAAACTCTTCTGAACGGGAAGTAGGAATGAAATATGCAAGAATCTGTCCGAAAATAGCGGGCCGCCATGGAGAACGCGATTCACGCATTATCTCGTCTATGGAGTGCAGAATGGTAATGAAGAATGGCGGGCTATGTTGTCAGACGGGACAGCAAAATGTAGTAAAAAAGGATTGCTCTGATGAAAAAAGAGGACCTTGTGTCAGAAGAGGAAGGAAGCAGTGATGAGGCGTGAACGATCGATTATCGATATTGCCCCATTTTAAGCTGTGGTAAAAAATCGATTATCAAGGTACACCCTGTTTATCGATCCTTTACCATAGGTTTCAATGGCTAATCAATCGATATATCGCAAAACACGCTACAGTACTAGAAAGAAACGTATATGAAACGGGGCCTGAGCCCTAAGATTTCGCTCAACGTGTAGGTTGATTTCAATAGCCTGTGTCACATTATCAAATTACTTCATCAAAATGTCAAAGTCACGTGCTGTGATTGGTCCAAGTCATCGAATAAGCCAATCACAACACCTGACCTTGATATTTTGATGGCTAGTTTTGATAGTGTGACACAGGCCATTGCCTAATTTGGCCTACGCCGATTATGTTTTTTTTGCGAGCGGGAAGTGCGAATTTACTGTTTAGAATGTTAACTAAGGAAATTTAACTAAGCAAAATAAAATGGGAACCCTAAGTTAAAAACAGACGGAATGCCTGGGGCGTTTCGGCATGGGTTCAGTTCTTCTTCTCGACCAGGAAACAATATTATAAAAATATAACTATTGTAATGCCCATCAGATCCCTATTTGCGATATCGAGAAAGTTTTAGGATCTTTAGGTGAAAGCTTTAAAACTTTCAGGTTGTTTCTAGCCTGGGTTTCCCGTTTTCTTGTGTTTTGTTCCGTCCAATTATTTGGACTATTTTGGTGCATCACTCTAGGAACATTAATTCTAACATTGGAGTGAATTTTGGATGTTTTTGATATTAACATGTTGTACGTGAAATTTTTCTGAGAAAACATGTGCTGTAGTGCTGAAATTCTTTCCCTATGTTTTGGTCCATTATTGGAAGTTTCTCTTTTCATTCGTAGTCTTGGCGCACTCCACTTGTGATTTTGACAACAATGGCCGTGGTAGGTGGCTGAATGCAGGCGGCTTAATTAAAAGCAAAAGAGGAGCACTTGCCAGATGCCATGAATGGGTTAGGTCACGAATTCCACACAACACTGTGCTCCGCATCGCGCCAACCGCGCCATTATGCGTCCGTCGGTCCACCGCTTAACTCGTCGTCCTCCCTTACGTAAGGACGTAGCTGGATTTTTGGAAGAGCCCCAGAGAGTGTAGATTCATATGGAGAACAAGGCTCACATATAAATGGAGATACGCCTTTGTATCAGAGAGGCGAAGAAATCGCAAACTCTTGTCAGTGGCTAGACACACATCACTACCGCACCGCGCACCTCATTCCTTCGTAGCCATCGGCACAATTTACATTGTTTTCGTCGACTTTCATCAATGCATCGCTCTGTATTGTTACCACTTGACGAGAAAAATCAAATTTATTATCAGGGCAGAATTCTACGTCTCGGCAATCTTTCTTAGTGCTGATGAGAAAAACGCGTAGCGTTAAGGAAAGGATGTTTCATGGCAAGATAAATTCTAATTGTGAAAAAAAACCGTTCGTGAAATAAAAACTATATCGGTTGTAACAACCGGAATAACTTCATTTCTGAAAAATTACTTGTTGGGTTGCACAATCTAGGCAACGTTGCAAAGCCTCTTCATTGCGTCGTTTGGGCAAAGAATGGCTCGATCAGTTACGAGTAAAAATGACGCTTCCACAAACCCATATTTGGGTTAAAATATGTAATACAACTAATTTAAATCCTGCGTCGGTCAAATCGCAGTCATGGAATTCAAGGAGCACTAAGAATTTGGCATGTACAACGATTAGTGTCCAAGAGAAATTTTACGGTGTAACAACTAAAATTTGTTTATGAAAAGCCTTCGTGTTGACGCAACGCGTGCTTCTCTTGTTTTCTTTTCTGCTGAATTAATTCCATTTCCGACATTCCGTAAATTTAAATTAAGGGTAGAAAGAAGACAGTGCCAAACTTAGGGGGTGGCCACGTGGGCCGCGGCCCATGGCGGCAAATTTAGGGGGCAGCAAATTTTGCGAATTTTTTAAATGTAGGTAGTAAACAAAAATCGGATTCAGAAAAAAATTACAAACGAGAAAAGGCGACAAAATCTCTCATTACCTGAGAGTTAAAGTATAGTAATTTCTAATTTTGTCGTCTTTCGGTGATATAAGAGACAGCGCACCCTTAATTAGTCGAGTTAAGAGAGATATCAAACGCGCAATTTAGCCTATGGAGCGGCGTGGCCCAGAGAGGAATGATGACGAGGACTTGAGATGAAAAGGAGAAGCCTCGGCGCGGCGGTCGGCATGTAACACATATTAGCGCCTACAAGACTCCATGAATACTTCACGCATTGCGCCAAACACAATGCGGTCAGCAGCGCAGCGGTCGGCGGGAAACGCATAGCGCCTACAAGACTGCATGAATACTTCACGCATTGCGCCAAACTTAGTGTGGTCAGCAGCGGGCGGCGGGAAACGCATAGCGCCTACAAGACTGCATGAATACTTCACGCATTGCGCTAAACACAGTGCGGTCAGCGCGGCGCGTCGGTGGAAGCTAAAAGTATTAAACCAAGCTAGACTTGGTTTGCTGTGTCATTTTCTGGACAAATTTGAGGAAGGGAGTCGAGCCAAATTTACATGATGCAGAAAAGGGGCGAGAGGTTGCGGCTCACGGGCGGCTTACAAGGAGAAAAACGGGGCCAACAAATCGACAAAAACGGCTCGTAAAGGCAATACTTCAAGGAGGGCATGGCTTCGATCGGTATGAATCGATCGAAAAATAAAAACGTGACACCAACATCGGTTTGAATCGATTGACACCAACTCAATCGATTCACTGGTTTGTCGATCGGTTCACGCAGTTGTTGATCGACTTACGGGTTTGTCGAAGGATTCACGGGTTTGTCGAAGGATTCACGGGATTGTCTAAGGATTCACGGGTTTGTCGATTGATTGACGGAATCGCCGGTCGATCGTTCATCTTTTTATTTTTCGATAGATTCAGCCCCACATTCCCCATAATTTCCACTCGGAAGCAATTTGTCTACATGAGTATGTTTGACAGTAGGTCAACGCATGGCTACAATAGGCACGCTACTAAAGGTGTTAACTGCCAAACATTGAACTTGACCAAAAGCAGCGGTAAAAATGTAGTAATTAATGGACAGGGGCAACCTGGCAACCCTGTGTGCTACCGGCGAGAATGAGAAACACGTGCGCCTGCGCGACCTCTTCATCGGTCTCCTGACACGAAAACGAACGAATGCGCACTCGTAGCCATACTCCCGTCCTAAGGAAGAACGCCGTATCAACATTCGAGAGTTGCCAAATTTTTCCTTACAAAGTATTTATTTTGGAAGAAAGTTATGAATATTTTCCCTTGAAATTTTCAGACTTTTCAGATCAAATTACGTACAAATTTCTGTGAAAAAATCGGGGGAAAATATCAACAAAGCCCGAAAATCCATGATTTGTCGATGGAGATTTGGCAATGGCTGATGGTTCATACGGCGTTCTTCCTTAGCACGGCAGCGAACTGTCCTACTCAGGAAAAACGGCGTATGAACCGTCCAACGATCTTAAACTTCCTTGCTTTAAACACGAAGTTTCAAGAGAGCTTGTGGATACGTATCTTCCAATTTTTCAGGGAATTCTTTTCGTAATTTGATCTGAAATAGGAGCAAATTCCAAGGAGAAATATTGAACAAGTTTCTGAAAATTAATGTATAATCAGGAGAGACTTGGTAACGTCCAATTGTTCAAACGGTGTTTTTACTTGTTAGCATTTGAGAAATCTAGGTCTGACACTAGAGCACCGGGATGAGGATGACACGGCAGTGGAACAAAATCGGAACACCGAATGTCGAGCATCTGGGCACGGGAACGGTAGGTATTTCCATATGCCGTCCTGAGTAAGAACCCCGTAAGAACATTTAAACGTTGCCAAATTTCTTTTGATGAAAAATTAATTGTTTAGGCGCGAGAATAATTGAATCAGTGAGAATGATAACACACCAACTCGGAAACATGAAAATGTTTAGGCGAAATAAAAAGCTGCATTGGCGAAAAAATATTTTGAGAAAAAGTTTTTTTATGTAAAGGACAAGTGCCTAAGACAAGCCCTTAAAAGTGTATCAAGAGATGGCTTTTTCTTGGAGTAAATTTTTCGCCTTCAATGCAGATTTGTGTGTCTCCTGAAATTTTTTTTTTTTCCATGTTGATATGCCTTCATTCTCACCGATTCGATTTTCTTAAGTAATGTATGCTACGCTGAGGAAAATATTTGTGTTCTGTTGTTACTTTCAGTTGATAAAGAAATTTAAGCTCAAACCAACGAAAATTTTGTATTGACATTAGCATAGTGTGCGCTGAACTCATTAAGGAAAAAAATGGGAAAGCATGAAAACCCCAAAACCAACCGAAGACTTGGGTTATTTTGTTCCACCTCCAATATTTAACGGAACTCTCGTTATTTTTTCTTTCAGACCTTAGTATACCTACTATAGACTTTTGATAAAAAATGATATTAATTTCAAACGAAAATTACGATTTTATCTAGGGAAATTTCGCAACCTTTAAAAGCTCATCTGGCGTTCTTCCTCGCTAAGGCAAAGCTGCAGTTCGGAATGTCGCCGCTTGTGTATGTAGAGTTTTAGACGCTGAAAAATTTCAGATTTAGGCACCAGTTGTGATGATCGTGTGACGGTGATTATGAGAGAATGAAATATTTTAGCTTTAGAAATCTTATGTTGTTGAAATAATGCATCAATGGCCGAGTTTCACGGTCACAGAATCACATCAACTTTTCTAGTGTTTTTGGTCTGTATCAGAACTCAAACAATTTTGACGCTCCCAGATCAGGTGCTGACACTACATTTTTTTCTGTTCTACATGCTTCCTACTTATTCTTAGTATACGATCGGACTACATTCCGCCATGGACCACATAAAAAGGTAGAAATTTCAGCATTCTGATATACGTTTCTTAACCAGAATTTCACATAAAACACAAGTCTTGCGTCGATAATTACTGTAATTAACTCCTAACTAACATATAGACGTCTTTACTTTACATTGGTTACGGGAAAATTGAATTGCTTAGTCATTAGAAACGCAATACCCTACGTAATACAAATCGTGATTTACAACGGTTTTGGCAGGCTGCTCAATTGAGTATTGTTCCTTTCCCACCCTTTATTGTTGAGAGAGTAAACAATCTGCTACAGCTGAACCAAAGTGTCAACATTGAGGTTGCCATGCTTTTGTATCGCAAAGACTGCCACGGTACCGTTTGGTGTACGATTTGCCTCACGTAGACTATCGCGTTTTCATGGGCGGGAGTTTTAAATTCACGCGTCCAGAAACAAAAATATCTTGTTGCGGAATTACTTCCAGTGATTTACGTTGCGCGAATTGTGTTTTTTTTGTTAAGAAACATTAATCAGAATGCTTAACTTCGTACCTTACAGTGGTCCTGGTCCATTGGAAACTATTAAGTCTAG
Source organism: Bemisia tabaci (assembly GCF_001854935.1). Taxonomy (NCBI): domain Eukaryota; kingdom Metazoa; phylum Arthropoda; class Insecta; order Hemiptera; family Aleyrodidae; genus Bemisia; species Bemisia tabaci. The sequence goes on along the minus strand of NW_017552014.1, from coordinate 954,136 downwards.
CTCATTTTAGATACAAATTATGCACCATCAGTTTCCCGGCGTAGATAGGTGCTTTTGTGGGTGAGCCAGAAATAATAGTGGTTATCTATTATATTGAAAATTGAAATCTCATTAGGCACGATTAAAATATCACGTGCTCTAAGCGGGCGATGACGTTACTTCGTTTCAGCTTAATATTATCGTGTCCCGCCGCATCAATGAAGACAAAATGATTGTCCTGCAGAGCCTGCAGTAGTGAAAGTTTTTTCATGCATCGCGCAGTGTGGGTGGGGCTCATGCATTCTGGATTTTTCTATCATAAAGACCTCAACCTGTTGAGGAACTTGTCGGAAACACTTCCAGTAACCAGAAATAGCGTGCTTCTCTTGCTCAGACACTCACCACCAATTTTATATCTTTGTACAGCCATATCGGTTGAATAACCACTTTAAACCCCTTCATAATCATTGGTTTCTACTTGGACTGCATCAAGCAGAAATGTAAAAAATCACATTAGCTACAGCGAAATTTCATCGAGTTCTTTTCTTGAGTTGCCAGACCTCACTCCCGTAAGGTGCGATACTCTTCACGATGACGTTGTAAATTTTTCTTTTAGTCTCCGTAGAGATACTCTAGTCCCAGAGAACCCCATTTAGCATCGCGAAAGTATCGGTAGGAAAGCTATCGCGGTGCTAAATGGATATCTATCAACACGAGAAAAATGTGAATGTAAACATGCCTAATGTTATCAGGTGGTTCGAATCATTGTCCCGTTACATGTGTATTGGCGGATTGGCGTCGGCTATGTTGAATATTGCGTAGTATCCTTGTGAGCAGGGGTTGGATGGAATGACTCCTCTAATGAAATGTTCACCTGTGCCGTGGTATCGCTTTTAAAGCGGAAAGCTCGAAATAACGCAATCTTATGCAAATTGTGAAGTACGGAGTGCATTTCAGAGTTTGCCGATGCGCTCATCGTGATTTTTGAGGCACTTTCTCTGAGTAACGACTCAATTTTGCTCTAGCAAAAGCTTGCAACAGGCCCATTGATCACATTTCAGTGTACTACCATATGACAGAGGGTCACTGGGTGACCGCGACTCGATATTTATAATATGCTGAAATGGAGAAACACATCGTTGCTAACTTGGAAGGATAGAACCTCACGTGTATCCGCGGTTTCGTTAGGCACGAAAGGACGTGCGGGAATGGTCAGAGCGCAGCGCGCACCCCGTGTGGAGCCTCCTTAATTGGAGCGATAAGAAAGTGCACTGGAATCGAACTACTATTCTGCCGACCTGAGAAAAAACGCCGCATGAACATTCGAGAGTTGTCGAATGTCTCTAGATAAAACATGTAGGTATTTATAAAGTTATGAATATTTTCCTTTGAAATGTTCAGATATTTTAGATTAAACTGGGAACAAAATTGTCCCGAAAATCGGAAGAGTAATAATCGCAACTTTCCCAAAGAATTCGAATTTTATCGAAGGGAAAGTGGCAACGTCTGAAGGTTCATACGACGTTGTTGCTTAGCACGGGAGTATTACGACACTTTTTGAGAGCGGAACCGACGGTGCGTGAGGAAGTGCTTGCAACTTGTCAAACCAATCACCATCCGCGATTTATTTTGACCCGTTTTGGACGCGGATGGGTAGCCCTCCGCGAAACCAGGGCTTCCCGGTGGGGCACGCTACGAGCTATGGGCATTCATGTATTCGCCGCTTGTACGCTCCATTCAGCACATCGTATGGTTCCGATGTTGCCAGGTCGAAAAAATTTGCCGAACGGGCCAATAGACCAGGTGTGAACCCGATAAAAAAGGTCCAATGTTTTCTCTTCGGAATCATACATACAGCGAACGGTTACAGACATTTCGGAAATCGACTCCTGAATAAGATAATAAGTACTTTCAACACGGAGCAAATGGAAAATATACTATGCAAATGACGTCATTTGTATTATTGCCTTTTAAATAGTGTGAAATGTAAACACTTATAACTTAATTAGAAAAAAATTTTCAGACTTCCTGTTGGGAGATTCGTTTTCCACGTGTAGGTAATTTTGAAGAGAAAACAAACTGCGTTGTGCTTTAATTTAAAATATCTAGAAGCCCATTATATTAATGGTGAGTTTTTTTTCTTCATATAAAGTATGTGCATTAAGAAAATAATAAACTTCCCTGTTCAGTGCATTTCTAGAATAACCAAAGAATAGCCCTTTCTGTATGCAAGTGAACTTTGTTTTGAGATACAACTAGTGATCGAATTGTTCATTGGCGACTGCGCTTCTTTGCATCAAAAAATATTGTAAAAACGAGAAGACGGTGGATTTAATTTTGGTAGTAAACGTCGAATCCTTACCATTTCTAGCTCTGACAATGAGTCAATATTAGCGTTTAATGTACTTTAAACCCGCTCAATCGGAGAAAATGATAAATCGAAAGATTTCATTGTATATGGGATATTGAATCAGTGATGAATTATCTTTATCACGTTGCGACATGATGAATTGCGGGGTCTGTCATCAATTCTTAACTTTGGAAAGCTAATTTTAAGATACCGTGTAGCTACCTCAGACTTCTTCTACACCACCGATTTTTTTTCTCGGCGAATCATACTGCAAAATAAATTAAACTTTCAAATCCAGCTAAGCTCAAAAGCTCTTTTCCCGCACGATTTTAAAGTAAATATCTCCCAGCAAGTTGGTGCTTCCGCTCTGGACTATCAAAGCTGGTATTTCGCCTCTAATCAGGGGAGGGGATATTAAGTTCGAGGGATGGTAGTTAATTTCCCGTTAGAGCTCATAGCAGCGAAATGAACTTGTTAATGTTTCTTTCACCCTTTTTTTTATATATATTCCTCTCTTGTTTTTATGACCTAATAGGATCCTCAACGAGTACGTGTTGACGTGTAAAACCAACCTCTGATCTCATCTATGCATCGGCATTCATTGCACATAAACGCTCACATTTTCAGTGTCAAACGATTTTCCACCGTGCGGACGCGATTATTACGCATAGTTTGTTAAAATCCTGTAGAATTCATAAATGAAACATATTACTATTGCATGCTTGTTATTTTTATTTTAATTAGTGTAAGTATTTTCAAGATTGTTTATGTTTTCATTCTATTCTACCAATAAAACGCAAAATGCATTACTCGAATCAAAATCTTGTCTTGAAAAAAACTCAAGCGTATTGAAGTAACTTCATAATTTTACATTTTTCCACCCCACAAAATTGCATGTGTAAAGCCATCATCATACGATCAAATTTGAGAGTTGCAGGAACGAACGAAGAAAAACGGGTCCCACGTTTCATTCCTCCATAATACTCAGTGCATTACAGAAAGAGTTTATCGCTAAATTTTATGTGGAAAACATATTTTCTCGACTTGACATTTTAGAGCATGAGAAAAACGACTAGCTGAACGCAAAACTTCTTCTGACTCATTATTTCCCCGTAACTGACTTGATGCGTTGCTGCTAAGCTCGGTCCATATGAAGTGCGGCAACGTGTGCCGGCATCGATGTTCGATGAACGCCTAATTAATGATTCCGATGGACGGTGGACTGTGGACGGTTGAATGACGCGGTGCGGCGCGCAACCGGAAGCGGCTAACGGCACCCGGCCGCATCCACCGTCCATCGCTCGAATAAGTACAAGTGTACACGCGCTCTCGTGTAAAAAAATATTGGTCAGCGAGAAGCGCGCAGGGCATGGTAATCAATCGCGCATCGATTCATCCCGACGTTGCCACCTTACGAGAAAATAAGATTTCGGGTGGAGTCCCCAAACAACCGTGTTATTCGACAGAGCAATAAGCGTAAAAAGAAGTTTAAGGAAGTTTTCGAAATGACTTACTCGTCTTTTGCTTGAAATGACATCAATTTAGGGCATTTGATTTGTCAAATTTTGCAGAAAACTCGATATGAAAAATGGAGAATTTGCACACACAATTTTTATTGCTTCATCTGAAAGTGCTTAAAGAGCTGATTTCACAGTATTGTTTTCTGATATAGGAATTAGTATAAAAATAGATTGAAAAGCGAGAAAATGCACCGCCTAGTGACGTCATCTGGCGGCATTTCCCATTTAACACACGAATTTTAGCAGATTAGATAATTTTGTCATATCTTCTCCAATAATTGTTCAATTCATGAACTAAGGGTTTCCTCGTGTTCAGTTCACTCAGAAGTTTCCATTTAAATACGAAATTCATTAAATTTCAGACACCTGCAAATTCTCCAGAGCTACAAGTTTTCGTGCGGTGTTCTTTGAGCCGCGAGGGAAGAGACACTCATTTCGGTCAATAGGGCTCAGAGGGTTCATGAAAGAGAGCACTCACGAAAAAATACTCCAAATTGACGTGTTTCTATCAAGCGGAACTATGTGCATTAAGACATGAGCCCTGAGACCCATAAGAATATGTGCATAACAGGGCTCATGTCATAATGCACATAGTTCTGTTTGATAGAAATACGTCCAAATGTACTGTTACCCACCTCCGATTCGAATCATCGCACGGCCGTACATATAACGTACTCTAATCTTGGGCCTTCTTCACACGCTCAAAATGAGGTCTTCAAGTGAGTATGACCGTCGGCAGTTTAGTGGAATATACTCCAACCTCCAGTATCTGACAATCACCGATTCGTTCAGGTCGCAATATCGGCCAACTTGCCCTCAGGACCGAGTTTCTGAATACAAATTTGGGAATGAAGAGTAAAAAAAAAACGATTTTCAGACCTCTGAGCAACCACTGGCTTCTTCGACTTGATGACCTCATTCTGACTGAGTGAAAACGGCTTCAGTTATAGGGATTCTGAAGGATCTTTTGCTGCATATGCTAATGGTATATTCTAGTTGGATTTGCCTACAGCCAGCGGAATGCGACCTTCAAAAAGCGAGAGAAGGTGGGGGGTGCAAGGTATATAAATTCGAGTAACGAATAAGGGGCGTAGGGAAAAAATTACGCAATTTGAATCCTCCGCAGGGATTATCGGATGATGGAAGAAATTACGGGAGCAGGGATTACGAAAGTCCAACGGACGCGGATATGGACATTGGTAGCGAAGATAAGGTGGCGATTTAGTCCGACGACGCTCAGTGGACCGAGTCAATAGGAGCGGCCGAACAACATTTGGAAACTTTAAAAGCTTATAAGTCCGTTTATACAAAACTGTGAGGTTCTGAAAGTAGTGCCAATGGTTTCTTTCGTGAAATTTTCTTTTGGTAGCACCCCGTGAACTTCACAAAGTGACGAAATTAACATCAAAATTTGCAGTTTTTGTCGAATATTTCATGTCCGACTTTTCTAATTGACTCGATCCCCTGTACGACGCGACGCCGATGACGTTGGAAGAGACGGAGGGAGCAAGAAGACGCAGAGGCACAGGAGTGTCCCGTGCGAGAGGCGTGGGCCAATTTCTGCTTTCAATCGACCGCTCCTGCCTTTTCCGCCGATAAAGCCGATAAACGTCCAGAAGTCTTAATTTAGTGCACTCTCGTTACCGTATGCAAGCCTCGTATCATTACGGCCGGTGTCCGTAACGTCCATAATGTCCGTAACTTCCATAATGTCCGTAATGAGAGAGCCGCGTCCGGACCCCAGCGGGCGGCCCGATTCCATCGAGCTTACTCACAAAACGAAAAGCTGAATCCGTCGATGCTCAAACCGACAAGCTTAATTTCAATGCGCCATGAGCTCCGTAAGAGTGCGTCTATTCCAGGGCTCATCAGCAGTTGGATTTGCGCGGTTTCAACGTCGACGGTTTTCGCTGAAGGTCGCGCAGGAGCAGTTCAGAGACCCGAGATCCCATCGTAATGGGCGCATAAATGCCAAATACGAGAGAAAGTCAACCATGAAACAGTTTGCTTTACACGCTAAGTTCACTTCGTGTGCGGAAGGCATATTTCTCGGAGCCTGAAAAGTTTTCAGTCTCATTTCAAGACTAGAAAGGCTATTGCTATTGGTCTTGGAGTAGATAACTCTCTATTTTACATGCTGTGAGGTATGCGTTGTTTACTCTAATGATGATGCAAATTGAGGTATAATTCCCAACGGCCAAAACGTATACATTGTCAATTCAAGACTTTTAATGCTATTGCTCCTTGTGTGGGGATAAGTAACTCTTCATTCGTTTTCTTCACGAGAGAAAGTAACTGAATTTCACTGTTGCTGGATTCCCCCACGAGAATTGCATTTTCACCAGGAGAATCTTAGGTGTCTCGAACCGAAAATATTACATCATACAAGGTTATACAATAAATTATGATTATACTATTTATGTCATTATAATGGTACTTACAAAAGAACTCACAGCAAGAGCGCATATCATGGAAATGTAAGGTTTTTTTTCTTACCTGAAACATAAAATATTTGTTTATCAATTAATTGGGCCGACATGTTGCATGAGTGGTCAATCAATTTTTTTGAGTAGTTATCAAAAGGAAAGTGATTGCTCATAATGCTATTTAAATTAGCAAATGAACGGGGATTCGTAGAGAGCGTTTTGCGGAAAGGGAGCTTTTGCTATTGAATACTCAGGTATTTTATAGCAAACCGTTTCTACTCAAAAATCCAAACTTCCATCATCCCTCATAAGAACTGCATTAAAATATTAAAATGCTAAAACTGAATCTACATTTCGAAATAATAACTCGACTTTGCATGGAGCTTTTGCAGAAAGACGTTTTATCAAACAGGAAATAACGTGTTTTTTGATTGCTTGATAACTTAAACTTTACTTTATTCTTGGCCTATATTATGAGCTGGACTAAGTTGACATGCTTCCTTGCGTATCAAAAAAAAACATCTTCGAAACTAAAAATTACCCTCGCTACAGCCGTAGCAGCAAGTTTCAGAATTGATCGTTAGTAAGGTGAGTTTTTCGATGGGATGACCTCAGAGCCGATGCTTCAGAAGTGACCGCGATATCTCCACTAATTTAATTTTCATTTGTTGTTTAACCTCATAGACAACAGAAAAAAGTACCCATTTCTTCGTAACGGATAAGAAATCCAGTAAGTCATAAAGAAGAGCGCTCTAGACTGCAGTTGTGAACGTAGCATAACCGTGTCTGCCCCTCCTACCGCTATACGGCGCGCACAGATTCGATTAATACAATTTCAAATTACTCAACGTTGAAATTACAAAAACCTCTAGTTACACTACAGCCGTGCTGAGAGAAAACGCCGTATGGACACTTGAGAAATGCCGAATTTACTCGGGTAAAACAAGTATTTCTTAGAGAAGATATGCATATTTTTTTCTTAGAATTTTCAGGTATTTTGGATAAAAATACAAAAAATATTGTCTGAAAAATTCGACGAAAAACATTGTATACATTCCAAGTAAATTCGTTTTTCATTGATGGAAATTTGACAACACCTGAGGGCTCATGCGGCGTTTTTTGCGGTACGGTAGACGAGGCTGCTGCGCTGAGAAAGAACGCCGTATGAGCCTTCAGACGTTGCCAAGTTTCCTCCGATAAAAACCGGATTTACTGGGAAAATTGCGGATGTTACTTTCCAAAATTTTCAGACAATTTTGTACGCAATTTAATCTAATGCATCTGAAAATTTCAATGAGAAATATGCATGAATGTTTTCAAAAATACATGTTTTATCGAGGGAAATTAGGCCACTCTCGAACGTACATACGGCGTTCCTCCTTAGCACGGGACTAGGGAGCGCTCAAAGATACATTAAGGAAGACGGTAGTGACCTATCTGAGGCTTAAAAGGACATCCGCTCGGTGCCTCGTCCGGACACAGCTCCAGAGAAAGTGAAACCCAGAAGCGGCTACGCGACGCGACGAGACGCACGGACGGCGGAGCGGACGGTGGCCTCGCGGGGAGAAAATTCACCGTGGCGAGCACCTACGTGATCCAAAGTGCTCAACAATGATCGAGGATAGAAAAAGCAGATGGAAACCTAACCTATTTTTAAAGAGCGGAGTCATTTTTGAGCCGAGCTTCTCGGACGCCGATCCTGGATACTTTCCTACCCGTGCGTTCGGGTCTCCGAGGAAAGTCGTGACCACCGCGCGCGCTCCCGCACCCGCTCGACAATCTGAGATGACCTTCACTTCTCCGTCAAGGAAAAGCCTCTGTAGTCCACCAAATGAAATGTGGCAACGTGCACATGTACATATGTCAACATGTACAACGTCTAATGGACTGCATTTTGCAATTTGGAACTATACATTCTGGCTCATCTGAAAAAACATATGTGCATAGGGAAACTAATGGCTCGTACGTTGTTTTTAAACCGGGATAGAATTACAGTTCCTAATTGCAAAATGTAGTGCATATGACGTTTCCCCTTAGCACCGCGGATGAGTGCCTGATGGGATGGCAGCACGATCAAATCGCGAGCTTACGTTGAAGATCAGTCGAGTCTGGTCGAGCGGTGATCAATTTATTTAAACGGTCTTGAAGCACGCCTCAGCCTCAGCAGAGATTTTGTTTTGTCTCGGGCGTGCTTGCTCTTGAACCTTTGCTTACCAAGGGACGTTCAGATAGTAAACTGATTTCTACCGCGGTAATTGGTTTTAAATAATTACAATATTGCAGCTCTGCACCAGCTGCCCTGCGATTTTGCAGTGGCGACTGGCGAGGCACCTCAGATCGTCTGTCGATATTTTCTCACTTGAAGCAATGGTAAAGAATCGAGTATCAAGGTGTTCCTTCCGAACACCCTTTATCCATCTCTTTACATAGGTTTTCATTGCAGAACAATCGATTCATCATTGAGCATGATAATCGACCCTTTTACATGGGTTTCAATTGCATGCAGATCGATCGATTCATCGCTAAGCACGAGGCACGACACGCGCGCCATACTGCGTTTGTGTTTTTTGATCTCGATTTGAATTTTAATCAGAGCCGTGCATAAAGTAATTGAACTATTAGAATGTTAAATAATAAAAAAATCGGTGAATGTTTCACCCCTGAGTCTAATATAGCACCCAGGCAACTCGAGTGAGATTAATTCGAAGTGAAATTTCGCTCCGTGCAAGCGCAGTATGCACTCCGTAGAGAGAGTAAATCCTCATGAGTAAAATCGCAGGTTAATTGCACCTGGAAAAAGCCTCAGTGGTACCGCTTGGAGATTCTTTTCAGTTTTTTTTTTTTTTTTTTAGTTCTTTTGTTTTTTTAGTTTTTTCTTTTTCTGTATTTTTCTTTGTTTTATTTCTATGTTTTGTTTTTGTTTGTTTTCGTTTTTGTTTTTTTGTACGAAAAATCCCATTTTCAAGGAAGCAGGCTCCTCAAACGATGCTTGTTTTCGACGACAAACATTTTAAATCATCAAGAACATACATAATAACGGCGAAACTCCCGAACAAAACAAGTAACTATTTTCCGGTATTTCAAAATCTCCACTCCCGTTTTATTTTTTTAAAGGAGAGCAAATCAACATCATTCCTTGAAGTTTTTTCGGAATTTTCCAGGCACAGATAAAAAAAATCACCAAAGTTCTTAAGAATGAATGTTTAGTATACATTTTCCAATGAAAAAGTAAAGCATGAATGGAAGTTTTCAACGTCACAAACCGAGATACTTGCGGTTTGGTGGTTTCACCATCGATAAACGGTTTTGGCTAAAATCACATAACTTCCCTAAATTGTTCATTCATGGAGTCACCCATATACGTCCTTTGTTGATTAACCGCTATGCGTGCGCAATAATTTGCTGGAGCATGAACTCTAGTAGTGGGTGTCATGCTGTTTTAACGCACATCTGCTCCCAAGTCTAGAGCCATGCCACGAAAACTCATTACCTCATGAAAAGAGAGAGACAAAAACCGGTCCTGTGTTGTGATTAATAAAAACTCATTATCAAAAAAGTGTGACAAACATATTCCCTGTCCAATATCCAAACGCTTTTAATATGTTTCCGTAGACGGTGGTGTGGATCTGAACTCACCGAATGCGACTATGGATGACGTAAACTCTCGAAATCATTCTGGTCATGGGATTAAATTATAAATCAATCCATATACGGCAAGTGGGGAATTAATTTCAAATCAATCTATTCTGGCCCGATTGCGGCGAGCTCGGAAAGACGAATGCTAAGCGCAACCAGGCGTCTTCCAGTTCGCGTAAAAATTTATCGACATGGTGAATTGTGTAAAGTTCTGCAAGTTTTTCAACAGTGTTGTCCGTAGTAAGACACTGCATTAAATTATCTTGAGATTTTACTCAAAATAACCTCTTTCAATCCTGACTTGGTACGTGATTGGACTCACTGTCAGCTGAACGACTTCCACTATACTAGAAATGCAGTAATTAAACGATAAGAAAAAGTACCCGACATTTTGTATTAACATGGGAAATAGAACTTGCAGTTACCTATAGGTAACAACAATACACGAAAATAGCCCAAATGACTAAAAAATACAAGAAGAACGAGTGGCAAAGGCTAAATAACCAAAAACAATATGTATGTTTTTTAGCTTTGGTCACCCGTTTTTCTTGTGGTTTTTAGTGACCTAAAGGTGCAGTAAATAAATCTTGATTCGTTATGCTTCGAGTGACATTGACCCAACCTTGAGGTTGAAAATTTGCGACCTCTTTAAAGAACAGGCGTGAGCCACCACAATTAAGCCTGGATCGTAGAGATGATGGTCCAACGCGCTGGCCACTCGAAATTTGCAATCTGCCAGTGGAATTGAGAGAAACAGTTGCAAATCAGTTCAGCAGGAAACTCTATTCGTCCCCAGATGTCTGAGAGTGACCCACGGTTTCGGTCGATTTAACCCAAAATTTTGGTCAATAGACCAAATCCTTTCGGTCGATCTGGCGAAAAAAAGGCGACCCAAAGTAATCATAAACATGAAGTTTTTAAAATTGCTCCAATTTTCCTTATTCCGCGTAGAACTATGTATGAAATACGTTTATACATGAGATCGGGCGGACTTAAATCAGGGTTTATCGGGCTGACGAGGAAACGTAACTACATTCCAAGGTTGCAAAATTGACACAAATAATTCAATTTTTCACAAGAATGTACCTAAGCAATTTCCGTTGAAAATTTGTCTGATTTTTGCACGAGATCAAAAGAAAGTCGATGAAATTTTCCATCGGAAATTCCCGACATTTTTCGGGTTGGAGTGCAATTTTCGTGGGGAGATCGAAGCAACGTCGAAATGTAGTTACGTTTTTTCGTGGGGGAAACGATGATCTGTGATACAAGATTGAATTCGAATCAGTAGAGGCAGATTTGCGGCATACTGGCNGGGGGGGGGGTCGTCTGGGCGAGAAGCTCTTCGAGCCGGATTATGACGCGCCTGTAAGGTTGCGCGACGGAGCAACGCGACGCAAAGTGGATCGAGTTGATCAAAGAGGTCGGACATGAAATTTTCGACTGAAATTGCAAATTTTGATGTATATTTCGTCACATTTAAATCTTTGAAGGATGCTTCTAGGAGCAAATTTCACGAGAAAACCAATGGAATCACTTTGAAAATCTGAAAGTTTTGTTTAAACAGAGTAATATCACTGAAAAAAAAGATTGGTAGAATTTACCATTCTTTCACGCTGTATTTCACACAGCGGGAATTCTAAGTTGATTATACAAGAAGAATGGTTACCTGTACCAGTATAATAACGTTTACCTTTCTTCTGGCAGAATTGACTCTGAATTAACGTTGTGTGAAATACAGGCGTTGCCGAATATCCTCTGGTAAATCACTAATTTTCAGGAAAAGTTTAGTTCCGCCAATTTCTTAGATAATTTTAGTTGGAATTTGATCTAAAGTGTCTGAAAATGCCAAGGAAAAGCATTCATAAATTTTCTAAAAAATGAACATTTCATGTGAGGAAATTTGGCAACTCTGGAATGTAAATACGACGTTCTTCCTTATTAGCACGGCATGCAGTATTGACTGGATGCACTGTGCGACGCGACGCGCGACGGCCGAGCGACGGACCACCATGCGCCAAGATGGTTAATGAGTTCAGGGCAGCCGCTGAAAGTGTTATTACACGAGTTCACATAAGAAATTACGGCTGGCACTTACATCTCACCGACCGACCGACCCGGCCCGGGACCCAGGACCGCTGACCACGGCTCCAGCGCGCGCTCTTGACCTCGCCGGGCGGCCCGGGCCCTCCTGCGCCCTGCTCCCGCGTCGACCCACGGATCCCTCGCCACCACCGCCGCCCCGCATCCCAGAGAAAGCTCCCTTCGAGTCTCCTCTATTCTGTAAATCCCCTTTATCATCATGATTTGGCAAGGCAGCATTTACACGATTGTTTCGCCGGGCTATAAAAAATGTTCGACTCCACTCTGCATTCGTGCATGCTTCCAACTTCCACGCTGGAATGGAACACTGCCGTGCCAAGGAAGAACGCCATATGAGCCGTCAGACGTTGCCAAATTTCCTGCGACATATATCAAGTTTTCAGAAAAATTTGTCAATATTTTTCCTCCAATTTTTAATAGGATTTTGTTCGTAGTTTTATTTAAAACGTCTGAAAATTTCAAGGAAAAATATGCATAACTTTCTTCAAAAATACATGTTTTATTCGGGGAAATTTAGCAACTCTCGAATGTTCATACGGAGTTCTTCCTTAATACGGCAGAACAGTTCGGTATCTTACAAAGGTAAAATATCGTGGCGTTTCTGCAAGCCCGGGAGAGTGAATCTCACTCCTGCTCGGGTAAAATGAGAGAGCTTCCGAGTTTTTACCTTTTGTGCCGAATGAGGTGATACAGTAAAATACTTGGATGAAAAGAAATCTGTTGCACGGACAAAAATTAAGTTCGAATGGAGTTTGGTATAATACGCACGCACACAAATCAAGAGTCACGGAGAAAAAAAATTCGTGTGTGGGACCCGAAGTTGAGGTCATATGGATCTCTGAAGTTTTCAGATCGCGTAACTAAAAACTTGAGGTCCAGCTGCCGAAGTTCGGGTCAGACATCTGAAGTACTTCGACCGAAGTGCCTCGATGTCTGATCCGAACTTCGGCAGCTCGACCTTAAGTTTTCGGATGCGTGATCAGAAAACTTCAGAGATCCATAGACCTCAACTTCGGGTCCCACGCACGAATTTTTTTTCTCCGTGTCTTGGGGAGCGTCCTCGGCTGCTGATAATTTTCCTGACGGAATTTTTTTGAAGAAAATTGAAAATCCCGATGTTTTGGTAAAATTCCTGCCACGACAACCTGAGTCTCTATTGAGATAGAGGAGTTCCAATCATCTCTGAAGAAATCTGGGTGAAAAATTTTATAAGATAATTTTTGTCCAGAAGGTAACCGAAGTGTTTGGTCATAGGAGCCCAAGTTAGGTTTGAATAACCCAAGTGTTGGGTAAAAACCAGAGTCCTTGTACGATTAATAAAATCCCTGTTTCTCTTAACGGAAGTTTGGCCCTCTTGTTTTCTGTGGGCCTGAGTAATTTTCCCGAGTGTTAGCATTTCCTTGATATTATAGATTTAATCTCTATAATAATGCTATCTCTATAGTATGTTCCTCTGATAAATGCCACTACTGACAACTCAGTGACCGATTAAAGCAATGGTCTGGCATAACTTTGATAAACTTTAGACGTACTTTTGACAAAAATTACGAAATCACTCCAGTCTGTGTATTTGAATTGTGAAAAGTGTCCTTTCAAAGTGTATTTCCTTTTAAAATTGACGGCACAAAAGAAGTTTTACGAAAGAGCAAAATATCACATTTTCTAAGAGTAAAGAGAATGTGAGTGGGTTACGTAATTAATTTAAGTCCGCTTTTTATACTCCCACGCTTTTGTCAAAAACTATTTTATTTGAGGACAAAAATTGTACGGAGAGCAGCAGAGATCTTCACCTACGCATACAAATATTTTCCTCGGTTTTCGCTAAAATTTTCGCTTCTGGTCCGACCGGTTTACGAGGGCACTTTCCCACTCTCAAGAAGACCCATCCATCAACAACTCCTCCATCGAATTATCGCGGGATCTTTTCTGGTTATTTACTCAGGATACGCCTTCTGCCTGCATACTTTTCATCCCACCGGCCCCATGAAAGTCTGGCCACTTGAGCCCCTTTTGCTTAATCAAACTGTAGAAACGCACGCCTACTGTCTGTCTTGTAAGATATACGCTAAAGAGGAGGCCACGTCAAATAAATTTTAAAAAGAACACAGAGAGAATACACAATCACAATATGATTAAAACGTTTTTTCCTCGAGTATTTTCACCTTTCGAGGTAAATGAACCAATACGATATTCAATGAGTGCAGGTGCGCGTGTAGAATACGTACGTGAATTTTATGGATCATCAGACGAACAATTAGGTCTGTGCCAACATCAAGCATAAATGCCAAATAATGACATATGGAGATATTTTCCTTTAAAAGGGACAACATATGGACCGCGTCTAGCAGAAAGGAACCAAGCCGCATCAGCTATTCCTAAATTTAACCGGGCAATTTATTTTTTATAAAAGAACGTTTGTGTGGATCCCTGTGAGTTTTCAGGAATTCTCTTCGCACTATGCAGAAAATTCTGTTGTACAAAAACCTGCACATCTGTTTTTAGGTAAAAAATGAAATTGTCCGTTTTAATTTGGCAATAGCTGGTGTGGCTTGGTTTCTATCTGCTGAACGTGTAAACTCATTGGGATATTAAATAAAAGTTTCAACGGGATACGTGTGTTTCCTTCTCTAGAAATTAATTGATGGAATGTTCACGAAGATTCTAAAACACTGCATCTGAGAAATGAATAATTGCGCATAGCGCCTCAAGCTAGTTCGGTAAATGTCTAATGCATGCTATTGATCACCTTCAACTTTCGAGAGTCAACGTGTTGGTGCAAAAATTGGTAAATTTTTCGTCCGGGTTCAGAATTTTAGAGAAGAGGACTCAGACCTAATTGAACTGTGCATTTATTGCTATGCAATCAACATATTGTACACATGTACACTCATACCATATAATCCGTCGAATACGCATTTGACTCAGGTAAATCTGCGTCAAGCCCAACACCAATGCCATGCTAAGGGAAAACATTGTATAAACATTCGAACGTTGCCTAATTTCCGCTGATAAAACACTAATTTCTTAGACAAATTATGAATATTTTTACTTGAAATTATGGGATAAGGAATATTGTATTGCGAGAGGGTTTCGCTGAAAATTTCACAGAGAAATATCCTCAAGTTTCCTATGAAAAGTACAATTTATAAAAGGTTATTTGACAGCGTTTGAGTGTTGATATGACGTTTTCCCTCAGACGGCCAAACAGAATACTCGCGACCGAACAATGCGTAGACGCCCACGCGATCCCCCAAAGCCGCGTCCAGATCTGGTGCGCGCGTTGTCTTGTGGAAAATAAAAAAATCCAACGCAACTTCAAGTCCATTCCCCTTGCACACCAATAAGGTGCGGCAATCTTGAACCAGTCGCAAGAACTTCCACGCCTTCCTTCGGAGACCTCACTCCGCCTCTCTCCAAAATAATTCTCGAGAGGGAAATAGGAATATTCAAGCCTCCACGCTGGCCGCCCAGAATCAAAAGGACCGTGTTGAATCAATACAGTTAGAGAGGTCCTAATATGCACAATGAAAAGAAAGTGAAAATTTAAACATTTCGGTGTCTTGACAGGAGCGTTTTCTCACGACTAGATGACGCGTCGCGTTGGTTTTATAAATTAAAATTTGAATGAAGACCTGTAAATCGTAAGGGAAATTGTTCGCTTGTAATTTTTTAAACTTTAGACACACGTTTTTCTCAAAATTACAGATATGCGCTCAAAATGTTCTTGCATTGGACTCGCCTATCGTTAACGCTTTGTTTTATTTAAAAAATAATGATTATGCACTGAGGTAAGTATGTACGATAAATTCGGGTTATTTTGTGTTTTACTTCCCATGTTAGCGGAACTTTCGTGTTGAGTTTTCTCTCTGAATGGGATAGAATAAGCGAGTTTTCATAAGAAATTGCAACGGACAGCATAGTGATTCGACAGCATATTTTGATTGGGAACTTTAATATCCGGCTCAGTTTAGAAATAAAGTATGCACAGTTGTAGATTGGAGTGTGTTGTTTCCCTTAGCACATAAGTGTTTTTACGGAGGAACCAGAAATTGTAGTTGTTGCGATAAATCGATTTATCTGTCATTTAAATGTATGGAAAAGGATCGATAAACGGAGTATTCGCAACTAACACCTTAATAATCGATTCTTTACTATAGTTTCAAATGGGGGATTATCAATGATCAATCAGTCACGCCTCGCCACTGTAATGCTTCCATGAACATTACCCCACACACGAAGCGAGTATATGTGGGACCAGGTCCCCGAAAAACTTTAAAAATGAAAAGACGCAAAGATTAAAATCAGCGTGCGGTTAGAGGCACTGTTAATTTCTGCACCGAATTAGGAAGCCCGGGTGTGAAACGATAAATATCAGTGGCGTGGCGTGCTTTGCGATATATCGATTGAACTGTCATATAAACCTACGGAAAAGGATCGATGAACAGGGTGTTCGCAGCAGACACCTTCATAATCGATTCTTTACCATAGCTTTAAATGGTATGACAATCGATATATCGCAATTCACGCCACGCCACTGATAAATATCTCTTGGGAAAAATGAAAGAAGCGACAAGCTGGAAACAAAGAGACTCTGGTGTGAGGCAAGTCCCACGATAGAGATAGATCCACGAAATTAGGCCTTGCTGATTCTCCACAATGCTGTGATTTTAGGCAGCTCAACGGCAAACTTGAAAGCATCGTATTAAAAAACCGGTGAAAGTACGCACATATGAATATGATACATTTTCGGAACCGACTGCACACTTTATTTGCTACTTCTCATTCTTGGCAAGGTAATACAATTACGTGAGATGTATTGATAAAGAAGAAATTAAGAATGAATATTTTCTAAGACATAAGAGGGTTTCCTTGTCATTTAGCGGTCAGTAGTATTGTACGCCTCGGTAATAAAAAAGTCCTATTTTTCACAATGATGGCATCAAGGTCATTGGGGTTAAGGTCATTGAACGGATATTTTGTAAATGGTATTGTTTATACAGCGGTAAATTTCTTTTTGGGTCAAAAAAGCTTCAATATAATATTTGCCACAAGATAATTATATTTATATATTTTAACACGTCTACGTCTATATAGACCTAGTTTATATTTGTTTTTCGGAACATTATAAATGAGAAAAGAAATCGCATTTCAAAAATCAGACAACGGCAAGGACAGGATTCAAAACTCCAATGGATTTTAGTCTCTTTTACATCGCAATTTACCGTCGCCTAGAGCTAAAAACGTCAGAAAAGCACTGGGTGAGTCTGGTGGCGGGAGCATTTCAAGTGAATATGCACGATAAATAAAGATCAAAACCATTCATGTCCTTCCACCGTTTTGTATAAACTTTTATTCTTCATCCTTAAGCCCTACTGCGGCACTGAAAACCTCTCTGGACACTCTTTTGATTAAATGTCACTCCGACTAGCTCTATCATAACAGTCTGTGCATTTTCCTGGCTTGACCCTCAGGGATGGAGAGATGCCGCATTCAATATCGTCAGGAATTGTGCACCGTTGTCAAATTCATTGAAGTTAGAGCTTGGCCGACAGATAGGAAGTTTGAAATTCTCTGCGATATGCTAAAAAAAAATTGTGTTGCACTTGCTGCTCCAAAATCACACTGAAAAAAATAATATGCTGTTTTAGCATCTAGGAAGTCAATAATGTGTCTGGTGCTATCCCAAGCTGCTGCCTTTACTGCTCCCGTAATTAACTTTACGTCCTGCGAATGCAAATTCAATTGCATGGGCAATCAAGGCAGCATCTTAGGATCACCAGACACATTTTTGACATCCTAAGTGCTAAAACAGCATACCATTTTTTTCAGTGCAATGATACGGCAAAAACAAAAGAAAGCGAAGGGATTCATCTGTTTCGGACTTTGTCTTTGCTGTCGTACACTTTTTGAATAGAGAAGCTCAAAAAAACGCAAAATTATTTATGCAGCTTGTAAATGCTACTAATGAATGGGTCACTCAGGCTAGTCGCAGAATCGTATCTGATGATTCAGATCATCGATAAACAAAGAATAAATAGATGTATCCAAACTTCTTGTTCAGCATTAATAAAGATATTGCCCATTATAACAACACAGTGTATGACGACATGCACCGCGGTGAAACATCCATGATTTCTTCAATCTTGGTTCTTTTCGTGTTTCAAGTCGAGCAACCAGTTGAAGCGAATATGTATATCACTAATCGATGAATCCAAGGTGGAAGAAACCACAAGATGTATCACTGCGGTGGATGACGTCATACATGACGTTTTCCGAATAGCGATATCTCCATTAGTATTGGAAGTAGAAACTGGGCATTTGACATATATAATTGAGGTCAGCTCATCTATGAGCTTAAACCATATAAACGTCCATCATGACCAGGGGTGCAGAAACTTCCCAACCACGCGACCGGCCGTTATCGCGTGAAATGGGGGAACCCATGTGAGGACGAGAAAAATGGGGGAACCCATGTGAGGACGAGAAAAAGGGGGAACCCATGGGAGGACGAATTTTTTTTTTTGGGGGGGGTTGAGGGGGAACTTGACTGTTGAGTGTGATACTTTGAGGGAACCTAACTGTCAAGCGCGCTGTTTTTGGGGGAACCAAAGTGTTGACCGCGCTGTTTTGAGGGAACCCAACTGTCGACCACGGTACTTTATGTGTTGGTCAAAATTCTGCGAAAACTTAAAATGGGGGAACCTAAATTTATTTTGAGGGAACCCTTGGAAGTTTCTGCTTCCCTGATCGTGACTACCTTCACAGACCCACTTCAGATTTTTCCAATTGGCAACATCAGCCGAGACTCCTGCAGTTAGCGCGAGGGAATTCAAAACGCCTTCAATTTCTGGCTATGTAACATGAACATCTATCTAGCTGGAAGACTTGGTGTCAGGCGATGTCATTCACCCATTCACTCGTTTGTCGGCCGAGATCCCAAAGTTAGCGCGAGATATTCAAAACGCCTTCATTTTTTTAGCAGTGCAACATGGACATCCATTGAGGCGGAATAGTTGCATTCAGGCCTCGTCATCAACTCACTTACGTGTTCGTCAGCTAAAACTCCCTTCGCTGGCGCGAGGAAATCCAAATCGCCTTCAATTTCTAGCTATGCAACATGGTCATCCATCGAGTTGGAAGAGTTGCATTCAGGCGTTGTCCTGTCCGTGATTTTGGAGCCGTTCTTCTTCCGAATTAACCTCCCTTTTCGTTCTGACAAAAGTTTGCGACTAGGGTGTCTACTAAAACAGGCTGGCTAAACATCAGTGCTTTAACAGTGCTTTTTCAGTACATTCCCGAGAAATTCAGTACCTCCTCAGCAGAAAAATTCAATACTTTTTCAGTACCTCCAATTGACGAAATTCGAAGAATTTCAAAAAATTGAATTTTTCGCCCTAATAGCAACAAAAATGACGAAAAATTGCGGACTTTTTTGCAGAATTTTCGTATTTTTTCTGTACTTCCGGACCGCCCTTAAAAAATCCGTACTATTGGCGGACTTTTCGGAAATTCGTGACTTGCAGACACCCTGGCGACAGACCCTCTATTCTTAGGCGCGCTGTTGAATGCGACAACATTGGGATGTATCGGGGATCGGGTTCTTAGGCGAGGTTGGATTGCTCCCGCATAGAATGCAGTGAAAAGGAGGAGCGCCCGGAGGCTGGGATAGTTGTGGCTGGAGCGGGAGGGATGGCATCGTTTAGCGCGGTGCACGAGAGACCGGATAAAAGAGCCTGGACAATGGCAATGGAAAAAGTGCGCACAATGCAGCGGCACCAACATCACCGACAACGACGACGACCAACACGCGGACCCACGAGAAAGCAAAGTATATTAACCTATCGATCGTCGCACGTATTTTCGGTCGTCGGTCTCCAGCCGCCTTTCCCTAGGGGGCCGCCGACGCGAGGATGGTCTGGAATCTCTTCATACTCACACTTGAGACATGCCAAATCCGTGTGTGATTGGCTCCCGTATTCCAGGCTTTTATGTTACCACAAATCAGACCTCTTAACCACGCAACCTGGTGGGTCGCGATCGGTCGCGTGCGAAAATGAAATGACCCTGAATCCTGTGCTTCGGAATGGGAAAGCTGGTAAAATCGCCATTTTTTTCGCGAAATTGCGGTAAAAATGCATGTCATTCCCGCTAAATCGCGGCAATTTATCTGTACAAAGCCGTAAAAAAGTCATCTTGTTAGAATTTTTGGACAAAAGGGGGCCAAAACTGTTGTAGTGCGCGATTTGACCCACGTTAAGTATTCCGTTTTTTGTGACCGGTCATTTCAAATTTCTCGTAACTAATGCACCTAAAATAAAACCGTTAATATCTTTTTAAGGGTTGATTCCAGTTATTTTAACATGCGAGAATCGTGTTTTCCGTGAAATTCTGAATAAGGAACGTGTAACAGAATGCTTGAATTCGTCCCTTGTCTAGAGGTCGATCGGTAAACAGTTAGAGGGGATAGAAGGGACTTTCCGATCACCCTTGATAAATATTCTTGATAAATTGAACCCGGTAGCGCGAATGAGGCGCGCTGTTGATGTCGTGTCGCGTCGCGTTGCGTCGCCGGCGCCTCGTGAGACCGAGGCTCACGTTGGCGCTCGATGACAAGGCGGACTACGCGGATGCAGGAGGTGCGAAAGTGCGGTCCGCGGTCTCAATCCAATCACCGTTGTCCGATTGTCAATCGATCGTTTCAATCATAGGAGCTCGCGTCAGTCCGTCAAAGCGAGGGGATATACTTTTAATCAAAAACTCATCCGGAATCTCGATTGGGATCAGTGGTGACCAAGGGCCGTGACACCATCGCAACGATGAACGATGCCCTGGGGTAATCATCTGTGAGCAAATACAAATCAAGAGCTAAAATGACAAGTAAAATATTTTCCGATCAAAGTACCCTAAAAATAACATATTTTACAATGAACTCTTATTCATGATTGAATTATACTTTATATTTTTTTAAAAAAAACGCGTGATATTAACTCGAACTCGAGGGAAAAATGTCGGACCTTCTTGCAGAATTTCGCACTTTTTCAGTACTTCCGGACTCCGCTTAAAAAATTCGTACTTTTTCCAGACTCTCGGTAAATTTCGGCAATTAGATATCCTCCATGGCCCTACTCCCTTCAGTACAAAGCGTATTTACCGAGAAAGTTGTTAATATTCTTCCGCAAAAGTTTCAGACAATTTTGTTTGCAAATCATCTTAACTATCTGAATATTTCAAGTTTAAACATGCAGGACTTTCCCCTAAAATACTTGTTTTACTGGGAAATGTTGGCATCTCTCGAATGTTGATACTTACGGCGATTTTCCTTAGCACGGCGGACGGCAGTGATAAGGAAAAACGTCGTGTGAGCATTCGAATGTTGCCAAGTTTCCTCTCAGAAAATATTTATTTTTAAAGAACGTTATGGTTATCTTTCCTGGAAATTTCCAGAATTTTTGGATAAAGATACCGGCAAAATTCTCTGAACAATTAAAGGAAATGACGTCTCAAATTTACGGCGAACATTCGTGAACTGTCAAAGGAAATTTGGCCACGTGTGAGGGCTCCTTCCTTGGCGCGGCAGTACAGATGTCTATTGTACGAAAGAGATAAATCTGATTAAATAGGCTTTTATTTAATACTAACGGAGCATCCGGACTTACTTTTGAAAAAACAGAAATAATAAAGGAAGACGTAATAAGAGTTTGGAAATCTCTCGGAACAGGGGCAATTACTTAACTGTGCTTGACGAGCATCCGAAGCACACGGAAGTACATAGAATACTCATAGCTGCAATTACTTTACTTGAAAGTAATCGTAGTAGTGTGTGGATTCTGTAGCTCAGAAAACCTCATACGAAAGTGATTACATCCCTAACGGGAGTTGTTCGTCAAGCATGTGATACAAACGCATATGATATGAGAGGTAACGGTAGCGAGTGATAAAAATTATGCATCCTCAAATTACCGTCGGGCTCGCTCCTAGCTCCGAGTCCACTAGACATGCATCTCCAATACGAGATTGCATCATCACAGACTCTGCCTGTCAGGTTCCATTACCAGTTATTTCAAATTAGGGCTAATCAACTTTTATGTTTTTTTACTCATCAAAGTGGCAACTCATACACAGACCACTGCAACAGTGCTGTCGAGTTGCGGTGAACTCTACTCAACCGTAGAATTTAAATGTATTCACTGTATTGAGACGATAGAGAAGATGAATTCGATTTGCAAAATTTATAAATATTAAACGCTCTTTCTTTGGATATTTTGAGGGAAATTCAGATTTCGGAGCAGTTTACCAAATCATCGTTTCTTAAATTTTATGCTCAAGACCTTACATGGGTTTCAAATAGTAAAATTCAAATTATCGCGTTTGAAAGTATGAAATGTTGCAATACGATACGGGTATAATAGTGCAAATGACATGATGGCCCGAAATGAACTACGTGAAAATGAAATACATGAAAAGCACACAAAAAATGGATGACTACGGCTGAAAATTTTAAATTAAGGCTAAAAGTAGATTTTTTTACCCCGGCTTGTATACGTAGGTTTAAATTTGTCTCGCTCTAGCAATGGTGGCGAATCGACGAATCTTTGTACGCTATTTTGATTCCGGTAAACTGGTTGAGGATGAGATTGTAATATTACTTCAAAACGTCCCGGGTTTTTTGGTCTCCAGATTTTTTGTGTTTGTTGCAGCCTTTTTCCAGATTAAGCTGTTATTTTACGATGTATTTTGGTTTATTAAGTTGTCCATAATTTCAAATGGTTCAAATTGGGGTTGTTAGGACCCCCGAAATGCTCTTATAGTCTTTTATACATTGGAATTTTCTACCCTTAACTTAGTATCCACTTTTTTGTGCGTTTCGTGAATCATCATTTACAAGTACAATTCCTTAAAACCATTTTAATTGCTAAACAAGGTAAACAATTCGCACATGAAAAGGAGAAAAAAACAGTACTTTTGCCTTGTATCGCATTTTGCGGACTCTACGCATAGATTTTGTCAACTTTTTGCGAACTATCTACGAACCCTTTGGGGCTCCTTTTCAGCATCCCGCTGAAAATTTGATCGGCATCTCTGCGCCGCGAGTAAGTTGACGGGAATCCGGATCATAAATTACTTTCTTCCACGCGCGGCGCACAGTGGATCGAGTCAATTAGAGAGGTCGGACATGAAATGTTCAAAATCAGCGAACATTGTAATGCAATGTCTGAAGGTAGTAGCACTAAAATATTGGAGTTTGGATTGTAGCCGAGTGCTATAAATAATGCAAAAATGTTTTAAAAAAACACTTACATTTTATTAACAATTTTATACCGAAGCTTTTCGATGCGAACGCTTCATCGTCACAAAATCAATATCACAAAGGTCATAATTTAAATTTCAAAGAAGATTATTAAGAGTAATCTGATCTAATAGCTTGTTATCAATTATTGTTGCTAACAATGAAATATGTTACCTTCTTTGAAATTTAAATTATGGCCTTTGTGATATTGATTTTGTGACGATGAAGCGTTCGCTTCGAAAAGCTTCGGTTTAAAATTGTTAATAAAATATATGTGTTTTTTTAAAACATTTTTGCATTATTTATAGCACTCGGCTACAATCCAAACTCCAATGAAATTTTCGACTAAAACTGCAAATTTGGATGTTTATTTCGTCACATTTTACATTTTAAGGGGTGCTCTACTTAGAAAATGTCACGAGGAAACCAATGTAACCACTTACAGAACCTTAAAGTTTTGCATAAACGGAGTTCTAAGCGTTAAAAGTTTTCGAATTTTGTCCGACCTCTCCAATTCACTCGATCCACTGTGCGGCGTGGCTTGGCATGCACCTTACTCGGACGCCCGACTCGAAATCTCGTCAAGAAGAAGTGTTAACTAGAGCTTCCGCGGAAAACGGAGACGTTGGAAGTGGGGTGAAGAAAGAGGGGAAGAAGGGAGTTGGTATGGGGGATGGGGAGGGGGGTGTAAACACTCGCACGCGGTCGCACGCACGCGGAAGGAAAACGGAAAACTCGGCGACGGTTTTTATGCCGTTAGCGACGAGTGGAACTCTGCCGTGCTGAGGAAAAGCGCCGTATGATCCACCAGGCGTTGCCAAATTTCCGTTGAAAAACAAAGAATTTGTCGGAAAATTTATGAATATTTCTCCTCCGATTTTTCGGAGGATTTACTTCGAAATTTGGTCAACAAAGTCTGAGAATGTCAAGGAAAAAATATGCATTACTTTCTTCAAAAATGGATATGTTATTAGAGGAGATTTGGCAACTCTCAAATGCTCATACGGCGTTTTTCCTAAGGCACGGCAGAATTTGGAGCCGCCGCGGTGGGGAGTGGGAATCGAACCCTCGGTCTCCCTTTCCGGAAGCTTTCCCGCAAACGAGCTGGAAAACTGGCTTATCCATTTGGAGATGGATGTGGGGTCCGTTACCTAATTCGTGCGCTCAGAAAATATCCAGAATCTCACCAAGCGTCCGAATGGAAGAGTATCTCCAACATTCCTTTTCCTATATGATGCAACGATGCATTTTGCTAGGGAAGAACGACGTGTGAGCATTCAAATGTTGCCAAAATGCCTTTCAGAAAATGTTTACTTCGAAAAAGTTATGAATGTTTTTCCTTAAAATATCCAAACATTTCAAATCACAAGCGAAATTCTCTGATAAATCGAAATAAAAATTCTCAAGACTTTCCCTGACAATCCTTGATTTGTCAAAGGAAATTTGTCATAGTGTGAAGGCTCATATCGCGTTTTTCCTTTGCACGGCAGTTTGTTTAAGTGGTATATTTGGGTAGACCTTTCTTTTGCGCAATGAATTCTGGATGCGGTCGATATATTTCAAAAACCTACGGAAGGATTATAATGGGAAAATAAAATTTTCAGACTGTACATAGATCATTAAGGAGGGCTCGAACCTAAAGTCATCCTCCAAGGTCTTTAAACGAAATCAAAGCCCCGTTTCTAATTAACCGTAGATATCGGTACATTGAAATCAGTTGCAAAATGGAAACAGTAATTTTGACTTCATTTGATGATCTTGGAAGATGATTTTCAGTACTAGCATTCTCTGATGATTCATCTACACACTATTTCGGTTTGGTTGGACAAAATGGTTTGAATTTGAAACATCGATCGTACCCAGGATGTATCGCGGAAAATCTATAACTCCAGTTTCAGCACTTTCAAGAACGATTCTGTTGTCGAACGATCAGTGGATTATTTCTGAGTTTTCTCTGGAGCCCGTTTATTGGTAAACGCTCACAGGCTCACACTTTCCCTGAATGGTACAGCTCAACGTACAAATGGTGTAATCGATAAATAGTTGATAGCATGAGGGCACGTTATATAAAGTAGAGGCTCCAGAAGAGCGTTGCAATGCTCTTAAAAAGTGCAACTAAGTAGCTTACAATAAAATGATACCCAAGTCCTGCTGGAATTTCACTCCTAAATCGACTCTTTTTTTCGTAATTCTTCCAAAAACTAACCACCATAGGTGCTAATTTGGTTTGCTACAAATTATATGCCAAGTTACACTTAAGCGAAACACACACAAATATTGCAAAAATACACTATAAATGGGTATGACAAGGCTAAAATGGTAAATAAACACAGCCAGGATATTGCGGACATTCCTTCCATGTTTATTTACCTTTGAAACCTTATCTCACCCATTCTTTATCGCATTTTTCTTGTATTTATAATTGAATCGGCCTATTGCTTTGCGTTTCCTTTATCACGTTGCTCAAAGCATATACGCCGTTCCTGCAGAGAATGTTGGATCTCAGCTTACCTAGCTGTCGACATTGTGGTATCCTTTTAACCTGTGGAAGACACTACACTATCAGTCACACTAGCACACGCGAAAAAAACTGGCAGGTCACGAAACACATATGAGACATGGGAAACTACCATAACTTTTCACGAAGAAAATGCGAGGGAATCCAAAGTGTAACACAAGATAATAACCGAAAACGTGGTTGGAGAAACACTAGCGTAAAAGCGTGAGAAAAGAGCTTACCTAGCCGACGACATGACTAGGTCTTTGGGCTGCTGGAAGGCGACTGGTCGGTGGTTCTTCTCTTGGGAGGCTGGAGCCAGGCCGGTGGCGGCGGTGCCCCGGTCCCGGTCGATGCCTCGCGGATTTGCTCCCGACATGGCCGCCACCACTCCATGTCCGTTTACTCCCGGGCAAGCTTTGCCTTCTGACTCTTGCGCCTGGAAAATAAAAACACGTCTTCAAATTCAATCCAACTCCGTTTCATTTTTCAAAATCTCAGTTTCAATGGAGAATTCGCACGTGTCTGAAATTTGATGAATTCTGTGGTTGAATGGATGCTACCAAGTGAGCTGAACACGATGGATACCCCTGGTTCATAAATTGAACAACTGGACTACATTTTGCAATTTGGAACTATAAATTCTAGCCCGGTTTAAAAACAACGTATGTGCCATTAGTTTCCCGATGCACATAAGTGTTTTTCCAGAAGAGCCAGAATTTGTATTCCAAATTGCAAAATGCAGTCCAACTATTAGAGGAGATATGACAAAATGATCTAATCTGCTAAAATACGTGCGTTTCAATGGGAAATGGCGCCAGATGACGTCACTAGGCGGCACATTTTCTCACTTTTAAATCTATTTTTATACTATTTTCCATATCCGAAAAATATTATAAAAAATACTGCAAAATCAGCTCTTTAAACACTTTCAGTTGAAGCAATAAAAAAATTGCGTGCAAATTCTTCATTGGACCGATTTCATCAGGAAGGGACTAACCCACATTTTGGACAAAATTGAGTTTAGAATGTTTTTGAGTTCCACTGGTGGTGGATATTCCCCTGCCAAAAACTCAAGTCGAGAAAAAAAATTGGTCTGTGTTAAGAGGGGTTAAAATTTATTTTTCATATTGAGCCTTATGGAGCTATAAAACTTCAAACCCCTTTTTCTCAGTTTCAACTTGATGTGGGTTGGTTCCTTTCTGTTGAACTCGGTCCAATTACAGGGATGTTGATTTCCAATCGATACCACCAAAAAATCGACTAGATAAAATCATTTTTTTTACCCCGATTCATGAGCCGAACTGTTCGGAGCAACTTTTAGGCGTTCGGATTGAGGTTTGCGCAACGGAGTTACGTAGAAGCTGCATTGTGTAGAGGGATATTCAAGGGGTGTTAGCCTGTCATACGCATTTAAATGTTGATTGACTCAGAACCCAATTTCCTGCCGCTAGGGGTGCCGCGACAGGAACACACTGAAAGCCTAGATTCGGGAACCTGCCTTGATCGATAGGTTGAAGAGGAAGGTGGCCGTGACCTCTTTCTCAAAGAAATCGACTCGATAAGGACAAATTTGCCTCGTTCATTGTACAGCACTCATTTTGATACTTTCAAATCAATCAACCCCTGTTCAAAAGACTAACTTAGGCTGTATCAAAAGCACACTTGTGCTCGACTCAAATTTAACTTCCAACTTTGGCTGTTTACTCTAAAGGAATGACTTCCAACACAAACGTTTACGTGGATTGCACTTCAGACGCACCAGTATTGCTAATGTCGCTAATTTGAATTCCATTCCACGACGATCAATTTCAGAGGGCTCCTCTTCGATGATCGACATATTGTAACGCAAGAATAAGATCAAAACGACTTACGGTAATTGATAAAACCGCATCTTAACATACAATGAAATGACAACTTGTATGTCATTTCATTCATTTCGTTTTGTGTGTCGGTATGACATTTATTGTTCAGTGAACACCAAACGTCTCGGGCCGGATTTAGGGGGTGGCCACATGGGCACCGGCCCAAGACAGCAAATTTTGCAATTTTTTTAAATGTAGGTATAAAAAAAGTCGGATTCAGAAAAAAATGACAAACGAGAAAAGGCAACAAAATCTCTCACTTCCTGTGAGTATATAGTAATTTCTAATTTTGCCGTGATTCGGTGGTACAGGAGGCAGCACCTTTAACTAGTCGAGTTAAGAGATAAAACCGAACACACAATTTGGCCTGGAGCGGCGGCGCGGCGCAGAGAGCAATGATGACGAGGACTTGAGATGAAAAGGAGAAGTTTTCGGCGCGGCGGTCAGCGAGTAACACTTATTAGCGCCTACAAGACTGCATGAACACTTCACGCAATGCATCAAACACAGTGCGGTCAGCAGCGGTCGGCGGGAAACGCATTGCGCCTACAAGACTGCATGGATACTTCACGCATTACGTCAAGCACAGTGCTGTCAGCGTGGCGCGGCGGCAGAAGTTAAAATTATTAAACCATATTTATGTTTGTTCTTTCATAATTTTTTCGCTCATTACTTAGAAATGGAAGGCTTTGTCCACACAGAGATAGGTTTTTGGAACTTAACTTCCGTGCAAACTTCCGTGAACTTTTGCTAGTAGTGTTGACAGGGCTTACGCAAAAAATGTGTCCAACACGAGTAAACGTGTCTTATGCACCTCTCCTCCTCCGGCACGTTCACTTGATGGTTTTTATTGAAGTTTTAGAACGAATGAGAAGGGGACGGCAAAATACAGGCAGCCCATGGGAGGCAAGTAGGTAAATCCGACCCTGCAAACGTCTATAATTTTCTCGGCTCCTACAATAATTAAAGGGTACAACTAGAAACTATCGTTACAGGGTATGGAAAAAAAAAAACCGATTTTCCAAGCGAAGAAATTATTTGAGGGGTATCCACCGCGTTGAAAGCAAAGAGTGTGGATAGTGAAAACAAACGTGATTGGGACGGGAGGGGAACACGCTCGTCAAATTGCATAACTGGATGTCGGCAGGCGGCGGTCGCGAACGGACATTGATGAAGAGCATTCACACACACAGGTCCTAATTACCGGACGATTAATTAACTGCCCAAGTGCACACTGTCTGCACATGACTGCAGGTCAGGGAGCGCACACAGGACAATCACCTACAGCGTTAGGGTCTCCTCACGGTCAGCATGTGTACAACGCGTTGTCGCTTGGAAAAAAATATCAACGATTCCAACTGATCTTTATATTGCGGCTATTCTAAACGAGGGATATCAAGCGGATTACACTTTGGAAAATTGGATTGCACTTTGCAGAAAGGAACCAGAAGCTTTGCAATGTTGCTAAGATTTGCAACTTCTTTTATCATGGAAGAAAAACCTGATTATCCACTAACAATTCCTATTTTACTCCCTAAAAATTGTACAAGGACAAAATCCCCATGTAAATTTCATATTTTTCATGGTTTCAGGATTGCAGGATTGCAAAGGATGAAAATACACAACCTTAGAATCATTGCAATTCTTTTGGTTCCTTTTTGCAAAATGCAATCCAGTTCTGGCTCATCCACACAAGCATCTCCCTCTGTAGGGACACTTAGATCATATTTTGTTCCTAAAATGAGCCAGAAATGAACGTATTATGAAAGACTCTCAGAAATCGATTGCCTGAACCTAACCCGAGGGGGCGTACGGGGCTCACGACCCCCCCCCCCCTGTGTGCCAAAAAAAAGAGGGAAAGAAGGGAAGAAAGAAAGAAGTAGAAAAAGTAGATAAAATACTCTGCCCATTGAAAAAGGCTAGGCAACACCGCGCGGAATGATCAGAGCTTTGCTACCAGCTGCGTTTCATTGCTATAACATAAGCGCTAGTCTTTATTATTCAAGCAATACAGCTGTGTGAAGTTGCGGTATTGCGGCGGCCTTTCACTGTTCCAGCCTCATTACATGTCACGATGTAAACAATTCAGAGTCTTAATTTACTTGATCGCTGAATCACTGTTACATTCATGCATTGACAGACGAACTGGTATCACTGCAAATTTTATGTTGTTATCATTGTCTTCTCCTCTTAAGCTCAAACTTAGAGGACACGTTTTAGACCGTAGTTTTACCCCTAATTTCCCACTGAAAAAGAGTTCGGATGATTTCGACACAGCTAACTCTAATTGTGTGGTGTCCACCAACTTATTGGCGTTGTACAGCAAACTAGTTGGAGTTGGTCTCCAACTCATTACTGTAGCACCAATATGTTACAAGATAACTCCAATAAGTTGGAGTGTACAATAAGTTTGCTGCACAGCATCAATAAGTCATGATGCTTCGCACCAATTTGAGCTAGTTGTGTCAAAATTATTCAACTTTTTTTCAGTGACGAGGGCTTTTAATATGTTGGTCCTTTCGCTGTTATTAGACTGACATAATGGTCTAAAACATGAAAGTTAGAAATAATCTGTGAATTTTTGTCGCACCATGACAAATATTCCCCATCGAAATTTCAAGGACCAGTGTCTCTCTGTAAAAAAAAAAGGAACAACGGTGGATATTTAAAGATATTGCAATGTAATCTGTCCTTTTTGCTTCAAATCATCGATTGAAGACGTGATATAATCATCATAGAGACTTTTATCCTCTAGGGAAGATCAATAACTGCCTTTTCCTATAAAACAGCTTTAAATCAACCTTACACGAGACCTCCAACATTTTTAATTTAACGTGCATATGTTCCTTTGAAGGACGCAAAGGCAATATTCGAAACGATAACATAAAATGATATGTTGAAGGTTGGCTAATGGGAAACATCCCTTCTCGGTGCTGCAAAAAAGATTGAGAGGTATCGCCATAACTTTTTATCGACGCATTTCGCATACATAAAATGTCTGACGTGCGTTAAGGCAAAGTAGCGTATCAGAGAACGATAAAGGAGCGATCTGCGAATAAGAAATAATAAAAAAAGGGAATGTTTTCTTGAGCTTTTATGGATATTGGTGCCAACCTCGTCTGGGGCTCTCGCTTCGGGTTTCATTCGCCGTCAAATATGAGAATTTGATTCTCTCTTGAAAATAAGAAACCCAGCGCCTTGCGTTCTGAGCTCCATGCGTGCAAATGCAGGCACAATATCATTCTATCACTCATAAGAGCCACAATTTTATCGTCTCTCTGACGTAAAATAGTACCTCAATTGTCACGTGATCCCTTTCCTACATATGACTCAACTATTTTCAGGGCTCAATTGAAAATTCAGGTACGACCTTACGTTACAGGAACGGTGAATTGGCCGTTGTAATATTTTCTGAAATTGAATTTGACGTTTACTCATCAACGTTGTGTTGCAGCCTCATGTTGTCTCAGAAGCCCTAAACAAGATATTCTTTAAATTAACTTATGCAAATAGACACGACTTTTGACACAAGAATATTTTCCGTCATGAGCTGCGTTAAAAAATCGGTCTAATCGTCGTATGCCGCACGAAGGAACATACCTTCATTCCGAGGTTGCAAAATTGACGCAAATAATTAATTTGTAATATACAAGCAACTACTTGTGAAATTTTTGTCCAAAATTTGTCTAATTTCTGCGTGAGACCTGAAGAATAATAAGTGAAATTTTCAGTCAGAAATGCCAAAGATTCTCCAAGTAAAAATGCCGTTTGCGAGGGGAAATTTGACAACATTGAAATGTGGTTACATTTTTTGTAATGGGAACAACGCCGTGCGCCATGTAACAGTTTTGTCAGACCGCGCTACTTTTGTGGATCATGTGACCGTGCCTTTGATTCTAAAAATGGTACTCTTGATTCAGACGATCGTTACTCTTGGTTCAAACAGGGTAATCCGAAAGTCCCACGCCACCCCTACAATTTGTAGGGTTCATTCCCTTTTATTCTGTGATCCGCTCAAATTTTTCGAGGCCCCAAAGGTCCTTTGAACTAGGAGCTTTGACAAAATTTCAAGTCTACACCAGGGCCGGATTTACCTACTTGCCACCCCTTTCTCATTCGTTTTGAAACATCAATAAAAACCATCAAGTGAACGTGCCGGAGGGAGAGAGGGAGGAGGTATATGAGAAGCGTTCACTCGTGTTGGACGCATTTTTTGCGAAAGCCCTGTCAACACTACAAAGAATGGTTCATGGAACTTGGCGCGAAAGTCAAGTTCCGTAAACCTATCTCTGTGTGGACAAGGCCTTCCATTCATAAGAAATGAACGAAAAACTTATGAAAGAATAAATATAAATATAGTTAAATAATTTTAACCTCCACCGCCGCGCCGCGCTGGCCGTACTGTGTTTGGCGCAATGCGTGAAGTATTCCTACAGTCTTGTAGGCGCTATGCGTTCCACGCCTACCGCTGCGCTGCTGACTGCATGCGCACTGTTTTTGGCACAATGCGTGAAGTATTCATGCAGTCTTGTAGGCGCTAATATGTATTACATACCGACCACCGCGCCGAGGGCTTCTTCTTTTCATCGTAGTCCTCATCATCATCGCTCTCTGCGCCGCGCCGTTCCAGGCCAAATTGCGTGTCTAGTTTCTCTCTTGTCTTGAATAATTAAGGGTGTTGTCTCTTGTATCACGGAAAGACGAACACATTAGAAATTACAATACTATCAGGAAATGAGAGATATTGTCGCCTTTTCTCGTTTGAAATTTTTTTCATACCTGCATTTTAAAAAAATGCAAAATTTTCCGCCCCCTAATTTTTCCGCTATGGGCCGCGGCCCATGTGGCCACCCCCTAAATCCGGCCGTGGTCTATACCTCTATTTGTTAAAAAGTTACAGATGGTGGTGCAGAACTTTTGCATCACCCTGTATAACCGAAATAAATCGATCTTGTATAACCGGAGGGGTCTTTATAAGAATGATGAATCTCAATACCGTCGTCTACTGCTTTGCCTCTTCTTCGTTTGACTTTGTCTACTTTTTATTTTGTTAATAAATAAATCTTGCCTCGAGTTTTCGGCGCTGATCGTTAGGTGATTATCGCTCAACATGGCGGCTGCTCGGGTAGGCAGAAGTTTCTGCGACGGTCGTTATTATTTCTAGCTTTGGCGACGTTAAAAAGCGTGAAATTTCAAGACGAGAGCCTGCGTGTCGAAAGTTTTCTGAGGAATGGGCAACTTATGGCAGTTCGGATCTGACGTATTCAACTTGGGAGCGAACACTCTCGCCCTCTCGGGT
Organism: Bemisia tabaci; assembly: GCF_001854935.1. Taxonomy (NCBI): domain Eukaryota; kingdom Metazoa; phylum Arthropoda; class Insecta; order Hemiptera; family Aleyrodidae; genus Bemisia; species Bemisia tabaci. Next base: position 921,177 of record NW_017552014.1, on the reverse strand, counting down.
CTATGCTAAAACGGAAGACAGCAAAGCTCTTGGACTCTCCACCCACTCTCACTCGCTCACACGCGCGCGCATCGCTGTGAAATTTCTTCTTCATGGCAGAGATACCGTCGTTTGGTCATCCAGCACCACTCTGCCATGCTAAGGTAAAACGTCGTATGAACCTCCAGGCGCTGCCAAATTTCCTCTGATGAAATACGATTTTATTGGGAAAATTGTGAATTTTTTTCTTCAAATTTTTAGATTATTTTGTTTGCAATTTAATCTGAAAATATTCGAAAATTTTAAGGAAAAATATACATAAATTTTGACAAAAATACGTGTTTTATCCGAGGAAATGTGGCAACTCTCGAATGTTTATACGGCGTTCTTCCTTATCACCGCAGCATTCACTGATGAACCTTGATATTAAACAGTTGTTTTGCGCTTCTCTATCATACTTCAGTCACCGGTGGGTCAATTGCACCGCGTTTAGCAGAAAGGAACCAAGCAAAATCAGTTATCGCTAAATTTAATTGGGCAATTAATTTTTTTCAAGAGACCTTAATATATGCGGATCCCTTTTAAAATTTTAAGGGATTTGCTTCGTTCTACTAAAAAAATTACTGAAATTCGCACAACCGTTTTCATGTATGTATGTATGTAAAGCCGCTTTTATAGCGTTCTCTGGCGCTCTAGGACACCTAGCCGCCGTTTTCATGTGAAAAATTAAGTTGCCCGATTTAATTTGACAATAACTGATTTTCTGCTTAACGCAAATAAAAAAAAAATAAAAAAAAAAAAAAAAAAAAAAAAAAAAAAAAAAAAACTTACCCTAAGAACCGGACTACATTCTGCAATATTAGGAACTAAAATTGTTGGTTCATCTGTGCATAACTACTGGTACAAACGAGTCCAATTGTTAAAATGTTATTAAATAATCTTGATCAATAAATCCTATCGCTAATAAGATAGGGATTTATCGATCAAAGTCGGTCAATAACGATTCAACAATTAATTAGACTGCATTATGCAATAAGGAACTACAATTTCTGGTCCGTAGATAAAAACACTTATCTGACTGAGGAAACTAATGGAGAATTTGTTGTTTCTAAAATGAGCAAGGAATCTTAAGTTCCTAGATGCAAAATATGGTCCAATTGGCCCACACTTTTCCTGATCCAAAAATTTTACATATGTTAGCTGCCTGCAGGATAGTCATTTGACAGAGGACATAAAAAGTTAAATTTCCGCTTCAATGGATGAGTCGCGGAAGTGTGTTATGGTGGTTTCAGAATGTTATAGATAGATCAGTAAAAAATAGTAAGATCCGTCTAAACACAAACTGTCTTTGAAGTTTCATTTTTTCATCAGATGCAAAGTTGAGGACAAAGTTTGACAATTAATTTTAGGCTCTAAATATTTCAGGTTTGGTCTTTTGAATGCACGACTGCTGTAATTCAAAATTCCTCCTAACTTATGTTTTTCCAATATGCGAGATGAATTTTTGTCAAACTCGGTTCATAAAAACAAATACAATCGCCCAACGCATTACGTCTTTTGAGGTCCTTTGTAATTTCCTATTGACATTGAATCAAGAGCTCTCTTTAGCTGCCTTTTTTTCATCCATAAGAGGGGAAAACGTCGTCTTATTCTAGCTTATTCCCAAAAGAAAGACCCTAAGGGCGTAACGACCTTCACGAAGGATCAACTTATGTGTTGACAATGCCCCACATCAAAGGGCTCGCTGAACGGTTCTGGAGTTAGGTTAAATTTGACGGATTCGAGTCGAACGAACCGCTCTGCCAGTAACGTCACCAACTCCCCGAATTTCCTGCGCGAAAACAATTTAATGTAGATTTTTAACCCTCGATTTGGCAACATAAACGCTAACAAGTTTGCTACTCCTGAGGAGAAAAGTCGGATAGGGCTCGGCGCGGTGTGTTATAAATGGAGCCGGTAAAAGTTTTCCGCGTCAAACTGAACGATTTTCTCACTTCTTTAGGCTGAAAATACGAAGCCCCGGGCCCCGGGAGACGAGGAAAACGGTTGATGCGTGGGCGTGTCCACCGCGGAATTCCCGTCGATAAAGTTGATTACACACTGAGAAAAAGCTATGGTTTATAAACCTATTAGTGGTAAATATGGAACACCTATAATAGTCGTAAATAAACTAATGATTCTCGGTCTGTGAACCATACTAAGGTCTCTGTACCTAATTAAGGTACAGAGACCATAACTAAGGTATATGTGCTATTATTATATGTAGAGGTACTACTATTAGTGGTGTTCCATATTTACCTCTAATAGGTTTATAAGCCATAGTTTTTTCTCAGTGCACAAGATTCCCTGAGGGGCCTCATTAGACCTAATCATCGCCTAATTTCGTAAAAAGAGCAGTGCCCAGAATGAAGGTATTGGGCGAAAAAAATGGGGGGAAAAATCCCAGGCAATTGAACCGGTTTTTCATAGATATTTGCCGTACTAGCATCCTTAATCTGAGTGAATCTACAAGTCACTTGTGTTATGAAAGCAATTCCGCTATATTTTTGTTGACACCCCTCAGAATGTTTCAAGAGTATGATGAAATAAGCTGAGAAACTCCCCCTTCCCAATAACATTTTAGTAAATTCATGCGACGTTTGATGAACAGAGCAATACACGTTTTAAACGTATTCGTATAAGTGTATTTACAGCAATTTACACGTCATGCTTTTTTTCATGTATAAGGTTTATTTGTTGACGAAATATTTTTTCCTCACATTTCCAATGGCCAAATGTCAAAATAGTGCCGGATTGGCACTATTTGGCAGGGGAATGGAATATAGAAAAAAACTAACAATCACTGTTAAAAAAAACCTCTTGGACCAATGCCGCGGTGCATTGACTTAAGAATGCAGTTTCTTCTCGCCGGATTTAAGAGGCTTGAACTCTTGTTTCAAGTTGATTTTGCATTGATTCAAGCGGATTTTGCATTGATTCAATTCAAAATCCGCTTGAAACAAGAGTCCAGACTTATAAATCCGGCGACAAGAAACTGCACTCTTGAACCAAGAGGTTTTTTTACCAGTGATTATAAATTCTGATGAGTTTCAACTTTCCGGGTAAGACTGAAATGGCGCAATATCTAGCTCGGACAGATGCATTTGCCTGTGCCACACTATCAAAGCTAGCCATCAAAATATCAAGGTCAGATGTTGTGATTGGCTAATTCGATGACTTGGACCAATCACAGAACTTTGATAGTGTGACAGTTGTGACACAGGCTATTAAAATTCTCAGCCGAGGTAACGTCGAGATATCTATACGGTCTACAGATATATTTTCTCACATTTTGAGGGAGTATATGTTGCATCTCGGAAGACATTTTCCGGTCAAAAACTGAACATTCTGTACCATTTGGAAATTTAAATGCATTGTGGATATTTTTAGAACCGCTCGAATTGAGGAACCCCGAAAGCTTTTGTAATCTTTGACTAGTCAACCATCTGGTTAGTTAGGACAACGTTCAGGCTATTTAAAATGTAAAACGGTGATAACTTACGCTAGAACACATTTACACACAGAGACTTGCATAGAATAATCGATGCAATAAATCCCAGGAATAAACCTATGATGTCACCTACAGTGCCTGCAGTATAATTGCCCACCCATCACCTACAAATCTCCGTCATGTGCGACTTTAAGTCATTTTCACACTCGACAAATTTTATACAAATTACTTTGCAGTCACCCATGAGCAAGCTCAATAAAACTTTTGGCCTGTTGCCCAGAAGTCTCGTATCCTCAACTGTTGTCTCAAGCATCAAGGACTTCGATTATTTGATGCTCAATTTTATGGATGTCGAATAACACCGGCCATTTAGCCACCTGCGTGTGCTATTTAATAGTGTAGATTCGATCATTGTGCTATTTGTGGCTAACTAATCTCATCTCACCATCGCACCGATCATTCCACCATTAATCATTCCCTTCTAGCGATGCATTGTAAAAATTGAATTTTGAATCCCTATCGAACAAGCGTTCGAGAGAGAATCTTTCGGGAGGTCCAGACTTACGTCATTATCTCACGGTCAAATAAGTAAGCTTTGATTGACAGCAAAATGATTTCTCCTTCATTTTGCACTGGATACATCAAGCAACACAAACGATTAGGCGAAGAATCGACAGTTCAGCTGTGAGAGTCTGATATAATAGATGCCTACGTCTTGGTGCCGAATTTTGTAAAAAATAAAAAAAAATATCAATTTTAACGTTAATTGCACATCTATATACTTGAACATACCGCTGGTGAAAAAAAAATATCATAAATGTAGTGTTTAAAAAGTTCTGTGCTTGCTTTATTTTTTTCACAGAGGGAAAAAATCATATATATTCGTTTTGGTAAAACTGTTAGAGAGGGTCCACACGTGTAAACATTTAAACAGTTCAATTGAAAATTCACAGATCAAACGTTGCTGTTCACCCAAATAATTTGAAGGTTCCATTTTAACTTCTTATTTTTTTTGGAAAAATCATTCGTTTCTTGCTAAAATTAAGAGCACCTGGACGTGACATCAAAGTGTAGTCGCATCGCACTGGCCGTCAAGGGCAACACCAAAAACCGAAGCGCCTTCAACAATCCTATATGCAACGCGCACATCCACTGAGCACGAATAGTTGTATTCAGGCGTTAGTATGAATGTCGCGTAAATCAAGTTGTTTTGTGTGACTACAAAGATATTTTAAACGTGACTCTTATAATTTTTCTCTTCATTATTATGTGTATAAATGAAACATGATGTTTTCTATCAGTGCTAGGAGCCAGGACCACTTAAGGAAAAACATCACCGAAAATTTGTCTGTGCGATTGAGCAATAAAGTTGGGTTTACAAATCCTAGAGTACCTTTATAGGGAGAGTATTGACAACTCGATTTATGTAGCTTTTAGAGCCCGAAAGGGTGACGACGTGAAAAACGAAAATCACTAGAAAAGTGCCGCTGCCAACCTATGCATTTGAGAGATTAATGAATAGGGCCTACAGCGCTTTGTAAACATGCGTTTTTAAGGATAGACTTTGGAACTGAGAAAATGTAAGCAAAATCAAAGTTTTATACGTGATTTCATAATTTTTGATCAGTCTAAATAGTCGGAATGTAAAAATTTGTACTACTGGATAATTCGAGCTCATATATAAGTTGGCTCCCCTGGGCCGATAGCTACATGACCTGATCAAACCTAACCCTCAAATTTTCCAGTTTTCCATACTCTCCCTATCAAGGTACTCTAACAAATCCAACCTTTTTCCTCTGTAAGTGTGGCGAGCTACCTACGATAATACGGCAACATGGAGCTAAATTACCGGTCTACGACTGCATTTGGTGGTTGGATGAGGTTGCCAGATGACGGAATTCCTCGGGATGGATACGTGATATCCACCGGTTTCCCGGGTGATATCTTACAACCCGATAACTCGGCGTGAGAACGAGCGGAGTTTTCCAATAAGGTAAGATCCAGAAATAATGATCGGCGATCGGACTGGGAGGCTGCGGTCCATCACAAAGACGCCTCATCGGGCAGGCCACAGTCCCGCACGCCGCACCGCCGCCGAGCAAAGGAAATCCCATTGGGTAAGTGATGAGCACGAGTGCGGTAATCGTGCCCCCTCGAACTGATATCCCTGATATCACTCGCGCATTCGTCTCGTTCCGCAAAATACAGGGGAGCGTTACGTAATGGCGCGTCCGTTGCGCCGCGCCGCTCTGGTCCGCGCCAACGAGAAAAGCTGTAAAGTGCTCTTATGCAAACTAGACACCGCTGCGTTTATCGGGTCTGTGCGCCTGTGCGGGTCGCACGTAGAAAAATTTCACGTTAATCCTAGAGTACCTGTATAGCGAGAGTATGGACAGATGTGAAACTCCGAAAATCCATCAGGCCTTCACCGATGCCTCCGTGAATGAAGTCAGGGCCCAGAAATGCAGCCAACCTATGAATTTCGAATGTCCAGAGCGATTTTTAAATACAATTGTTACGAACCGCCGTTTATAGAGCATGTATTTGGCTTACTTTTAGCATAAATTTACTTATTTTTGCAAAAGAACGCTTATTTATGTACATTCTTGGCCATCTTGGTTAGAATTGAACTCTGTAGGCTGGCAGTGAAATTTTGTGTGTTAGAAGTTGCTCAGAAGGGTGGCTGCACTTTTGGGCCCTAAGCCCTCCATCAAGCGATCTGTCCATACTCTCGCTATAAAGGTACTCTAGTTAATCCCAGAGAGGAACCTCATTCCTAAGCACCACAATCGTCTTTTCAAATAGTTGAATGTTAAAGCGTACGTTTCTAGATCTAGAGTCCCTTAATACTGAGAGTTAGGACAATGTGAATCCATCTCTAATTGATTCCCGTATTTTAGGCCTCCACAGTGTCACAAACGGGAATTAGGCTTACATTTTCACCAATCGCAAATATTATAATCTGGAATAGATCGGGGAATCATGGTTTATTTCCTATAGCCGAAAAAAATTATAAAAAATTCTACAAAATCAGATCTTTAGGTACTTTCAGATGAAGCAATGCAAAATTTGTGTGCGAATTCTCCATCGAATTTCGGCTCTCTGATTACTGGGACGTCGCCGCTTATATTATTCAAAGAATAGGCCGGGGTGGATTCTGCCGTGCTGAGGAAAAACGCTGAACTTTCGAGTGTTGCCAAACTTCCCCCGATAAAACATGTCTTTTTAAGGAAAGTCATGCGTTTTTAGCTTGATATTTTCAGATATTTTAGATTAAATTGCAAACAAAATTGTGTGAAAAATGTGAAAATTAATATGCGAAATGTTTCAAGAAAAATTAGGTTTCATTGAGGGAAATATGGCAGCGTCTGAAGGCTCATACGGCGTTCTTCATTAACACGGCGGAATTGTGTGGAGAAGGAGAAACTGTGGAAAAAGAGGGAAAGTGGTTACCTTGACTCGTCTACGAATTTTGGCGGGGTCGCAGGTGCAAGGCGGATCCGGAGCCCGGGTATCCTCGACGGAGCTCCAGACCCGCTCCTTCTTCTGGGGGGCGGCGAGGCGCTTGTTCTCGGTCTTCTTGGCGTTGGCGTTGGCGCTGGACGCGGGTGCAGGTGGAGACGCGGCGAAGACGAGGTGCTCGATGCGCGGGGTGTAGCTCGGGTCGTTGCGGACGAGCTCCTCGATGGAGACGACCCTCTTGGCCGACTTGGCCGGGGTCGTCGGGGTGGACTTGCCCGCGCCCGGCGGCGCCGTGCCCATCGGGGTCGTCTTCTTCCGCGGCGGCTTGACGAGTCCATTCCCTTGGCGCGTCCTCGAGTCCCGCGGCGTCGTGGACTTGCCCAGTTGGAGGAGCCGCGAGTCCTCCGCCAATCGCTGACTCAGCGTCGACATCACCGCCCCCTGCCACGCTTCCACTTCATCGGCCACCCCTGAAACACATAAATCAGACGAGGCTCAAAACACATATTTCAGACAGGCTTAAAATCACCTTCATTAGAAACCCAAGGTACATTCTACTACAGGTATGGACAAATGGAGTTATAGAAAGTTGTCGAAACGCGTAGATTTGGCAGCGTCTAATTGGACGACTGCGACGCCATATTGACAACTTCTTTACTTTCTGTTCTGAGAGTGGATCTCGTGAATTTCGTGTTATTTTTTCGTGTTCTTAGTCAAGTTCTTCGTTATTTTGGGTTTTATCAATTTTTTAAATTCATCTGACAGCTTATTGAAGCTACCAGATCTGCCAGAACCTCATTTTGAATTGGGCGGCAAAGACGGTACGACTTGCGACGTCACTCGATGGCCTAAATTCTCAGGGCTGCCACTTCGGCACCCCGTTTGTCCATAGAGTGTACCTTGTCAGAAACCCACACAATGAAGAAATGCACCAGTAGAAAAGCTACAAATTCCAATGCAACAAGTAGAATCCCTTTATTAAATAAAATAGTACAAAATATATTATATATAAAATATTACTGTTACCAACTTCTTGCCGTGATATTCGATGTTTCTTGACGCGTAAATTTGAACTTTCCGCTCATGAATATAACCTTCCCACGCGAGCCGATTCGAACACAAAATGTAATTTTAAGAGTCTCTGCAGTATGAAATTTTAAGAACTTATTTTAATCTCAGTGGTTCGGCTCAGCTGCTGCACGTTTTTAACACTTTGAACAATACATGGACGGGAAAGGAACACTGATCGATTAAGGAGCCTGCCAAGCCGTTGTAGTAGTGCGCGATTTAATGAGAGTAGACAAAATTCTCAGGAGGAATCCACACATACGCTCTCTTGTAAAAGATGTAATTGCCCAGTTAAAAAAATAAATAAATAAATAAATTTGTGCTTTCCCGCCCTGTGTTGTTCAAAGTTGAAAAACGTGCAGCAACTGGGCCGAAGTACTGAGATTAAAATAAATTCCTAAATTTTCAAACTGCAGAGACTTTTGAAATAACATTTTGTGTGCAAAAAAAAATCTAATCAAATTCATAGAGGTATTTCTTGTGAACTCAAGTTAAGTTCTTTTTAACTTAAGTCCTCGTAACGGAAAATGTATTTCTCTGTGTATGAAGGCACACGGCTGCCAAAGCTGCTTGGTGCTCTAGCCACTAGAAATTGGATCGGTTGACTTCCGAGGAAAGATATAGCTGTTGGCTTGATTCAAAAGAGCTCTTACTGGGGGGAAGATCTACCGTGCTAAGGAAGAACGCCGTGTGAACATTCGAGAGTTGCCAAATTTCCTTCGATAAAATGTTTATTTTTTAGAAAAGATATGTATATTTCCCCCCTCCCCTTATTTTCAGGAACTTTAGATGAAATCGCGAAGAAAATTATCTGAAAAACTGGGAGGAAAATATTCAGAAGTTTACCAGGGAATTCGTGTTTTATCGAAGGAAGTTTGGCATCGCCTGAAGGTTCATACGGCGTTCTCCCTTAGCACGGCAGAGTTCTAGTTCCTAGTCGTTGGTCCAAGTGACCCAGCTCCTGATCTGTTATCAACGTAGGTGGGTGGGGGTGGGAGGGAGACGGAAGCTGGAGCCGACAACCGGGGAACTGGGAACCAACCTGGCGGCGGTGGCGGCGGCGGCGGCGGGAAACGCAGGCGAATCCGACGCGGTCGCCCTAGTTTTTATTTGGCCACCAAAGGGGCCTTGTTGTCCAATCCAAATCAAATTTCCATTTCCCAGCAAACCTAGAAACCTAGACTCGCTCTATATCACATGAAGAGATACGTAACGTGGCAACATGGAGGTATCTATGAACCGTTTCGAATCGGGGGACGAAGATCATGTAAAATGCGCACAACATGCACCCAATGCCGACAGCCTGACGACATCTTTAGTAGCAACAAACTAACGCAAACGACTTTATTTCGTCGTGAAAGATTACAACGATGTCGCCAACTTGTGGAGGGAAACGTCAGGTTTTCTTTGGGCGGGATTATGGCGTTTATTACAATAAACGCCACTTTTAAAGAAAACCTGACGTTTCCCTTCTTTCCTATAACCTAACTCGAGGGGAGGGGTTGTATGAGGGCGTTCGACACAAACTAGCTCGACACTTATGTCAGTGAGAATCGAAACGAGGCAGGTATTGCGCTGTGCAAAATGCTGTTTGACGTGAGAGAGATGCGCTCGGTATTGCAGAATGCCGCATTGCCCTCAGCTCGATGCGTTTTTCGTTTGGGATCCCATCAAAAGCATGGTAATTTTACTTTCACGTCCAAGGCAATTGTGGGTGTGAAGGATGAGGCTTATGTTAAGGGAAAACTGCAGAAATTCCATTTCCGTTAAGGGAATAGTTGCCCCAGCGCGCACCATCGTCAAGACATGGGTGTATTTATTTTATCCGTCCAGCTTTTCAATCGTTGTCTTCTTCAAATTGTATTTACCCTCTTTGAAATTATTTTTTCTTTTGAATTATTCTGAAAATAAGACCAAAAGCAGGATTGTCATAATTCTTGCATCATCAAATTCCCTGATTTTTCCCTAAATATTATTGCTTTTCCCTGACTTTCCCTGTCATTCTAATAAAACTTCCACTTTCAGTTTTTCCCTTTTAAATTACTCTCTTTTTTGCTAGACACAACTCGTAAAATTCCTTGACTTTTCCCGGTCGCCTCAAATTCCCTGAATTTTCCGACACATTTTTTGCGTAATCCCTGTCAACACTACAAGCAAAAGTTCACGGAACTTTGCGTGAAACTTCAGTTCCGTGAACCTATCTCTGTGTGGACAAGACCTTCCACATGTAAGAAATGAACAAAAAACTTATGAAAGAACGAACACAAATGTGGTTTAATAATTTTAACTTCCGCCGTCGCGCCGCGCTGACCGCACTGTGTTTGACGCAATGCGTGAGGTATTCGTTCACTCTTGTAGGCGCTAATATGTGCTACATGCCGACCGCAGCGCCAAGGGCTTCTCCTTTTCGTATCAAGTCCCCGTCATCATTGCTCTGCGCCGCTCCAGGCCAAATTGTGTGTTTGGTTTCTCTCTTAACTAGACTAATTAAAGGTGTTCTGTCTCTTGTATCAGCGAAAGACGACAAAATTAGAAATTATTATACGCTCAGGAAGTGAGAGATTTTGTCACATTTTTTCGTTTGTAATTTCTTTTCTAAACTTGATTTTTTTTATACCTACATTTAATTAAATTGCAAAATTTGTTGCCCCCTAAATTTGCCGCCATGGGCCGCGGATCATGTGGCCACCCCCTAAATCCGGCCCTACTTATTATTTTTTTAGTTCACCATGAAATTCATTTTCATCCCCGAGTCAAGCAAGGAAAAACTCTGAAGTTTAATTCGCCGAAAGTGCGCAACTTCACGTTACGTTTGGGCGGATATTCACGGATGAGCGGGAGAAAGAGATTCGCCTGAACAGCCCCGCTCCTGCTACAGTCCCTAATTATCAATAAACTTTCTCCGTAGACGAGGTAGTCTCCAACTGAAAAGTTTGAATGGAACAAAACTTCCGCGGTACGCAGCTTAGGGTGTGTGCGGGTGGATATCATAACTATGATCCTCAACTCCCCTGCCCCCGCACTTTTCATGAACTTCACACTCGATGGCCGGGCCACGGGCGGGGTTTTTCACCCTCACAAACACAAACTTGATTCGAGTGCATGGTGTCCCGTCCCTGGTATCGCGAATAAAGTCCTCCGGCGGTCTGCGCTGCTCCAGAAAATCCCATGTTTTCGAAAACTATATATTTTAGAGACCCTGCACTCAGCTCAGTGGCGTGGCGTGCTTTGCGATTTATCGATTGATCTGTCATTTGAACCAGTGGAGAAGGATCGATAAATAGGGTGTTCGCAACAAATACCTTAATAATCGAGCTTTTACCATAGCTTCAAATGAGGAAATATCGAAAATCGATTATTCACGCCTTGCCACTGACTGAGCTCCAGTGGCGTGGCGTGCTTTGCGATTTATCGATTGATCTGTCATTTGAACCAGTGGAGAAGGATCGATAAATAGGGTGTTCGCAACAAATACCTTAATAATCGATCTTTTACCATAGCTTCAAATTGGGAAATATCGATAATCAATCCATTATGTCTCGTAACCGAGCTCAACACAATTTTTTGCCTAGTGATGATTGATAAGCACTTGTTCTTAGAAATGATAATTACGGACACCAATGACTGCAGTCGCACTCCCATCGATTTTAAAGGAAATTTTCTCAACTTTTAAATTGAAAGTCTAATTTTTTACATGGAGGTATCATCAAGAATGATGTTTGGGGGTCAATTAGAATGGTATCATCTGCTCCCCCCCCCCCCCCAAAGATAAAACCCTCTGAATGGTGAGAAAAGACCTTCGTCGAGGATGATTATCTCTCTCAATGTATAGTCTAAATTGAAAACACCATGTTTAATCACTTAGTATTTATAAAGTTAGGTTATAAAGTTGTCATCATGAAAGCCTCAAAATTCGTCAAAATGCACCGAGAAAACAGGTTGGTACAATTTTCCATTCCTTCACGCTGTATTTCACACAGCGTCAATTCAGAGTCAATTCTGCCAGAAGAAAGGTAAACGTTACTATAAACTGGCACATGTAACCATTCCTCTGGCAGAATCGACTTTGAATTCACGCTGTGTAAAATACAGCGTGGAGGAACGGTAACTTTTACCGATCTTTTTTCTCGGTGTAGAGTTAAAATTTCCAAAATTCCATACACCGCAGAGCCTCTGGTAGTAGGGGGCCAGGCCTTTCCTAGCAAAACGACCTAAGTACTCATATGCTGTTTAATTTTTTTTTAAAAGGAAACTTCAGTCCTGTCAGTGGAAATGTGTATGAGAATCTCGATTTTAGTCAACCAAATCAACTTTCATAATCTCAAAGGGTTGATATCGAATGAAGTTGATCGATAAAATTGAAAGGCAGCATAAGAGTTTATCGAGGATGATAAAAAGGCGATGGAGATCCAACGATCGATTTATGAAGGAGGCCGGGATCTGAGCATCTCTGAATCACGCATTCCGGCGCCTACGTCAAAACAGCGTGTGCTTTTCATAGTTGCCACGAGCCGCTCATTTGAACGTGTTTTTGGTAAATGAAGATTTTCATGAATGGATTTAATCGAACAGAGCTGTAAGGCACGCAACTCTCTTGAAAATGTTTCATTTGGATTTAAACCTTTTTGTTAACACACACATATCCATCGAACTTCAACTTACTTAAATACATTTTCGCGGGAGAACAGTTTTGAATAAATGGACATTTTCATGCTTAAAGAAACTTTGTGGAAAAAATTGAGCTTGACGGGTATGTACGTGTCAAAAAGAGAGTTAGTTAGATAATATATTTTAAGACATTCAGCGTCACAGGCTAACCAAAATTATGAAACTCTTCACCTCTCTTAATTTAAAAATCTAAATTTTCGTATATACTCCCATTTTCAAAATTATCTGTAAAGACGTCAACAGCCTGTGACGCTGAATGTCTTAAAATATACTAACTAACCAACTATTAACGTCTTTACAGAGAATTTTGAAAATGGGGGTACATACGAAAATTTATATTTTTAAATTAAGAGGGGCAAAGAGTTTCAGTAGTTTGGTAGTGACATTAGGTTCATCGCATGTTAGTGGGTTTGTATTCCTGTTGAAGCTCAAAGCTCCCAATTCCTCGACGACACAACCAATATTGAAGAATGGAAATTCAAAATCTAGTAAACGCCATCAGCTGTTGCCAAGATTGTGGGACGGTTCCTGTTACTTGAAGGGACTGGATTCCCGTCTTGAAGACGACTGGGTCTACGAACAAATTTTTTGTGTAGTAACGTGTATGAGAATGCTTAATTATTTTGTATCTTGTCTGTTGGTGATGGTGCTCGCTGTTTTTTTTTTTTTTTTTTTTTTTTTTTTTTTTTTTTTAATTTCCTTTCTTCATTTACCAAAAGTCTAATTTTCCTTTTGTAAATTAAATCTGGCACAAGCTGACAACAAAGCGGCTCGACTAGACGCTTGGCGTTGAAGTTGTCACCCTTTAAGGTAAATAAACTCCGGCCTCCGTAGCCCGTGGGTTTTCGCGGGAATCATCGACACAACGCCCCCCCCCCCCCCCCCCCCCNGACAGGTCGTTGGTTCATTTCCCTCTTCTGCGGAATCCTCCTCGGTGAACCGTTCGTTTTAATTAGCATTAAAAAGTCGGAATGTAATTAAGCATTTTATCGGGAGGTTTTACGGCTCAAAAATGTGATTTAAAAAAGGCGAGAGTGCTGTGCATTGATTTTGCGGTGCTTAAATGCACAATAAACCCGGGTGCTCCAAAACTGAATTCCACGGAAGCAGCTCCTTCGCGTATCCAGAGTTCTGGTTCATCCTTTGGGATAAACCTATTATATGATTCACGAAGAATCTTAAATTTACATTAAATCCAGGATGTAAATCCAACCAAGTTAATAATTAGTAAATCATAGAATACAATGATCTTAGGTACAGTTGGCTTCTGAATATTTATAAATCGCAATCAAATAGTAAAATCAGGCATTTAATGCCTTAATGCCCCAGTTAAATGTTTAAGCAAATAGTTGAATATTATTATACTTAGACTGAAATTCCGATTCTTTTGCTAATTTTGAACAAAATTAGCCTTTGATCTTGTAAAAAAACAAGTCTCTGTAAAAAATGCATCTTATATCAGTATTTTAAACGATTTTTAGCTCTAGAGGGGACATTGATCTTGAAATTTCTATCATTTGTCAAACCGTTTTCAAAATTTTAACTATTAATTATATGAGAAGCTTTTGAAGGGGAAGCAACGAACAAAATTTTAAAAACTCGTGAGCTCTTCACCATAAATTTAAAAATTTTAGTAAAATATCAAAATTTGATTATCTGCCAAGGCATTTGATCAAATCGGGCATTTTGACTAATTTTGACTAATTGCCACAGCATATTCACTTTCAGTATTCTTTGTCCGATGAAGATTCGGTAGGATACTTTCCAACCATTAGTCAGGCGTGAACGATCGATTTATCAATATCTTCCCCTTTGAAGCTCTGGTAAAGAATCGATTATTGTGGTGTTCACCCTGTTTATCGATCCTTTTCCGTAGGTTTGAATGGCAGACCAATTGATACATCTCTAAGTACGCCACGCCCGCCACTGTTTTCAACGATGCTTGAGCGAGAGATTCCATGTGAAATATGCAATATTGTAAGGTTTAGAGTACCTTTATAGGGAGAGTATGGACATGGATAATTGGATAACTCGAAAATTTGGAGGTTAGGTTTGATCAGGTCGTGTAGCTCTTGGGGCCCAAAAGGGTAGCCAACCTATGAACTCCAATTATCTAGTGGTAATAATTTAAACTGCGGGAGTAGGTACACTGATCTAAAATTATAAAAGCACGTTTAAAACTTTGACTTGGCATAAATTTTTTTAGTCTCAAAGTCTCAATCCTTAAAAAACGCTTGTTTACGATGCGCTGTAGGTTCTATTGATTAATATTCCAAATGTACAGGTTGACAGCGGCATTTTTCTAGTGATTTTCGTTTTTCTCATTGTCACCCTCTTGGGCCAGAGGAGCTACATGGATCGAGTTGTTCATACTCTCCCTATGAAGGTACTCTGGTAAGGTTGAGCGTTTTGTTTCCAAAGCTGGCATTCAGGAGGCGGAAGGATGGAGTTTCGAGAGAGGGAGCACTTAGCAGCACCTCGACGCGACGGTATTAAATCCAATTTTCTGGCCGGAGAAGCGCCGAGAATCGGATTATGCGTAGGCAACCAACCCAACACGTTACTGCAGTGCCATTCGGCTCCCCCGTGAAAACACGGCCATAAAACTTGTTTTTACGCCTTTCCATGGTCACGGACATCCAGCAAAATATGTATCAACGCTACGACCGGAAGAGCTTGTACCTCCGCCTTTGCTAATTTATCATCCTCTCTTACTTTTATCGGAGAAAATTAATAGTCACTTTTCAGCAATAATTCGTGGCCTTATTCGAAAATAAATTTGAAATTCCCGTGAAGTTTTCAGTATATCTATATAGTTCCCCTCCGGTAGGAGTATCATGAGCACCATGTTTACAGAAATTTTCTTGCAAGTGGACTGCGTTTAGCGAAAAGGAACCAAGCCACACCAGCTGTTGCCAAATTTAACTGGGCTGTTTAATTTTTTACAAAAGAACGTTTGCGCATATCTCTTGGAAATTTTTTAGGAATTTGCTTCATACTATATGCAGAAAATTCACTGAAATTTGCACAAAAATCCGCACAACCGTTTCCATGTAAAAATTAAATTGCCTAAAAATGAAAGCAATAGCTGACGTGGCTTGGTTCCTTTCTGCTTAAAGCGGTCCAAATGGTTCTGGATTCCTCAAATAATTTCACATTAAAAAATAACGTATTTGTTTCTTTAAATCAAAACTACTTATACCTAATGGACACTTTGACGGCGCTCTCTGACATTGCCTAACTGCCACAATCCGTTATCCTTCCAAAGCCCATCAGGAAGCTTAAACTTACTAATTTCATGTAAAAGTCCCTATCGCCAACCTTTCACTGGGCGTTCCCTTCGTCTCCATCTTGAAGGAACCAAATCAAGCATTTTCTTTAGCAGCTTTCGCTTACTAGTTTCTTCGCTTTTCCCTTCCTCTCCTCCCACCCCTTCCCCCATCCGATGGAAAGGGACCAAGGCTTAACTCAATTTATAGTTTTATTGTGTGTTTTCCGTTTTTGTTGTTACCGAACTTTTGATGAGAAAATAAATATCGCACAGCTTAAATTCGAACCTCGTCTTCAGTGGTCCATCATACAGAGTCTGTGCTATAACGGGAATAATAGAGAGTTCCTCTCTTCCATCGGAGTATTGTCTCTTATTGTTGCAACACAGACACCAAATAAATCCAATCCAAGAATTAATCCCATATTATCTCCAAAACCCTAAACTTATAACGCAACGAGTCATCGTTGCGGGAGCTTTACCATCGCGTCGAGCCTCATGAAGCAGCGGATCGATTACTAAATCGTTATCGAATTATCCTGATTGACAAAGCCCTATCTTAGCAATGCTTTCTATCGATATGGATTCAAGAATCGAGCCGCAGCCCACAATCCCACATGCTCGACTGGAGAAAATTAAAAAGCCTCGAGGAGGAAGGATAAACGGAGAAAATAATTTTGCTCCAAGACATAACTTCAATATAACATGACTGACAACTTTCGTTTCTCAGATTCCTTGCTTACAGAAACTCCACATCGGCGTCGCGTCGGGTGCATAGTACCGCATAATCTTGGCTTTAATGATATAATCGAATGTTCCGTACTGTGATTAACGTCTAATCGGTGCTCTTGCCCAATCCTCTGCACTTATATTCAGATAATTTTTTTTCAAAGACTCAAACTCCTGGGGTATCATTGGGAAAGTTACACTAAGATCCATTTTGTTACACTCTCCATTTTCCGTTTGGTATTTTAGTTGCTTTAAATATGATGCATTTGAGGAGAATGGGACTTGAGGTGAGTTCATTAATTTTCTTCTTCCCATTTTTACCTTCCCTCTTCTTCTTACATTTCTCCTTTTTTCCTCTTTTTCTTTTCCTTATTTTGCATTCTCTTATCCCTCTTATTCTTTTTTTTACTCTCGTTTTCCCTTTGTTTTCTCCCTTGTCGTTTCCTTCATTCATTCTTTTTTCCCCTCTTTCTCCTCTTACTATTATTTTTCCTACTTTTCACTCTCTTCCCTCTCTCTTATTCCTCTTCTTCCTCTCATTCTCCTTTCATCTTCTCCCTCGATTTACCCCTTCATCGTCTCCCTCGTCTCTCTCGTTTATCCTCTCCCTTGAATATTCCTGTTTTTTCCTCCAAGGCGTTTTCTCTTATTCTTCCTCTATTCTCCCCGTTCTCGTTTTCTCTTTATTCTTTTCCCTCTCCTTTTCCCTATTTTTGTTCTTTTCCGTTCTCTCCTTCTTTGATTTCACTTTGCAGAAAGGTGCTTTTCTGCATGAGCCAGTAATATTTGTTCCAATTCTAGGTATAGTCTAATTAATTGGCATTTCCTTGAGCTAAGAATCAGACAAAATCCACTTTTGAGAGACTTCTGTCTCCGTGTCCAGTACGCCGCTCTTCTAACGTAAAGGTGTATCTCAATTTTTGGATGAGCCCAAGAAAGCACGGATTTATATGTATAAAACAGGACTCATGCGCCCTTACGTCAGCGAGAGGCGAGTGGAGCAATGATTCAATGCAATATGAGGGGTCGGACATGAAGCTATATCTTCATTGATACGAAACGTACAGGTTTGAAAGTGGTTTCATTGGCTGTCACGTGAAGTTTCCCTAAGAAACACCCCTTAAAATGGTTTTAGTAAAAAATGTTATATCCCAGCTCTTCCATCGACTCGCTCTTCTCTACCGGGTAGAGGAAAAATGTCATATGACCCTTCAGGCGTTGTCAAATTTCTTTCGATCGAATATTAACTATCTGGAAAAATGGTGTATATTTTTCAGAAAATTTCATTCGCAGTTTAATCTATAATATCTAAAAATTTTAAGGAAAAATATTCACAAATTCCTAAAAAATAAATGTTTCAGGGGGGGGGGAATTTGGCAAAATCTGGATTTTCCATACGGCTTTTTTCCGTAGCACGGCAATACTTTGAGCCGTGCTAAGGAAATACGCCGTATGAGCATTCTGCTGTTGCCAAACGTCCCCATTTATTTTTGAGAAAAGTTATGCACATTTTTCCTGAAATTTTCAGATACATTCAATTAAAGCGTGAAAAAATTGCCTTGAAAATTGGAGGAAAAATATTTAAAACTGTCCCAGTAAATTCGTTTTTTATTGAAAAAAATATGGCAAAGTCTGAAGGCTCATACGTCGTTTTTCCTTAGCACGGCAGTACGCGTTTGCGCCAGCACGAAACATGGTAGAATTGAATGGTACAGGGTACGGGAGTCTCTAATTAAATCTGGCTCATCATACGACGGTATCTGTCGTTCTAGTGGCGGCAGGGTATGTCATTAGTATTCATTACGCCAATTTGCTTTGTTTATTTTGATAACGCGGCGCGGCAAAGCGGAATTCACGAAGGCGGGCCTCTAATTAGCAGCATCAGCTCACCTCTCCCAAATCAAACCAGTGAAGTTGCTCGTATACCATCTCTCAACTCCAGATTTCGGAGAGGAGTGCTATTTTGGTTGTTGTCTTGTGAAAATGCAGAACAGGAAAGTTTATACACAGTAAATGCATTTCGATGGCCAAGCTACAAAATCACGTATCTCCGATTGTGACGGTGCGGAGCTCCCGTCATACTTACATATATCCTTCTCGGAAACTACCCAACGAAAAGTCTTGAAAACTCCCTCAATTTTTCAGTGAAATCAAGCGCTATTGGGTTGATTGAAGCATCAGGGGCCACCGGGCCATTCATGAAATACGTGACGTTCTAGGGTGGGGTGGAGGGGGGGGGTCCACTGGACAAAAATATAATAGATTTTACCATACTCTGACAAAGTGATCCGGGTATGGTAATCAACTCCAGATTGTATGGTAGCATTTACAATATTGTGGTAAGAATCACCTGAGCTATGGTGCGTACTATATAATTCTCTCCATTTTCACTAAATTGTATCATTGTAAAAAATGAAGTGGACTTATAGTAGCCCTTACCATACTTTTTTTTCAGTGTCGAAAAGAGCGTTATGCAATTTTGTTTGTATTTGTCCAAGCACACGGACGTAAGCCACAAAAGCATTTTAAAACTGGGACAGGGATGTCAAAATTCAAAATCCAGCGTTATACATGTATGAATGGCATTTTAGCAAATTACTAACAATGCTTTTCCCGTGGATTATATTCATTCTGACCAGCTCGCCTTAGAAAACCTGGATAGGCAATTTGTGCGGCTTAGAAGTGGTAATACTTGATTGCAGTAGCAAACTCACGTCCGTTCGTGATAAGCCCAACATTAGCGTACTACTACCTCTCTACCGACTGTCACCGGGTCTCCCACTCATTCTGACCAGTTTCCTCTCTACATCCTGATTAGGCAATATTATTAACTTGGGAGCAAAAGTAGTTGCGTTCGTTGACGCGCTAGTTCAGCGTCGCTCAGATGTTGGGACTAATAAGAGGAAAGATCTGTGACGCAGAAGCAAATCAAGTCACCTCGAAAGCCAGGAAAATGAGTCCAACTTTTCAGCCTGGATGATGTTGTTTCTCACACTTTGCCGCCCCTGGAGCTTCCAATTCCATACTGGCTCTCGGAGGAAGGCAAAAGGGGTTGATTGTCTCTTTTGCTCTATTGGATCCACCATTGCTGTGACGTCAGGAGGTCGACGCCTCCACCGAGGAGAAACTGGCTCGGTCCCAAAATTCATTGCCAGGAGAAACGCACCATATAAATCGGCCCAAACGCAAGTTCTCAAATAATGCAATTCATGAACGATAAACAAAAGATGCTAACTACGGCTATTCCATTTCAAATCCAAGCTTAACAAAGGATACACGGTAGAAGCGTTGATCACGCAAGGCTGCGTGCTCCAACGCCTTTAATAATACTGCCTAATTTCGGATGGGAAATTTAAATTCCTCCCACCCCTCTAAATACTCTCTCGGAATCTTCAGAGATCCAAAAGCACGAAGAGAGGAGGAACTTACCGAAACAGGGAGCTTTGGCTTCGAGTCAAAAATTAAACGACTTTACTGCCGTGCTAAGGAAGAACGCCGTATGAACCTTCAGGCGTTGCCCAATTTCCTTTCATAAAACGCAAACTTACTGGAAAACTTATGAATATTTTCCTCCCAATTTTTCGGATAATGTTGTTGGCAATTTCACCTGAAGTTCATGAAAATTTCAAGGAAAAATATTCCTAACTTTTCACAAAAATGAACATTTTATCGAAGGAGATTTGGCAACTCTCGAATGTTCATACGGCGCTCTTCCTTAGTGCGGCAGTTTAGTTGCCAGACAAAATTAAGATATAAATGCAATAACTTGCAATTAAATAGCGCCTTTGGTTCTGGTTTCTTCCTTTTAGAAGAAGCACATAATTAAGTTCGCAAAGCACGTGTGTGATTTTCACACACACAAAAAAATGT
Organism: Bemisia tabaci; assembly: GCF_001854935.1. Lineage (NCBI taxonomy): Eukaryota > Metazoa > Arthropoda > Insecta > Hemiptera > Aleyrodidae > Bemisia > Bemisia tabaci. Next base: position 900,643 of record NW_017552014.1, on the reverse strand, counting down.
ACTGAAAAAGGATTATGAAAAAAAAATGTCTCGACAGAGGGCGTGTTTGTGAACGCGGCATCGGAAATAATCCTGGAACTCCTCCCACCTCAAAACTCATGCCGAGGCGTAAATGAACGGTCACCTCTCATACTGTGACCGGCGACCATCGTTATCAGAGCCAACACGAAAAAACTCAATTCTTTACCGTGGTGAAAGAAAAAATTACTGGAAATTCGCACCAAGTGGCAACAAGAATTGTAGCGTGCGCCGATTTAATCTTGATTTTAATTGTGCTCTGATCTCTGCTCAAGATTTTTGGGTCACCTGCTGTGTTCCTGGACAGAACATGGCGTTTAGGCAACAAGACTTTTTTTCTTCTTCACTACATCAATTGCCAAAGTGCGCGGGAACCATCTATCTCTTTTGCGGTGTTTCAAAATATGTGCTGGTTTATGTTTGCATTCATTTGAAGGTCGAATGAAAGGGGAGAGGAAGCATTTCACTTCCTCGTTTTCTTTGAAAAATTTCAGATAATAATGACGATTTATATTTTTTTCGCGATATGAGAACCGCGTTCAAGTTTGAAACGCAAATGAATTTCAAAGCCACTCCTCCGCAAAGAAAACCGAGGAAAACTTGAAACAAAAAAGAAATAGAAAAACAAAAGAGATACGGTGGAAAGAGTAACAAAGCGAGATCCTCCTTTGGGAAAAATATGAATTCTTCCTGGCGCTTTGTGGCTCGGCTCATTTCCGAGGCATAAAGCTTTCGTTAAACTTTAACACAACCTGCGAAATTGAGCTTTGAACCGTTTTAATGCAACCATTCCTAGCGACGCATACGCCAGTACAAACCGACAGCCTCATCCTTTTTCCTTTTTATTTCTCGTTCGTAGTATCTACCCCTTTTTCCCTTTTTTCACTCCCGTCCGTTTCTAATTCAGACATAAAAGTCACATTTCATTCACACATAACCGTTATTTTCTCATCCCTTTCATGGGACAGGTTTTAATGTACCTATTCAAGCATAAACACCCAAAACAGAGTGAGGGTCCAGGTTGTTGCACTTAGTTTTTCTGCATCGTTCATGTTCCTTGTATTTTGAACCAAAATATGACCTGCTCTGGTGCAAAAAAGAACATTGAATTTTTTTTTTTTTTTTTTTTTTTTTTTTTAAATGGAACAAAGTTTTTTGATAAAACATTGACACATTAATTGGTTTCTAAACAATTTTTTTTTTTTAAATATATGTATCAAAAGGGATTTTTTTTTGGTGGCTTTAATTCTCTATTGCAGCGTTACAAATTCGTAACGACGTATATTTTGCGTTTTTAAACATTTAATTTTGTCTCAGCGGCGTGATTATGCAAATTTTCATTAGTTTTTACTTTTTGTGGATTCCAAAAAAAATTTTGAAAAAAAATAATGTACCCTATGCTTTTTATGCAAGATACAAAATAGAATAGTGTCCCCCAGAATTTGAGATCCAAAATACATTAATGCCACAGAGGGTCCCAAACTTGGCCCCTTTTGAAACATTATTTTCTTCGATAAATATTATCCTCCAAAAATTTTAATTTGAATGTTAGTATGATAATAGGGGATTGAAAATCTTCAAACAGGGAGAAGTCTGGCAAAAAAGCGAATTCGAGAGTTTCAAAATTGACAAAGGGATGAACTTCCGAGTTGAAGCCAGGAGATTTTACGCCCTGGCATGATGTTAATATAAAATCTTCTGACGGTATTTTTTATAGGTAACAAAGTAAGACGATAAGGAGCAGGATCTCAAAGGCGGAAGCGCGTTTTCAGCCAAAAGCTCAATTTTCCAAGTTTCGACTCGACGCGTCTGAAAGTGCCCCCCCTGAAAAGTTTCCACTTCAAAAATGAGATTCTCTATCGCAAATTCCTCCGCAAATATTAAACTTTTCAGTTATTTTCTGTTCAAAATATGTTGTTGTTATGCTTAAAATTTTGGCAACATCATACACCAGTGGCACTGCAAGGAAAAGCTAGAATGACAGGCAGGGTAGTCCGAAATCCTGAACCTGACACCACTCCTGTAACTTTTGAACGAATTGAGACAGAGACTTGATATTTTTGGAGTGCTTAAGTCAAAAGAAGCGACTTTTGGGACACCCCGAAATGTTAAAGGATCACCTCGTAAAGCATAGAGAGCCCTCTAAGGGTTAAAGGGATAGTGCAGGACTTTTAGATCCCTCTATACAGCGGTCTCTTGCTGCAAACATGTCTCATTGTTGCCAGATGGTGCTGAAGAATAGGCACTTTCCTCAACTTAAGCCAATCTAAAGTATTTTTTTATCGCATGACCTGGCGATCTTGGTGGGTCTGTTGCACCCGAGAGATTTTCACACATAGCCTCTAGAATTCTTGGCCATGCTTAATCCCTGATTTTTCCAGATTCCTAGGGGATCATAGGTTTGGTCATCCGGGTCATGAGGGACCGAGCTTTTTCCCACTACCGTGGGATTTTCTTCAGAAAAACTAAGTGATTCGCCGGTAATGCTACTACGAATGTGGATTTGTTTTCATCTTTGAGTCGAGTCTTTGATGCACGTTCAAGGATTCCCAGTTTCTGGGGAGATGAACTGATTTTTCTCCGAAAGTCCCTAAAATTTTTCATTCCCTGACGAATCTCGATTATCCTGGTTATTTTAGGTCCATGACACCATAAAGAAGTAACTTTACTAAAAATGAATAAATAAATAAATAAAATAAAAATATAAAAATCTGTAGTTTTAAAAGGGTATCAGCTACCACTCATTGGGATAAACTTTCTCGCTATGCGAGCTAACATCATAATCTCGGTGAATTTAGTGAGGACGGATGTTGTTTTTAATCCTGTGAAAGGAATAGAATCGGTACCAATCGAACATTTTGTAGCTACTGGTGAAATGGGTCTAAACCCGTCTCCATTAGGTTGCAATTGGCCTGAGATCAAGCGGGAACATCCTCTGCCCAAGATGCTTGACGAAGCTGTTTGTTATAGATCTTCGCAAATTAAGCCGATCGCTTTCCAGTTCCCTGGGACTAATACCTCCACAATAGCAATGGGCCTGTTCCAAACTTTTGCTAGAGCAAAAATAAGAGTTGTTTCTTATAGATAATGCCTCAAAAATCACGATGAGCGCATCGGCAAAGTCTGAAATGCACTCATAACTTCACAATCTGCGTAAGAAATTTGCGTTTTTTTAAGCTTCCCGCTTCAAAAACGATACTACGGCATAGGTGAACATTTTGTTAGAGGAGTCGCTCCATCGTCGGCGATATTCATCATGGCCGACGCTTGC
>NW_017552014.1:840765-897276 GCF_001854935.1 Bemisia tabaci | reverse complement strand
GTTTTTTTTTTTTTTTTAAACTACATGTATCAAGAGGGATTCTTTTTGGTGGCATTAATTCTCTATGGCAGCGTTACAAATTCGTAACGACGTATATTTTGAGTTTTTAAAAATTTAATTTTTCCTCAGCGGCGTGATTTTGCAAATTTTCATTAGTTGTTACTTTTTGTGGATTCCAAAAAAAAATTTGAAAAAAAAAATAATGTACCCTATGCTTTTTACGCAAGCTACAAAATCGAATAGTCTCCCCCAGAATTTGAGATCCAAAATACATTAATGCCACAGAGGGTCCCAAACTTGGCCCCTTTTGAAACATTATTTTCTTCGATAAATCTTATCCTCCAAAAATTTTAATTTGAATGTTAATATGACAATAGGGGATTGAAAATCTTCAAACAGGGAGAAGTCTGGCAAAAAAGCGAATTCGGGAGTTTCAAAATTGACAAAGGGATGAACTTCCGAGTTGAAGCCAGGAGATTTTACGCCCTGGCATGATGTTAATATAAAATCTTCTGACGGTATTTTTTATAGGTAACAAAGTAAGACTATAAGGAGCAGGATCTCAAAGGCGGAAGCGCGTTTTCAGCCAAAAGCTCAATTTTCCAAGTTTCGACTCGACGCGTCTGAAAGTGCCCCCCTGAAAAGTTTCCACTTCAAAAATGAGATTCTCTATCGCAAATTCCTCCGGAAATATTAAACTTTTCAGTTATTTTCTGTTCAAAATATGTTGTTGTTATGCTTAAAATTTTGGCAACATCATACACCAGTGGCACTGCAAGGAAAAGCCAGAATGACAGGCAGGGTAGTCCGAAGTCCTGAACCTGACATCACTCCTGTAACTTTTGAACGAATTGAGACAGAGACTTGACATTTTTGGAGTGCTCCTAAGTCAAAAGAAGGGACTTTTGGGACACCTCGAAATTTTAAAGGATCACCCTGTAAAGCAACAAGAGCCTTCTAAGGGTTGAAGGGATAGTGCAGGAATTTTAGATCACTCTATATAGCGGTTTCTTGCTGCAAACGGGTCTCATTGTTGCCAGATGGTGCTGAAAAATAGGCAATTTCCCCCACTTAAGCCAATCTAAAATATTTAAATTTCATCGCACGACCTCGCGATCTTGGTGGGTCTGTTGCACCCGAAAGATTTTCACACGTAGCCTCCAGAATTCTCGGCCATGCTTATAATCCCTGATGTTTCCAGATTCCTAGGTTCCTGATGAGGAACCAAGGTTTTTCCCACTATCGTGAGATTTTTTTCAGAAAAACTATGTAATTCGCGGGCAATGCTGCTAGGAATGTGGATTTGTTTTCATCTTTGAGTCGAGTCTTTGATGCACGTTCAAGGATTCCCAGTTTCTGGGTAGATGAACTGATTTTTCTCCGAAAGTCCCTAAAATGTTTCATTCCCTGATGAATCCCGATTTTCTTGGTTTTTTTAGGTCCAAGACACCATGAAGAAGTAACTTTAAAAAAAAAATAAATAAAATAAAAAAATAAAAACCTGTAATTTTAAAAGGGTATCATCTACCTGTCGTTTGGATAAACTTTCTCGCTATGCGAGCTAACATCATAATCTCGGTAAATTTAGTGAGGACGGATGTTGTTTTTAATCCTGTGAAAGGAATAGAATCGGTACCAATGGAACATTTTGGAGCTACTGGTGAAATGGGTCTAAACCCGTCTCCATTAGGTCGCAATTGGCCTGAGATCAAGCGGGAACATCCTTTGCCCAAGATGCTTGACAAAGCTGTTTGTTATAGATCTTCGCAAATTAAGCCGATTGCTTTCCAGTTCCCTGGGACTAATACCTCCACAATAGCAATTTGATCCGATTTGACGAGAATCAACCCAACGACATTAGACGATGCCTAATTTCTCTGGGTCTTTTATTTTTTAATAGCATCATTTTTTAATGTTTGTGGAGAGAACTTTAAAATTTAGAGGGAATTCATAGAAACGCCGACATTCTGACTTACGCCGTGGAAATCCAGTAAAAATAAGGACGCGTTACGCCTAGCGAACGAAGAGCGGCGTTGTAAGAATCGGTGGGTCATCTGAGAGCATTGAAAGCGCAACTTTTGCTCTAGAATTCAATTAAAAGAGGTCATGGCATGCAAATGCGGAAATATGCATCCAAGTATGGAATGGAGGCGACCAACCAGGAGCAGAAAGTGCGTCTTCTCCCGCCCCCGTCCCCGCCCCGCCCAGTTTGTTAGCGATAACTTCACGCCGCACAGTGGAACGAGTCAACACGTGAGATCGGACAGAATTTGGAAACTTTAAACGCTTATAACTCCGTTTATACAAAACTTTGAAGTTCTAAAAGTGGCTCCATTGGTTTCCTCGTGAAATTTTCTACTGGAAGCACCCCTAAAGTTGAAAATATGACGAAATAAATTTCAAAATTTGCAGTTTAAGTCAAAAATTTTATGTCCGACCTCTCTAAATGATTCGATTCACTGTGCGCCGCGCCGTTGCACAACTCCATTCCACTCACAGAGACAAAACCTCGAACCCAGATCTTCTACTTCCTATTCTGAGTCATTTTTCCCCCAAACTTAATGCTCATTGGTCACTGCAGGCTCATTATTGAAGTTGATGGAGGAAAGTCATAGACAAGAAGGACAAATGGAAACTAGAGCAATCCTTTCGGTGGTTGCAATGGAAGCAGGAAGTAAATTATAGACTAAACTAACGGCAAAACACGAGAGATACTACAGTTCTTCCAACATTTTCGCTCTTAGTCTAAGGCAACTACCCGTTTCAACCTAAAGAATCGCTCCATTTTCTTACGTCTTTTATGTCTATCGCTTTGTCTATCAATTTATACAATCAGCCCGCCGATGAATCAAGTGTCAAGCTAAAGCTCTATTTTCCATAATCATAGCAGAGGCTCAAAATGGGTTCAATATACATCAATAGGCGCAGGCCATCAACCGCTACATCACTATTCACTACTGCACCCACATTGAGATCTGCACTATTCTTCGATGTTTGATTCGCGGTTGCTCATCGAGAAAGAAGGGGGAAAAACAAAATCCTCTCGAAAAGAACAACATATGTATATATTTATCTCCTATTTTCTCAGAGTATCCCGCTAGCGACTTTTTCTACAGTATCTGAGAATTTAGACGAAAAATATTCAAGACTTTCGTAAAAAAAAATTGACGTTTCGTCGGAGGAAATTTTGCAGCAGCTGGATGTTCATACGGCCTTTTTCTCTCACATCACAGAATTGAATCGGCCATTCTTAAAAAGACTTAACACCAAAACTGGAAATGCGAGGAGGTCCGTAAAAATCGTTTTAAATGACTTGCTCTAAGTATCAGTGCGCTGAAACATTAAAGCAACGAGTAAATTAGTCGAATTACTGATTACCCTGAAGTTTGAAATGGGTCGATGAATACAGTTTCTTCGCACTTTCATTTATGGCGAATAAGTTTTCATAAGAATGTCTGCTTCGATTGTCCACGATGTCCTCAGGAAGATCCAATGCATAGAAGGTTGAAAGCTCATGACGTAACCAAAATTCGCTCACGCACTAATGGAAGACGTCGGCGGATTGACGGAAACGAGTTCTGCCGACCGGACCAAAAAGCAAGGCTCACCAATTTTGAAAATGCAAATGAGGGGCGAGTGATGCGCGGCAAATGTGGTTTCTCCAATTTGGATTTTCTATTGTTCCGGCGCGGCCGCCGCGGTGACATTGACACGACCGCGACCAGCGGTTCACGTTGTCTGTGGTCTGGCCCTTTGCAACAGAATCGTTGTCACACTCCTTGAAAATGATGGAAACAACGAGGAGGATGGAGGAGTTTTTGTCAAATATGTGGCGGCAGTGAAAGGCAAACCATCGCTCTGCTCAGAGGTCGAGAGTCTGTAACGGTGTCTATACACACAACAGTCAACAACTTACCCGTGAGCTTACCAAGTTGTCGAGTTGATCGCTGCTGGACACCATACTGCAACTACTGCAAGTCAACTGACCAGGAGCATTGGGTAGTTTTTTTTACACGCACAGAATGTCGTCATCAGAGACCAATTGCCTTGCATTTCGCAAAGAGGAACCAGGAGCATTCCAATGTCGCTAAGATTTTCCAACTTTCTTAACCCTGCAAATCTTAGCTGATTATCTATACAAATTTTTATCTTTACTCTCAATATACTATGAAATTCAAGAGGAAAATTATCCCTATAAAACATGAATGTTTTCATTATTTCAGTAATTTTGTTGCGAAGAATGTATGTTGCACAATCTTGGCAACATTGGAATGCTCTTGGTTCCTTTTTGCAAAGTACAATCCAATTAGTTAAAGTTAAGTCCAACCAAGTAAGTAAGTAAAGTAAGTCCAGTTAAAGTAAGTCCAAGTTGAGTAAGTCCAGTTATTAGTTAAGTTTAGTCCAATTAGAAAGGTTGGAGGGAAGGGATTGAAGCGGAAATGTTAAGGTGCTCAATCCCCCAAGATTTGTGGTTTGAAAGAGAGCAGTGGAGGTTAGGAGTCGTAGAGCGCGAGGAAGCGCTGTAAAGCGACCTTTATATATATATACAATCCAATTAGTTTTAGGCCGCGAATCTAAGCAATGTAATCGAGAGTAGCAGAAATTAAATGTGTGGGTCAATGCTATTTTTCGCCTAATGATTTATGAACAACTTTTTGAGCTGAAGATCAAATAAAATTTGTCTGATGACTGATGGATGTCGGAGTGAGCACTTTGCTAAGCGAGTTTTTGAAAGTTTGATAAGGATTCCTGAACCAATTGCTCAACTTTTGGACATCAGTAATCATTGGGCAAATTGTCGCTCCTTTGACGTAGGGGCTATCTCGATTTCTGAATGGGTCCCAGAGAGCATGGCTTTATATGCAAAACCGGGCTCACGTGAAAACTGAGACATGCCCTTACGTCAGAGGAGCGACAAAATGTGAGGGTTGATTTCTAAAAGTAGATTTTATTACACTACTAGAAAACAAGCAGCGCGAGGTCTCTAAAACACGTCATTTCCGATCGTTACTGCAATTTATCACAGATCGAAACAAGGTTGATTTTTGACTCGATCTGAGACTATTTTCAATAATTTCATAATAATGATCAGAAATGCCAAAAATGTAATTTTGAATAAAAAAAAATATTACATTTTTTATCCCACAAACTATCATACTCATGTACATCGATGTATATCGATTCGGCTCCAGCAGCTCAACCCAGAAACCCTGAATCAACAGGTGACCTTAGCGCAATTTTCACTACTTTTTACGTTTTGGAAAACCTACAAAAAACTATTTTCGGCTACGTCAGTTTTAAGTTCCTCTTGAAAAACTTCCGCTTATGGTAGTTGTTACAATACAATCCGATTTGCTAAATGCACACAAACGGATGCTGTCACCCGATGTTTGTTGTATCGTCTCTTTGCCAGTGGCGTGGCGTGATTTGCGATGTATCGATTGCTATGCCATTTACACCTATGGTAGAGAATCGATTAGTAAGGTGTTCGCTGCAAACACCCTGTTCATCGATCCTTTTCTATAGGTTTAAATGACAGATCAATCGATAGATCGCAAAGCACGACAAGTCACTGCTCTTTGCCAGAGACAATCATACTCTGAGGATATGACCGCTAGAATTACACTTACCGCTTTACGTACTGTTTTTCGTGTTAAATTTTCACGAGGATATTATGTAAACCGTTGAGTATGTCCGTTATTCAGATCTTGTCGAGCCGGGCCCATTATTGCATTTTACAGGCTCATCTCGGCTGAAACATTGTATTCTGCGTTATGCAATCTATTATCAACTTCCTCCTCCGAAGAAGACAAGTAACAATAGAATTGATTTTATTGACAGGCCCATCTCTGCAAACGCTCAGAAACGCTTGGTAGAAATGCGCCATCTTAGCCAGATTTCTCTCAATGCGATCCTATTCTACAAAACTGAACATAGTTATGGCTTTGAATTTTTCAGTACTCTGGAAAGGAAACTCTCGGGGCATGCGGTTTCACAAAGTAATAATCCTCTGCAGCAGTGGAGAGGCGTGAATGAACCGAATGAGCGACTCTCGATATTTCATCATTTGAAGCTATGGTAAAGAATCGATTATTAAGGTGTTCGTCGCGAACACACTGTTGATCGATCCTTTTCATGAGTTCATATAGCAGATCGATCAATATATCGCAAAGTACGCCACGCCACTGCTCTGCAGGTTGTTACATGTGATGAAGTTCCTTGTGCATGCGGTACTACGCGATCACAGTTTTACTGAGACACCTCTCACGAGACTATTCTTGGAGCTGTGTTCTTGAATTTGACAAGAAGTTGATAAAACGTGTTCTTTTTATGATTCTATGTTGAGGGATTCCTTAAACATCCTTTCATCTCATGGTAAACCACATGGAGCCTTCCAAGACTAGGCGCTGTTCAAGCAACAACTATGAATACAGCCGATAGTCTCTTAGTTGTGTTGGAATGCAAGTTAAAGTATTGTATGATTTCCTTCGACTTGCTCTATCACACTGCAAAACCATACGAGACCTTCCTCAGGAAAAAAGCTCTTCAGAGTCACTACTAAAATACCATTTTTGGTTTTTCCTGATATAGCCCTAATTTTTCCTAATATTTGAAATGAAAGTTCTTGTTTTCCTTGCGCAAATAAATTGACACTCGCCTGAATTTGCATACCAACATATTAAATGAATCGAATCAAATGTTTCACTGTTGCATGTGCTACACTGGATGTGGTTGAGAAATGCTTGACGCACCCGGAATGTCCTCATCCATGATAAATTGAATCTCTCAGTTCGAAAACGACCGATCTCGGTAAAATGAAAATTATCAAGAGGCGATAAAACTGCATAACAGCCGGAAAAGGAGTGTCTCTACGCCAAAAAAATGAACGCCTCGAGTTGGGTCGTTTTCGAACGGAGGTTTTCAATTTTCCTAATATTCTCCTGATGACACGAAATTTGCTGATATTTTTCAGTTTCTCGGGTTTTACTGACGGTAGGCAACCTTCTGTTAAAGGAAGTGCTATAGATATGCGTGAATGCGGGAGGTTGACCGATGCGCGGCAACAAAGGCCGTGTTGAGCGCGAGCCGCGGCTACGACGAAGCTATGAAACGGAAACAATAGGGATTCATCTTGACCTTGCGGCCATCACGCGCACTTTCACCTCTGCAGACGCCACCCGCGGGACACGGGCAGCTAGCGTCGCCGTCGTGACGCGCAAGACGGCCGATTTTCGGTCACAGGCGCGTCGTCGGCGTCGCGGCGCCGCCACCAGTTGGTCAGCCGCGCCGCCGCCGCACAAGTGCATCGAGTCCATCAGAGAGCTCGCAAATGAATCAGTTGACTAAAACTGCAAAATCTGATGTCTAATCCGTCAAATTTTACATTTAGATGGGCAAGCAATTTAGCAATGGACCACTAGACAAGGTACGAATTTCAGCATTCTGAGACATGTTTCTTAACTAAAATTTTACGTAAAATACGACGCGCACAACGAAAATTGCCGAAATCAACTCCTTCCAAAGATATTTAATGATTCTTGATGCGTGAATTCAAACCACCCGCTCTTGAAAACTCAATGCTCTGCGTGATTCACATCGTGCGCTAAACGTAATCATGACAGTCTCTGCGATATAAAATTCTGGCAGCCTCAATCTTGACACTTTGGCTCAGCTGTAGCAAATTGCTTACAGTTTGAACAACACATGGTGGGAAATGAACAATACTCGATTGAGAAGCGTGTTGAAACCGTTGTAGTGCGCGATTTGACTCACGTGGAGCTTTGAGTTTCTTGTGAGCGGGCAGTTCAAATTCCTCGTAACCAATGTGCAATAAAACCGTTGATATCTTCGTTTGGAGTTTGTTCCATTAGTCATCGTCGCGCGAATCGTGCTCTATGTGAAATTCTGGCTAAGAAACATGTATCAGAATGCTTAATTTCGTACCTTGTCTAGTGGTCGATTGGAAGAAAATTTCACGAGGGGACCAATGGAAGGATTTTGAAAATCTCAAAGTTTTGATTGAACGGAGTTGTAAGTGTTTAAAGTTCCTAAAATGTGTCCGACCTCTCCCATATTCTGGATCCAGTGTGCGGCGCGGCGCCGGTTGCCGGTTGCCGGGCGGTCGTGGCTCGGACAGCGACCTCCTACGCGCAGTCCCGCTATGCCGCGCCGCTGTCACCTGGCCCATTCAAGGATCGCGCACCGCGTCCTCCGCTGGGAAAGCGTCGCTAGCATTTCCAATCAATCCGTGGTCGGCCGATTATGCTGTAAGAACAGGACATGCTGTAATCGATTACACCGGGGAAAAAAGTTCGCTCTCCTCAACGCTAATCTAGGATTCCGCGCAAGGTCTACAAAATTATATGAGGATTGCGCGAAAAAGCCACAAGGATCCCACGAATAGAAACCTTATCATCTGCTACAGGAACGCGCCAATTTAAAATGAAGTTAACTTTAGGTACAAGTTTGGAAAAAAATGAAACGCTTGGAAATTAAACGCATTTTTATGTTAACACTAGTTTAGGTTATTTTCTTGACAAGTCATCGAAGTCTTACCCTCTGATGATAATTCAAGTGAAAAGATTGAATAACGGTCGTGAGCATAAAGAACTTCTTAAACAATTTGAACGAACAATGAAAGCTTTCTGTAAAATGGTTAGAATTACTTTTTTAAAACTCACCACCTCCACTTAATGTAAATTTATTTTATAAAGAACTTTCCTTACTTTTCTCGGAAAAAATATTTAATCGGGAGAAACGAGGCAACGTTGGAATGCTCACGGCGTCAAAACACAGCATGGGCCTTTCAAGCTCTACTATTCGATGCTGCGATTATTCTAATGCGAGTTCGAATAATCGCGCCGAGCACAGTGCGGCGGCGTTGAACGTCCATTAGCGCCAGCAAGACTTAGGGAACAATTCACGCATTGCGCCAAACAGTGCGGTCACGGTCGGCATAAAGCCCATATTAGCGCCTACAAGACTGCATGAATACTTCTCGCATTGCGCCAAACGCGGTGCAGTCGGTCAGATGGTGTGTGGTGTGAAGCGTATATTAGCGCCCATAAGACTGCAGGAATGCTGTAGGACTGCGTGTCATCAATCTTGACTCTCTCCTCCAGTTCTTACCAAAATTAAAGGGAAAATATGTATCCTCATTGTAATGATTCAGAAAGTCGGATGATATTTAATTTGTTTTTGGTTACATTGAAAGAAAATACAACGAACGAAAATATCGCGTCGAATTTTCGATACTTTATTTGAAATATCATTTAGGTAAATTCGCGGAAACTTTTCAGAAAAACTGTGTGTAGCTTTTTAAAACATGTATTAAAAATAAAACTTAAAAAAGTTGTGCATAACGTTGCAGTCAGAAATATACGCTTTCCTTCGGGTGCACCCGTCGAGTTTTGAATCCATTTATCTCTTAAAAAACTTGAAAATGGTTGTTCTACAATTTTTAACGTGTAGTTTTTTTTAGTGGTTAGCGGAGGGCGTAGCGGCCACAGGGCCCTAGTTCACTATTTAAATGTCTATGAAGGTTCTCCGGGCCATTCGTGCTGCGAGGGCTATCCATCGAAGAGAGACATGCCTGTAAGTGAGGAGGGAATTAAGAGTCCTCCGCAATGTAGTTATCTACCACACACTTGACACAAACTCTCAGGTTAACGATTCTTTGTTGATATTGAATATTCGCGCAAACGTATGAGTTTTGAGTACGAGAAAAATTGGCGCAATCCTATGCATCTGCAAAAAGGTAAAAGAGGGGGCATTCGCGCAATCCTTTCGCAGCCCTCCTTAAAACAGAGACAATATATTTTAGAAACGCCGTACTAGTAGTGCATAACTGCATACCTTTACGGACTTTAGTACCTTCAGGAGTCACACAATGACAGCGGAGAAGCTCAATTTGTTTCTTTTTTAATTCTCCTTTTGTCCGGTTGAAAATGCAGCTGAGATACTGCGAAACGTCCCGGATTTTTAATTTTATGTTTTTATTCTTGCGGCCTTAGTCCTATTTTAGGTTTAGTTTGTTTTATGGACAGAGTATGTCCACACTGAAGGTTCCATTCGTGATTGGCTCAGTCATCTTAGGCTTCATATGGAGCTCCTGCACTGCCGTGCTAAGGAAGAACGCTGGATGAACATTCGAGAGTTGCCAAATTTTCCATGATAAAACATGTATTTTTGACAACATTCATGCATATTTTTCATTGGAATTTTCAGATATTTTAGATTAAATTGCGTACAAAATTGTCTGATAATTTTGGGAAATAACATTCACAATTTTCCCAGTAAATTCGGTTTTTATCGGAGGAAACTTGGCAGCGTCTGAGGGTTCATACGGCGTTCTTCCTTAGCACGGCAGTGCAGCTCTTGGCGAGTCAAGAGCCGAAGGTGCCCGAGAGCGAGACTCGAGAGAAAGATCGGATTCCGCCGCGCGCTCGGGGAGACGGCGCGATGCTTGAAGTATGCCTACAGTTTTGCAGGCGCTTCTCGCGATCGTTTTACGCGCCAAGTTAAAAGTTTCGGAAATTTTCTTCCGAAAAATGGGGTCCCTTTTCACACAGATCCAGTCACGATACTAATGAAGCAAAAAAAACTTTCTCGCATTTCCGCAACAATGAGAGAGAGACTCCGCTGACTCGGAGACTTTAACGGAGGCGTAGAAAAGTTGGATGGGACGGAAGGCGGGATCAAACAATTTCGATTTTCCGGTAGATATAAAATTGCGTGAGCGAGCGGGTATTTCGCAAGGGTGTTTTCAAGAAATCCTCGATGAAATACGGGCTGGGATTTGGAAAGACAGCGCGGAACTTTAGAAGAGTGACTCGGCTAGCACCGCGTATGAGCCGAAGCGCCCCTCCATCCTGCTACCTACAGTTCTTATCGATACCCTACCTTCCCTTATTTGAGCACGCTGTTGATTTCATTTGGTAAATCGATGTATAATGTTAAATCGATCGGAAGGTGAAAACGTGAACCGCGATCTACAACGACTCGATCGACACCCATAAATGGATCGATAAAACTAGTAGATTGATCGACCAGTCCGTGAATCGATCGAAAAACTGGTGAATCAATAGACAAACTTAAAAATCAATCGAATTTTTGTTTCTCTGTCGAATCAATGTCGATCGGTTCGGATGTTTAATTTTTAATCCGCTCATGTCTAACCAAACAAAACCGCTGTCTAAAGAGGACCCGGAAAGCACATGTTTATTGGCTGGCTAGGGAGAGTCGCGAGGCGTGCTCTCAGTGGTTATTATAGGCGGTGGCAATTTTGCAACGTGGCAACGCAATTTCCCACCGTTTAGATCCATTAAAAATATCGATTGTTGGCGAGGCAAGTTCCTTCACCAAGAATCGATTGTTTTACATACATTTAAACGGAGGGAAAACAGTGTTGCCAACTTTCAAGAATCACCACTTTGGACAACACTGCCGTGCAAAGAAAGAACGCCGTATGAACATTCGAGAGTTGCCAAATTTCCTTCCATAAAATGCTTATTTTTGAGGGAGGTTATGAATATTTTTCCGATAAATTTTCAGACATTTTAGATTAAATTGCGTAGAAAATTATCTGATAATTTTGGAAAATAATATTCACAATTTTCCCAGTAAATTCGATTTTCATAGGTTTTTATCGGTTTCATAAGGAATGTCATGAAGATTTTTCCTTGACATTATCAGGAATGTTGGGTGAAATTGGGAGGGAAATTATCTCAGGAATTTGAAGGAAAATATTCTTAAGTTCACCAGGAAATTCATGTTTTATCGAAGGAAATTTGGCAATGCTGCAGGTTCATACGGTATTTTTCCTTAGCAATGCAGTACAGGATAGAAGGCATGAAGCAATTAAGCTCTCTTTTAAAGACGGCAACGTTTGCTCCTGAGTTTTTCTCAACATTTGAAGTGGGTGTAACTGAAGAGCAAAGAATGGAAATCGTGAGTAACGACCGCGAGGCATAAAGGCGACTGTCCCCAACTTGGATGTTGACTTGTCGTCGCTCCTTTGGCGAAACCGCGTATCTGGATTTCCTTAAAGTCCCCAAAAGCATGGATTTACACGTAAAATAGAGCTGGCGTGGAAATGGAGATACGCCCTTACGTCGGAGGGCCGCCGTTGTCAGCGTCACCGCAAAAGGCAGCATTTCACTACGAGGATTGCCTCAGCCTTCAACCAGCAAAGAAGCAACTGAAGACATTATTGAGGCTTTATTCTATTGTAACGTCCTATGATCCGCTCCGCTTGATTCAAACAGAGTTCCTGTCGTCGCATATTTAACGCTTCAATTTTTCTCGCTGATATTAAGGTGAATCAACAGCGGTACGTAGTAAGAAATTTTTCCGTGCAGGGAGCGCCACCGCTGTGTTTTGATTTCTTGGTCCACGCTTTTCGAGTCCGTACAGTCCCACGTGAGTCCTTGAGCTTTTATGAAAGTTAAAGGAATTTCTGTTAAAATCGAAGAGTCATAAGTTCTAGCGATAAGATTCTTCTTCCTATTGACACTAAAAACGACGTAAAAAGTAATTTCTGAAGCTCTGAAACTTGATCCCAGAAAAAATTAGGGTTAAGGATGATGACCTTGATGCAACCAATCGCGATTGATCGCTCTCAGCAGCAGTTCCAGATATCTCTCTCCCACTGTGGGCTATCTCGCTCGCACGTACAGATATCCCATAGGAGAAATTGGGATCAAGTTTTAGCTTTTATTATTAAACTTTCAAAGCTCGCGTTTGTTTCTACGCATTCCAGACGTATGCTGCTAGAACTTATGAGTCTTAGAATTTAATATATCTATTGTGATATCCAAATAATCACTTATTTCGGAGCCGTATTTTATCAGCGCAGGTGCGTCTCGGGGAGAACTATAAAAGAGGCCAGGTATCCTGTGCGTAACAATACTTGTGGAGATTTTAGGATAAAAAACGATGCAATGTGGCCATTTTTCAACTGATATAAATCGAAAAAAATTTCCCAGAGTACCTTTTTAGTAGGATGCGCACCTGTGTTATGGGTCGATTTTTCAGCGTTATGTATTTCATGAAGGATCGTTACTCAAGAAATATTCTCCGAAGCGCAAGATTAAAACCCCGAGCTGTATTTGGACTGACGGTTCTAAAGAGTGGCATGGTTCTAAACAGTAAACGTAGCATATCGGTTGACTTACGTCATACGGAAATTCCTATTGGCTGACTTACGTCATAAGGAAACTCCTATTGGCTGATAATCAAGGCCGCAACTCACCTGAAACAATTCAATAAAAGATAGCATGAAAATATGCAAGAGAATACTTTCATAAAACAAATGGCTAATAAAAATAAAAGCAAGAAACAGCATATCACTAGTAAAAATTGGCAGTAGAAATCTGTGTTCCAAAATACCATAGACCTACAGCCGGCTGTAGGATTTCCAATAGCTTCTATAGCCGGCTACATAATTTCTTATATCCTTCTATAGTCGATGACGATTAGGCAACAGCCAGACGATAAAGTGTATGCTAAACGTTACTAATTACGGATGCTAGGACTAAGTGAGTTTTTGGACTACTGCTCTCTTTTTGGGCCGTAGTATCTTGATTTATTTTGCGAGGAAAGCTCCGTACTTTTGATGGATGCCTGCCATATCTCATATATTAGACCGCCTTTAGTCTCGTATGATACTGTGCATTACCTCTGGTCTGGTGTGAAATAGTTGCTTCAAGCGCCGTGGCGCACTGCGGCGCGGCAGGCGGGCAGCCAGCGCGGAACGCGTATTGGCGCCTACAAACCTAACAGTGATACTTCACGCGTTGCGCAATGCGTGAAGTATCCCTGTTAGGTTTGTAGGCGCCAGTGCGTCGCCGCTCCGCTTTGTATTAGGCTCTAATATTTAATCTGGCGGAGTCAGCGTTATTCAACTCATGATTTTGAAAGGTTTGCACACCCTGCATGGATTATTCTCATTTTAATTGATGACCAAAAATATGTATTGAAGGAAATTATAATGTGTGTTTTGTAAATATTAAGGTGGTTCCGTATCAAACTTAATGATTTCCAAAGCACACAAATTTCTGCACAATTTCTTATAGCCTTTTATAATCGATGGCGAAAAAGCATCAGCCAGGCGATAAAGTGTAAAGCCCGGCGATAGGAACTATAGCCCGGCTGCATACTTTTTTATAGCTTCGTATAGCCCGACCGTATGATTTTCTCCGCATTCTACAGCCAGCTATATGATTTTCTGTAGCCTTCTTTAGCCGGCTATTAGAATTCCTATGGTATTTTGAAACGCAGCTCTTATCGCCAATTTTTACCAGGGATTTCAGCAAGTTATGCAGTTAGCCAACGGTTCAAATATGGCGCGAATATTTGCTCAAATCATTTGATCCAGCCAGGGCAACTTTAGAAACTTTTCCGAGAAATTTAATTTTAAACTGCTGTCAGACCAACGGGTGAATGATATTGCATTTACAGAGAGCCAAATGTAATTAAAACATCACGCCAATCCTATTCTTATCTCTCTTCCCCATGTTTTTCTCTTTCAATTTCTCTCGACCACCTTGTCCGCTTCTCTTGTGAAGAAGAAATTACTTCCCTCCAAAGAATTAACGAATGGGTGTCACTTGCAAATAATTTCGAATAAATCCATCCGCTTAAATGATTTCGGGAGAGTATTTCAAACGTAAAATTTACTATTTGTCATGCGTAATATACCGAGGGGGAAGGGGGTGGGCGGTGGGGGCAAAAAAACACACCTTTGGGGTAGCAACTTACTTTCCTTCCGGCAACATGAATGATTTTTATCGCGGTCGAAGCAATCAGGCAGTGGCGAGGTGTGAATTATCGACTACCGAAATTTCCCCATTTGAAGCTATGGTGAAGAATCGATTATTAAGGTGTTCCTTGCCCACACTTCATCAATCCTTTTCTATAGGTTTAAATGGCAGATCAATCGATGTATTGGAAAGCAAGCCACGCCACTGCATTCAGGATGAAACTATTTGTTACCAGAAAATTAAAATTATAATTACGAACGGAAAAGCTGCGGTTGGAGCTGGAACTCACTACTCTGCCGTGCGAAGTTAAAACGTCGTATATGCACTCGAATACTCCCAAATTTTCTCTTTGATTATATTTATTTTTGAAGAAAGTTATGAATCTTCAGAATTCTTAGATTAAATTACGAATGAATTATTTTGAGAAATCGGATGAGAAATATTAAAAAAATATCCTGAATTTTAGAAGGAGATTCGGCTACGCCTAATAGCTTAAAAGACGTTCTTGCTGAATACGGCAGTACCATGAGCATTGTAAAAGCAACGGTTCTTTTTCTATGTGTGTGCGTGAGGCCTACTGCGAACAAAGCGCGAGAATTTCCTCTGATCTTCAATAACGTGGCATATCAACGCGGTAGACGTCAAAATTCAAATTCGAGGTGCCCGTAATGCACCAAGTTTGCCTAGCCTCCACGGCGCGGCGCAACTCAGAGCAGCCAACGACAATTAACTCGAGCAAGAGGCTGCATTATTTGCGGACGGGTGAATATAACCAAGGCTGCCGCGCATCCCCAAGAAAATACCCTAATACATGACTGCCGTGATAAGGAAGAACGCCGCATGAGCAATCAGATACAGCCAATTTTCTTTTGATAAGACACAAATTTATTAGAAAACTTATGAATTTTTTGATTCCAATTTTTCAGATAATGTTGCTTAGAATTTCACCTAAAGTTCCTGAAAATTTCAAGGACAAATAGACCGCGTTAAACAAAAAGGAACCAAGCCACATCAGCTATGGTCAAATTTAACAGGGAAATTTCATTTTTAACGAGAGAACGTCTGCACAGATTCCTTTGAAACTTTTAAGGAATTTGCTTTGTATTGTGGAGAAAATTCACTGTTTGCACAAAAATCCGCACAACTGTTTTCATGTAAAAAATCAAATTGCCCGATTAAATTTAGCGATAGCCAAATGGGCGATCATGTGGATTGGTTCCTTTCTATTTAACGCGGTCCAAATATGCCTAACTTCCCTTCAAAATAAACATCGACGGTGAAACTACCAAACCACGTATCTCGGTTTGCGACGTCGCAGACTTCCTGTCATACTTTATTTTTTAAATGAAAAACTACTTAACGTTTAGTCTTGAAAATTTCTGTGATTTTTCCTCTTCGCGCGGAGAAAATTCTGTGAAAATTTCAAGGAATGATATTGATTTTGTCGACTTCATAAAAATAAAATGCGAGCGTAGATTTTTAAACACCGCAAACGAGATACGTGGTTTGGTAGTTTCACCGTCGACATTTTATCGGAGGGAATTTGCCAACTCTCGAGTGTTGATACGGCGTTTTTCCGTAGGACGGCAGATGAAGCAAAACGGTTATATCCGCAACTATGCAACAACGGGCATTAATAAGGGGATGAATTCAACACCCGATCCAAAACTGTAGCGAATGCAAATCGAATTATTACACACGGTTGGTGCGTAGCCAGATTGCACTGCGTCGTCCTGGACTCGACCGTATCGGGTGACTTTTCGTGGCGAGAGTTGACAACCCAGTCGGAAGTTCCGCTTCCTGTTGCCGCTGTCGGCCAGACGCATATTTGCGCCTTCAATCCTTCGGATAGGCAATTTATCATACTCTGTGGACACCGTACCTCGGCGCGGCCGGCGCGGCGCGGCGTGGTGTCCGGGTTCCGGAAAGCTGAGGAGACCGCGATTGCAATTATCATAGTCCCCGTGGGTTTCCTATCGACTTCCCCTTCATTTATCCTCATGCTAATCTACTCCGTTTATTCCTCAAACTTCAGCTGCTCTTCTTTAATTCTCCTATCGTTTTGGATCTGTGGAAGGCAATCAGTCTAATCAGGCATTTTATCAAATGCCCAGGCCGATAGTCAAATTTTGACGCTTTACGGAATTCTGTAAATTAATGGCGAGGAGTTAACGGGTTTTCAATATTTTGGGAAGAATAACTCTTCAAATCCGCCAACTCTCCTTCTTTCTCCTTTTTTACATGCATTTCGACGGTGAAATTACCAAACCACGTATCTCGTTTGCGGTGTTTAAAAATCTACGCTCACATTTTATTTTTTTGAAATAGACCAAATCAATATCATTCCTTGAAATTTTCACAGAATTTTCTTCGCACGAAGAGGAAAAATCACAGGAATTCTCAAGACTGGACATTACGTAGTTTTTCCTTTAAAAAATAAAGTATGACAGGAAGTCTGCGACGTCGCAAACCGAGATACGTGGTTTGGTAGTTTCACCATCGATTTAATGTATTTAAATTATAAAATTAAGTACTCATACGACACCGTTACCTCATTGAAATTCCCAAGGATGATTACCTATTTGGGTTTTGGCGCTTTACCTTTATGTCATTATCACTTTATCACGCTCAAGTATACAACTTTTGCAAATGAAAGAGGTCATCTCTATGTAGATATATCTTCCATTTGCGGAGAGTCTTACGATTCATAGTGTACTACATGCGAGGAACATGACTTAAAATAAAATGGCACGAACCTCTTAGTGAGGATATTTTTAGCGCAGCAGCTGAAGTGGAGAGCCGCGTAAGAGGTGTTTCGAGACTCCTTCATCGCCCCTTCATAATCATGAAACGCAACTTGTTGAACGCTACTTTTATTTCTATGAGCCCAATGGGTGTAACAATTCGCTCACCTATAGAGACCACTTCACTCTGGTTCATGTAGAAGCGCAGGGTTCAAGACGCGATGGATTTAGTCGTGGTGGTAATAAATTTGTTGAATACGGGTAGGTTATGTAAATGTAAGTGAATGTCTTATGTTATAAGAGAAAAATTGAAATATAGATAATTTTCCTTGAAATGACGCGACGTTTGATTGTGACCGTCCACGGTCGAATTACAAGTGTTCAACGGACTCGGACCACATTTTGTGGCCAATAGCGGTGGGGTGCGTTGATATGTGTCCATTGATATACCATTCAAACCTATGAAAAAAGATCGATTATCGGGGCATTTGCAACCAACACCATAATGATAGATTCTTTACAGTGGTGTGGCGCACTTTGCGATATATCGATTGATTTGCCATTTAAACCTATGGGAAAGGATCGACAGACAGGGTGTTCGCAGCGAACACCTTAATAATCGATTCTTCACCATAGCTTCAAATGGAGAAATATCGATAATCGATCGTTCATGCCTCGCCACTGATTCTTTACCATACCTTCAAACGAGATAATATCGACCGTCGATTATCATGTCTCGCCACTTATGAGGCACGCCTGAGAACTTCTTCAATGTCAAACCAAAAAGAAGGTACGGCAGCTCGACATTGCAGTTCATTTAAAACATGGCTTTGAGAAAAGCTTCAAGAAAAATCGGCAAACAGCAACTTAGCAAAAATCCATACGTTGATAAGGACTTCCGGGTTGATTGGACTATGTTGGTAGGGATGTTCAAATTCCAAGGTTTCCTCATCTCAAAAAGTGTAAAATTCCACTCAAATAAAGTCTGCCGTGCTAGGGATAAACGCCATATGAGCATACTAGAGTTGCCAACGTTCCCCAGTTAAAACACGTATTTTGAGGGAAGTAGCTTAGTAGCATGCATGCTTTTCCTCATGATTTTCAATACATATATTACATTAAATTGCAAACAACATTGTCTGAAAAATATTCAGAGCTTGTCCCATGAATTCGTATTTTCTGAATCAAGGGAAATTTGGCAACTCCTGAAGGTTCTTACGGCGTTTTTCGTAAACACGGCAAAAGTGTGCGCAGGACTCCTAAAAAACTCTCGGTGCGACAAAGCAGAAACTAGAGTACCTGTATAGCGAGAGTATGGACAGATCGCTTCATGGAGGGCTTAGGGCCCAAAAGTGCAGCCACCCTTCTAACCAACTTCTACCGCACAAAATTTCACTGCCAGTCTGCAGGTTCAAATTCTAACCAAGATGGCCAAGAATGTACAGAAATGAGCGTTCTTCCGCAAAATTGAGTAAATTTATGCAAAAACTGAGTCAAACACGTGCTTAATAAACGACAACAATACGTAACAATAGTATTAGTAAATCGTTCTGGATAATTGAAATTCATAGGTTGGCTGCATTTCTGGGCCCTAACTTTATTCGCAAAAGCATCGGTGAAGGCCTGATGGATTTTCGGAGTTTCACATCTGTCCATACTCTCGCTATACAGGTACTCTAGCAGAAACACCAGATCACCTTAGAGTCCCTTTATACTGAGAGTTAGGACAATGTGAGTCCATCTCTGATTGGTTATCGTATTTTAGGCCTCCACAGTGTCACAAACGGGAATAAAGATTACATTTTCACCAATTGCGAAGATTATAATCTGGAATAGACCGGGGAATCACGGGTTCGACAAGGAACAAACGGAATGAGAGAAGGAACGAGGAAAATAATTTGAGAATGAGCTGATCAAAGATTACGAAAAACGTTCAATTTGTGGAAGCTTCATTCCCGTTTGTGACTTCATGAAGGGGTGTTGTCTTAACTCTCAGTTTAAAGGGACTCGAGATCACCTGAGCGTGGCCTAGTACGCACGCAAGCACGTGCGTCTCGGAACCCCCCCCCCCCCCAGGGATTTCGACGGAGGGGGTGCGGGGGTGCGGGTGGCGTCGCGACGCAGGGCGCGGTGTAGTACGCATGCACTGCCCGGGTCGTTGACTCACTATCTACAGCAACTCAGCCGCGGCATCGAACCCATCGACGACTCACCACAACATTTTACAGATATCCGATCAATCGAATCTACCGGGGAGGGCGGTCGTGTGCCGTCTTTTGAGATATATCCATTGATCTGCCATTTAAACCTGTCGAGAAGGATCCATATCCAGGGTGTTGCCAACAAAAACCTTGGTAATCGATTTTTAACTATAGCTTCAAATGGGGAAATATCGATAATCGATCACTCACGCCTCGCCATTTAGGAAGGGGCCACGTTTCTCCAAAAGCAAAGAGTCTACCGGATGTAGAGTTCCTCTCGGGGTCTTACTAACATTTCCTTTTGGAGTTTCCTGGGTTTTTTTTTTTTTTTTTTTTTTTTTTTTTTTTTGTCCTGATTTTTGTACGAATGAAATGGACTACATGTTGCGATGAGGAATTACAATTTCTTGCTCATTTGTGAAAAACTTGTAAGTATGAGAAGAAATTGATATTACATGCGTTGTTCCTACACTGAGCCCGAAGTCGTAGTTCCTAATCGGAAAATGTAGTCAAAATGACTTCGTTCAATGTTCAACATAGCTAACGAAATCAATCAAACGTTTGAAAAATGCCGGAAGCGCTCAGAATTTCCTTATAAATGACCGATTCCGTTTGCTCCTTTCCGAACCCGTAATTTCCCAGTTCAATCCAGATTATAATCTTTGCAATTGGTGAAAATGTAATCTTCATTCCCGTTTGTGACACTATGGAGGCCTAAAATACGGAAACCAATCAGAAATGGACTCACATTGTCTTGACTCTCAGTTTAAAGGGACTCTACTCTAATGGAGCGTCACGTATTTTATGAAGGAGTCCTTAGTTCATGACTCTCTGCCGAATGCGCGGAGAAGCGTCGACTCGCGAGTTGCGTTTCCGTCACCTGGATGGAATCTCGCCGCCGCCGTCGCCACGCGGTCTGACTTGCGCCTTCAAAGCGACTCACCGCAGCCCTCTCAGCCCACTCTCATCAACGTCTCCTTGCTCACGACGATTAAGAATCCAAGTGCCGCCCCAGTTCTCAACACTTGGCTTGAAATATCGGCCCGAAGGGAGTGGAGGGGGGGGGGGGGTTGAGGGAGAGGGGGGTAACGTGACCAAAAACCGAACCGCCCGCGCCCCTTCTTGTTGTCGGTGGCAATTCTCGAAAGATGACCATGACGATAAATCGATGACCAAAGTACGAAAGTATCTCCATTTGTGACGTTGCTTACTTCCTGTCATGCTTCACATATGGGCGTATTTACGGTAAAAGGAACTGTGTACATAGGAATTGCGTGAGACATAGTTCCTTTTGGCATATATACGGTCATATGGACCGCCTTTAGCAGGGAGGAACGAGGCCACATTAGCTATTGCAAAATTTAACGGGCAACTTGATTTTTTACAGGAAAACTTTTGTGCGGATTCCTTCAAAAATGATGCCAAAGAATTCCCTTTCGTGCTATGCAGAAAATTCCCTGAGATTTGCACAAACATCCGCACAACCACTTCCATGTAAAGAAGGCATTAAATTGCCTACTTAAATTTGGCAATAGCCGATGTAGCTTAGTTTCTTTTTGCTAAGCGCGGTCCATTTTTTCTTTGGAAAATTAGTCAACGTAATTTCTTGAAAACCTCCTTGATTTTGCTTCTCTGTTCGCAGAATGTTCTGTGTAAATTTCAAGCTAAGCTGAATTTGTTTTCATTTGTACGAAAATGTATTCCTCTCCAAAAAAGTAAAATATAAGAGGGGAAATTTTGAATCATCCCAATGGAGACAAGTAGTTTCGCACTTTGGCCATCATAATAATTGGCGCATATCTCTTATTCAAACAACAGCGTCATAATTTAGGATAGTTTTTTTGATTAATAAAACAGTAATTCAAATTCTCAAAAATAAGCAAATTCAAGGGTTTGATTACATCTATAGTATTGTTTCAGCAACTATTGAGCCAGATTTGGATTGTTTCTCTTTTCCACTTTCCCATCTATCTTTTTAAAAAATTGCTGACGCTTATTTCCTGTAAAAATGTAAATGGTCTATATACAGAACTTCAAGAAAATCTCTCTCGCAGTCTTATGGAAAACCTCTAAAAGTTCTGACCAGGCCAGAATAACGAATCCGGCCACCTATTATTGAAAAAGAATACTCTGCCCAAAACGTCGCGGAAATATTTTTGGAGTTTAGAAAGGATAAGACTTCTAAAGTTCCATATCCACGTGATGATTCCCTCTAACCTAAGCATCGTAATATTTAAACCACAAAAATCGAGAGGAATAAGCTCGCAGCAGACCAGCAGACAAAAAACTCCTTCAACTTTTTTGATACCGTTAGCACTACTTCGAAGCTGCCTTAGTTGCTCGTGCTGGTTAGATTCTTTCATATAGCTTTACTAATTCCGACAGGGTTGTCATTATCTTAGGTTTTCGAGTCTCCTCCTCATAAAGCTTGCAAGGATTTGATTACTAAACCGACAAGCATTTTTGACTGAACGGTTCCTTGATATAAAAATATCTACACTGCCATAAAATATTGTTTGAAAACTCGCAATTATTATAGTATGAAGAGCGCACGTATTCGAACCATCAAAAATGATTTGCTTGTACTTTTACATTTTAACTTGATTTTACCTTTCCTCTTCCCCCAATCTGTAATTGTTAGCTATGTACTGAAACATAAAGATAGCTTTGCTTATATAAACCAGTATTTTTACTGTAAAATCCGACAACATCGCAAGATGGAAAAAATCGTTGGTTTTTTTTTTTTTTTCTTCCCAAACACCGTCGTTAGTAAACAATATCAAGACGGAACTGACCGAACAAAAACTGGTGATTGCCGACAACAACATGAGCGATGGGAGCTTTCAATTTAACATTGGATTTGCCGACAACATCAACTTGATTCAAAGCGCCCGTACCTAAATTGAGTAAGCTCCGCTCCGCTTTTCATGCGAAAAGCCCGAGTAAGCAAATTTTCCCGACGAAAAGATTTCACATGCCTTGCAGTTCCTAACCACTCACATTCAATGACAATCGTGCCAAGTTGTAATTGCCAGAGAAGCAGCCAGTCGTGTGCGAGGTGATACAAACTCCTAAAATAATCGCACAATTCTGCACCATTCACAGTCGTGCGAAAAAAAATAAAATGATGAAATTGAAATCAACGCGCAAAAAAATTATCTATTTGATTCTCACTGCAAGGTTGATGTAATTTTTTCAAGGAAAAGTCAAACGGTTACCTAAATTTAAATCGAACAATATATTCAAGGAATACACAAAAGGACACTGCATTTGCTCAAATGAGAGGAAATGAATTTAATATCTCTCTATCTCTCTCTCTTCAGGCCAAAAATGTATAAAGGACGCCGTACCCTATTTGACATTACGTAATAAGCGGATACATTATTGATTAATTAATTGATTCGTTAGTTAATGAATCCTTGATTGATCCGTGGCAACAAATGACAGGAAAAGCAACTCTGTAGCTCGAGGTCCGCTAAAACTCTATAACAATGAAGAAAAGTGATCAAAGCCCGATTAAATACGAAACTTTATCGATGGTGATGGTAATGAGGGTATTCAAAAGATTATCATGAGGATCATTTATTGACACGATTTCGCAATTGGTCGCTCACAATTAAGCAAGCACAAATTCTCTCATGACGCAATGCATCGATCGTGGAACGGCAGGTAATTTTACACGAAACATAGCTGTAACAGGTGATCATTGAGGTTTCCACGTTTCAGTTGCAGTTAATTCTGACATTAGCGCCTCGTCCCGCTCAAATCATAATAACACATACCACTCTTTTCATTTCTACAGGTCGAGAAAAGTCTTAAAAAGCTGACTTGCCATGGTCGTCTGGACTTTCACGTGGCGATATCTAAAGCGGCAGAAGGAAAAACGGCTCATTGATTGTCATATGCAACACGACAACATGACTATAGTCCCTGAGCAAGTATCGTTGCATTCA
Organism: Bemisia tabaci; assembly: GCF_001854935.1. Classification (NCBI taxonomy): domain Eukaryota; kingdom Metazoa; phylum Arthropoda; class Insecta; order Hemiptera; family Aleyrodidae; genus Bemisia; species Bemisia tabaci. The sequence continues at coordinate 873,616 of NW_017552014.1, read as the reverse complement.
GGCAATACTATCAAAACCCTATTTCAGTTGTGTCGATAGCTTGAGCACTTATTGATTCCTGTATAAGTTCTCGATCGATCATAAAAGATTCATAAATCTATCGATCATGTGTTTGATTATACATTTCATTAGCTACGGCTTGTGGCGCCACGGGACAAAAATTGATGAAATTTGCCGCACTCATTTTCCTTGTTTCATTTAGCCACACATTATCAATAATTCGTGGCTAACTGCAACAATGTTTGCTGCGTTGTGCTACAGGCCGTGCCTAAATAAGCAGATATCATGCTTTTCAATTTGCATCTGTACATCAGAGGCGGATCCAGCAATTTGGCAACACCTGATTCCCGATTCCTGTGGCGGGTAAGCGTCGCAGAGCGCCCTAGCGCACCGTAAAAGCCACTTACACACACATTCATCGACATGAACTGATGGACACTCGCGAATCCATCTACAACCCGTGAATCCATCGACATATCTGGGAATTGATCGACAAAGCCATGAGTCGATCGACAAGTCCACGGTTCGATCGATAAACTCGTGATTCTACCGAATCATGTTGATCCCCTCACGTAATTATTTTTCGATCGATTCATATGGATCAAATCAATACCGGTTTTTCAATCCTGTGTCGATTGAATCGATGTCAATTGGCTCATATCGATCGAACTTATACCCTCCTGATTGAAGAACGACTTTGAGGGAAATGCCCTTTGTTCTACTCTCAACTGTTTCACTGAAAAAATTGGGTCGTGGGAGATGAGTTTACGAAAGAGATATGTGTTCAAGGTATCGATCCACCATCTTCAGCATCAATGACCCTTTACCCATTTGGAGCTTAAGAGCACTTAAGCTCCAAAGTGGCGTGTGAGAAAGTGAGAATAGGGGTCTCTTACAGAATCCCGTGGAAAGGCGGCCATTTCGTTCAACAAAGACGTGAGGCACGAAGGCTCAAAAGAATTCACGTCTTAGATTCAAGGTCAAGATGATGCTGTGGGGGAGCATAAAGCAACTTTTCAAAAAAACTAGGTCGTTTCATACTCAACAGTAAATTCAATACGATATCGAAAAAAAATGTGCCATCAAAAATAAAAACTATTGTTCCTGACACAGCCTAGCTACAGTAATGAGGAATAGGGCATGAGACTCTCAACAACTGGACTTTGTTTGCAATTAGGAAATGCAGTTTCTGACTCATTGAGAAAGCATTTATCTGCATAAGGAAACTGATGGCACATGCGTTGTTTCTAAAGTGAGGAAATAGTAGTTCCTAATCGCAATAATGTAGTCCAACTTTAAGACGCTTCGTGTAACTTTCCTGATTTGGAATCTCCTCGAGATATTTTCATGAACGTTTAAATCCTTCATAGAGACGGCAAAACTTCCAAACCGCGTATCTCGTATGCGATGTTCTAAAATCTCTGCTGCCATTTTAAATTTTAAGAAGGTATAAATCAGCAGAATTCTTTGAAGTTTTCATAGAGTTTTCTTCGCTCAGAGAAGAAAAATCACGGAGTTTTCAAAACTGACGTTGAAAAGTTTTCCATTTAAGAAATAAAATATGATAAGAAGTCTACAACGCCGCTAACCGAGAGACGAGATTGGGGAATTTCACCGTCAATATACTTAAGGGACTTACTTAACATTTCAAGTCACTGACGTTTCGACGAAGTTAAGGAAGTTAAGGTTATAGGACGAAAAAAAATGGGAAACTCTAATGCATTTTATAAGTACGGGAACATCAACAGTTTTGACGAGCCTTTTACATCTAAGAATTGCAAATGGATTCTTGCATACTCCGAATTATTAAGGCGTGAGGGCATCTCTTGGTTGCGATGTATCAAGACTCTCTACTGCCAATTTATATTTTGGAGAGGACTCAATTGGGTGAATTTTCTGAAATTTTTCCTATTCAGCATTGTAAAATCAGGTATCAGAATCTCTACTGCCAATTTATATTTTAGAGAGGACACAATCGGGTGAATTTTCTGATATTTTTCTTATTCTGCATTGTAAAATCAAGTAGAAAATTTAGTGAAAGTTTCAACAAATTCTATACATTTGCTTTAATCAGAGTTTCATACTGGCTGAAACGTTGCCAGAGATTCCGAAACATAGCAATCAAGAAATGCCCTTTCTGTGCCCACCGTTTCAATTATGCAGAGCTACTGTTCATGCTTTGACCAAGATTTCCAGAAAAAAAATCGAAAAGTTTTTCATGTGCCTACTTAATCTAGGTTCTTTTGAGTTTATTTTCAAGATCAACTTGAAGCATTATGAAGCATTGTTGATTTTATATCATGCACCACAGCATGAGAAAATCAGGAGCTATCTCATGTAATCATCGGAAAAGCACACTGTTGATTACAGTTATTCACATGATTAGAAGATCAGTCAAATCAATCAAGTCACAATCATTTTGAAAGTTTCTCATGTGAACATGACATTCATAATGAGTTATAAGAAGGGATTTACCTCAGAACGTGAAAGTCAATGTTAGACTCAGGATAACAGTTCACGCCTCTGCCGATCATTACTTTTCGTTCACGATCAAAATCACGAAAAACACAGCACTTAAGATCAGTATTACAGGTATATTTGGTGAGAATTATTTATTCACTAAATACTCCATGTACGATTATTATTTCACTTATTTAGTAGCGTAGATCATTGTAAAATTACGCCTGGAACAAGGAATGAAAATATACAAAAATCCTCTTCTTTTCACTGAATTACTCCTCCTATTTAATAGTACAAAACGCAGGTTACTACGTTTGTTCTATGAGACCAGTATACAGAATTATATTAGGTCTTAAAATGAATATTCACCAGTAAATATGTCTTTGATCAAAACTCTAGTAGATGATAATGCAAATTATTCAATGTAACTGCATCAAAATTTGACACTTATCAGGATGGATAAATAGTCATAATTAATCTTATGTGAATCCATCATCGTCACTACCGAGCTACTTAATTAAATTTACTCAAACGGAGAGTTTAATCCGCATAGCTCGAATACTATGCTAACAGGTTAAAAGAGTTCTTACGAATGCCAGAAAACCCGCAGTAGAGCATTTTTTCCTGAAACTTATGATCAATACTCATTCCAGGATGCCTCAGATCGATTTAAATTAAATAAATTAATTTAAACAAGGCCCAACGAAACTGGTTTCAATAAAAATACATTAAAGTGCAATCACACAACACCGGGTAGATTGGATCACAAAATCGGGCGATGAAGTCGAAGTAAAATTAATTAAAATTTAATGACACTTAATCAAGTGGATCGACGTGGCTCGATCATAGAGCAATCGAAGCACTCGCGCACACGACGGACTTGATATCCGAAACCGCGAAACCGAACTAGATCACTGCCTCATATTTTTGATTAAATTAATTATAATTAAATTAATTCAAGGGGTCGCGGTGAGAGGCCGGGGCGCGTGGCGTGGGACGAGCGCGGCGCGGTACAGCCGGGCCAGTCTGTTTTGGTTCCAACACAAAGGCCGGACCTTGAAGCCGCCTCGCGCGCCGCGCCGCGCGCCGGCTGCAACCTAGAGCGGGGGCCTTGAGTCGGCGCGGACCCCGCCGGGGGGGGGGGGGCTGGGGGGGCNTGGGGGCTGCGATTTCATCTCGCCCGCCGCTGTACCAACTTTATCGATCTCGCCGGCGCGCTGCGCTGGGCTGCGGCCCGCCGCGCCGCGCCGCGAGCGTGCATTCAAAATCCTCCCCCGCAGCCCCTATAAATTGCGCCTTTTAGGGGTGGGGGGCGGGCCGGGGAGGAGGTAATGTGCTTCCAAAATATGATTTTTGTCGGGCCGTTAAGTTCCTCTTCGAGTGCTTTCGTTCTCGTCGCCTCCGCTCCCCCTCCCGCTGTCTCCGCACTGTTTTGTTTTTTCCAAAGGGTTCTGCAGTGTGTATGCAACACCCCCCCCCCCTCTTAACCCCCGGCATTATCTGGGTTCCGAATAAAAACGACGCGAATACAGAACACCCGTCGGGCTGGCAGAAGACGCGTCAAGCAGTCAACTGCCGCGTTTTTTGTTTTGTTTTTTTTTTCCATTTTTAAATATGTCCTGTGCATGGTATGACGTCCCTTTTGTTTGCATTAAATGTGATAAGGTTCCTCGTTTTTCTCCAAGTAAATTTGCGAGTGAAACTCTCTCTACTCTGTGCTCTGCTGATGACCAAACGGTGATTGCACAAGATCAGAACGACGCCGAGTATGATGCACAAGTTTGTAGAGGAGTATCGGAAGTGGGGTTTGGAAGTCAGTGTATCCAAATCCGAGAAACTGACTTTGGGAGGTGATCAGCAAAGCATCGAGCAGGAGGATGAGCAGCAGATCAGAGGTTGCGCAGATTATAAATACTTGAGAGTGAGGTTGACCCAGGATGGAAAGACGGATCAAGCTATCAATTAAAGAAACACCTTGGCAAGGAAGGCTATAGCGATGTTAAATGGAATCCTCTAAGATCCGCGGATTTCCAAAGAGAACAAGAGGAGACTTTATAATTACGTAGGCAAAAGTATTCTAACATATGGATGTGAAGTTTGGCAGCTGAAGTAACGGACACAGGGTATGCTAAGAGCAATGGAGATGGATTTCTGGAGGAGGTCAGCAGGAATTTCCAGGAGAGATCGGGTCCGTAATGATAGATTGCGTCAGCTCATGGGAGTCAAAAATGACATCGTATTCGACGTCATGACCAAACAGCTTGTCTGGTACGGTCATGTTAACAGGATGACGGAAGAGAGGCTGCCGAAGAAGATACTTGGTTGAGTTCCTCGGAGGAGGAGACGAAGGGGACGCCCAGTGAAAGGGGGCGACAGGGGGTTTTAGAGAAAATGGGGGATTGCCAACAACTCTCTTAAGGGCTCTGAGAAGATAGGGCACTTTGGCGGCTGGGAGTCGAAGAGCGCCAAAGAACGCTGTAAAAGAGGCTTTTATGTCCTTAAATGCGAAGGAGGTGTATATTGCGATGTTACACTTAACATGCATTTATTGCGCCTTCTTAGCTGTGAATGAGTGTGCATTCCAAAGAAAAGGTTGAGGAAAAGTGTTGGTTGACTCGTTCAAAACAATTACACGACGGACATTTTTTATTTCTTTTATTTCCTCTACTAACGGAAGAGGGTTTTCTTGGGAATAAACGAACGTAGAAATGTTGTGATGCTTCTTCATTTCGTGTAAGTAACTTTCTCTTTAATTGAGGGAGGTCCGCAACATTTATGTGAAACACATCTAGGATTGTACCCTCTAAGGGATAGTGATCCTTCATATTAAGTTAGGTTCAGCATTTACGAGCCATGATTGGTAAAAAGTAATAACAGCAAAAATGATCTTGGAAATGATAAAAGAGCCTATCAATTCCGCCAAAACAAATTTGCCGCAGCTGAAGAACCTCCTACAAAGGTCCAGACGTTGCTAAATTCCTTCTGATAAAACACGTTTTTATTAAGGAAAGCTTGGGATATATCTCCTTGAAATTTTAAGAATCATTAGATTCGATAGCGCAGAGAATTCTCCAAAATTTAAAGAAATAAGAGCTCACAAGTTTTCCGGAAATTCGACTTTAATCGGAGGAAATTTAGCAACGGCTGAATGTTCATACGCCGGCGCCGCGCCGCTTTTCTTTGACGTTTCAGTATTGAAATCCGGGCCGAGGACAATGATATTGGTAATAACGCCTTGATGCAACTATTCGTGCTCTATTGACGTGCGCATCGCGTCATAAAAATTGAAGGCGCTGTGGTCATTCATGGTGCTCTAAGCTATACGCTTGGACGCTTGGTGTGGCGGTGAGATATAGTATCCTGTTATGTACAAATGCTGCGAAAATATCCTTTCTTGACCTTCCTTCTTATATATGTAATTTTTATCTGAAAATTTAATCTTGCCACTTTGCATCTGCGCACTACGCGCTGCTGCGTCCACTGCTTCATAGACTGGAGTGACAAGAGCGCCTTCCATTTTTCTGTGTGCAACACGCGCATCCATAGAGAAAAAATAGTTGTATCAAGTCGTTATTATCAAAACGGTGGAATGTATGTGTTACGTTGCTTATGTTGACTGATACGATATGAAATATTAGCATTACAAGCCCCGCTACGTCTTATTTTACCCGAAACGAAATTTAATTAAAAACTGTTACCATTTAAATATGCTAATATTTTGAAGTTGATCGGTTGAAAAGGACACCTTTAATCGATCTGTTATTTTATTTTCTAAGACACTATTGCGTGAGCTGGTGTTACTCGAGGATAAAACTGCCGTGCTAGGAAAAAACACCGTATGAACATTCGAGAGTTGCCGAATTTACTTCGATAAAATGTTTAATTTTGAGGAAAGTTATGAAAATTTTCCTTCGAAATTTTCAGGAGTCTTCGATGGAATTGCGAGAAAAAGTATCTAAAAAGTTGGAGGAAAAATATTCCTAAGTTTACCAGAAAATAATGAAAGGAAATCTGGCAACGCCTGAAGGTTCATACGGCGTTTTCCCTTAGCACGGCAGAAAAATTGTCGTTGATACTAGGCTCTGGCGATGAGTCGTGATACAACGTTACGTTTATACAAGGTGTCACAGACCACCCACCACCCGAACAAAGTTTTTTCTTGGTTATTTTCGGACAAGCTCTTTTACCACTCCGATCCACACATTCCTCGTATGATTTTTGGACGTCGGAATGATTGTAAATCGAGGTGTATGGATTTGGCTTCTCACAGAAAAAATGATGACAAAAAATAACGCTTTAAATGAAATCTCCCGCGCAATTACTTTCTCGAGACCCCTCAAAGGATTTTTAATGACGACATAATGATGACGTATAGGAAAAAGAGGATATTTTTCGTGTGCCCGTGAAAAGGGCGATCCTTGATGGTGCATCGGGAAAAGGAGGAAACCAAGGGCAGGGGGAGCAGGGGTGGGGGCGGGGGGAGCCGGACCAAGTTTGAAGAGTCCTCTTGGAGGCCGATCGATGGGAGAGGTGAGGGCGATTCGGCGGGAAAGCTGACATTCACAACGATCCAGACCAATTATCTGCGTCTGAGTTGGGGAGACTTGTCCACTGTCCCCGACGCTGGTCTAGCGTTTCCCCATTATTGCCCACCATTTTTCACGTTTTATGCGAGCTGCCTCTGACAACTAGCTTTCTGCTCAACCAAGCGAGACTCCTGTGCTCCTGCCAGCATAGAAAGCAAATACCCTTCGAACTAGAGCTCAAGGAGAGAAACCCGACTCCTAAGTCTACACTTCCCAAAGAGTCTGTGTTACCGAGAGAAAGAATGGTGACAAAATGTTCGAAATCGGATTTTCTTCCAGGTTCCTCCCTGCTGATTTAAACGAAGTGCATGATTCCAATATGACAGCAAAGTTGACCCCCGGCTGTTAAAATACGAAGGTTGTTGGAGAGCAGTGAGCACGCGAAAATTTGATGTCATTTCCGACTTAACGGCGAGAAGTTTAATTACCATTTAATTCGGTGTGAGTCTTTTGCTGTACAAGAAATTAATGGAAGCGATTCACGAGGAATCGGCTGTGTTGGAGCTTCAGCACGTAGAATAGCACGTTTAGGCTACCGTTAGGCGGCCGAAAAAAGCCAGGAAAAGGGTCATGCGTTTTAAACTGTGTCAATACGCGAATGCATGGCACACAGGACTCTGAGCATTGATCATGGAGGATTTGTAGCCGCCCGAATGCGACGAGCGGTGCATGACTCCACGTCCACGTTATGTTGACGCAGGACGCCGCCGCCACCGCACAGTGCTTCGATTCAATAGAAGAGGTTGAACAAAATTTGGAAACTTTAAAAGCTTATAACTCCGTTTATACAAATTTTAGAGGTTCTAAAAGTGTTTTCATTGGTTTTCTCGTCAAATTGTCTGTAAAAATCACCCCTTAAAATTAAAATTGGGATGCGATAAACGTACAATTTTACAATTTTTATCAAAAATTTCAGGTCCGACTCCTTCCATTGACTCGATCCACTGTGCGCCGCAGCATTCCCCATTCGCTTGACTGATAAATGCTAATGAGGCTCTACGCGGACCATTGAATGGCTCCCTCATCCTGTTCCGAATTGTCACAGCTCCCAGATCAATTGAACTATTCGTTTCTCAAAAACGACCTGACTGCCATGAACTCATCAGCCTCGGTTGCCCTCGAACTCCGCGACTCTCCGGGCTCAGGAGTTCCTTGCAATTTGTCTTTTGAGTTCGGTTGGAACCGATTGGCTCCCCGATTTGCGTTGGGGCAAAACTGCCGTGCTAAGGAAAAACGCCGTATGAGCCTTCAGGCGTTGCCAGATTTTCTTTGATAAATCACGAATTTTCGGGAAAATTTGCAAATATTTTTCTTCCAATTTTTCAGGTAATTTTGTTCGTAATTTTACCTCAAGTTCTTGAAAATTTCTCGGAAAAATATTCATAATTTTTCTCAAAAATGAACATTTTACTGGAGGAAATTTGGCAACTCTCGAATGTTCATACGGCGTTCTTCCTCAGCACGGCAGAAAACCTCGTGAGCCTTTGAAATCCTGCTCAGTGACGTGGCGTGAATGATCGATTATCGATAATTCCCCATTTGAAGATATGGTAGAGAATCGATTACGAATGTGGTGTCATGTCTTTGCGAACATCCTGTTCATCGATCCTTTTCCAAGTGTTTAAATGGTAGATCAATCGATCAATCGATAAATCGCAAAACACGCCACGCCGCTGATCCTGCTTGACTTGGTGGTCAACAGGGCGAGAGGTTTTGGCGTTCGTGAGGAGCACGCCACAACTGAACGCTGCGATTGCCTGCCGATTCCATAAATGCAGCATGCAGGCCTACACAGTTGCCGGCCAGGATCACCAAGGTCGATGACTCATTATTGGACGTATTTCTATCAAACGGAACTATGTGCATTATGACGTGAGCCCTGTTATGCACATATGCTTATGGGTCTCAGGGATCATGGCTTAATGCACACAGTTCCATTTGGCAGAAACGCGTCCTATTAGTGCAGGCTCTGGATAGAATCGGAGGAAAAATGAGTTAGCACGACTGTTTGCAAGCTAAGTTAATGAATTTTAATTTCTCCGTTAATCATCCCTAGGAGCATTGGCTGTTTGAATAATAATACAAAAAAAATAGATAAAAAGGTTGAAAAACTTGTAAGTACGTATCAAAGAAAAAACTCTGATAACATTTACAGTATCCAAGTTAGAAAACTTTTCTTGTTCTATTTTACGTGAAAATGTAACCTTGCACTCTGTAAAGTTTTTTATCACTATATTTTAGTGAATTTTAATACACATTTTACAGAACACGGGAAAAAGAGGTAGGGGTTAAGTCCCAACTTGTAAATTTCCAATTAATTGCGGGAGTACTCCAATTAATTGTGGTACTACCTCAATACATTAGGTTACTGTCCCAAATATTGCGATACTACCACCACTTGAGTTACAGCACTACGAAAATTAATTGGAAATGTCTAAATCATCCAAGAAATTGGGGTAGGAGCACAGTTTTAATGGATAGCCCCATACACTTTTTTCCGTGATATTTTACACTTTTAGTCTCCTCTGTTTCATACTATCGCGCTAAATGATGTGTACAGCAATACAGCATCAATATGAGTGAGTTTTAGAATGTAACAAAATGTTGATGCCTAGTTTTTTTCATAACTTTTTTCAACATAATTTCCACATGAATTTTACTCAACCATGAAAAAAGGAAAAAGTTCCCAGACTCGTACATTTTAGCGATGGTTTTATGTTTCTTTCAGTCCGATCCAACAATCAATTCTACTAGGATAGAAATAACTCATACGGAGAAAAAAATCTTGGCTGCGTGAACTGATGAAATTCCACGGTCAATTTTCAGTTAAGAGAGCTTAGCTCTCCTAATAGCTAACGATTCCTAATGACAATATCAGCCGATCGATTTTATGGCCTTTCCGTTTGAAAACTCGAAGCATTGGATGAAGGAACAAACCAACCAAAGAAGACGCGATTTGAACGATCGGTCATCACAGGATTCCCTCGCGAGAGCCCATATTCGAGCCTTTGACATTACAAAGATCACAAGGTACTGGCCTGAGATACCTCGAGACAGTGATACCGGACAAATAACCGTGATCACAGTGAAAGTGAACGATGAGAGATCGATAACCGTAATCACTGAGACACAGCAATCTTTGAATAAATAGACGGGAGGACATGCAGCAATCAGTGCAATCATGTTCCAGGAATCAGGAAGATCATACCCAAGCGAATGAAGCTAACCTCCGATGAATTCTTCACGCGAAAGCCGACGGGAAAGAACGCAGCAAGGTGACAAGAGAAGAGAGAGGTAGCTTTTCAAGATTTTAATTGATACAGCTAAGAGAGCAACATTGTACTATTCTTGTCCTGCTGGACAGAGCAGTACGAAGCAGTCATTTCAGCAAAGTACGTGCTTGCACACTAACTTTAACTCGACAGCTTATAAATTTGAACGAATCAGAGAACGCATGAAAAAGTCAACTTATTGATGGCTAGAGTCGGAAAATTACATCTGCGACGACAAAATGTACATCTGGAAGATGTTTCAAAATTTCCACGTTTTTTTTTCAACAGAAAACCAACCAAAACATTTCCCTGGAGTTCTCTGGGAATATGTTTGAATTAGAGAAGAAAATTCACAGTAAATTTAAAGAAAAACTGTTCCTAGGTTTTCTTTTCAAAAAATGAAACTTGAGCAAAAATTAACAGCATCTCAATCGGAGATACGCACTTTTCAATTTCAGCCATCGATCGGTTAAAACCAAAAGTCAACAAATAACAAAAATTAAAGTTACCCTAATTACTTTTTCTAGAAATTTGAAAGCTCGGAGAAATTCTTAATGATCTCGTTGAGAGGCCTGCATTCTCGTTTTTTAATAGTGCAAGGGTTTTTGTCACAAGACTGGTTTCGTTTCAAAAAAAAAAAAAAAAGAATCTGGGAGACCTCCGAACTTGAAAAGTAATTGTGGAGTAAATCTTAAAGGTGTGGTGTGATTGAAAAGCTTCCAGTGATTAATTGGAGATTCTAGGAACAGGAAACTCGGAGAAAAAACCTCTCAAATCAGAAAATGAAAGCCCCGCGAGAACTCAAATGGAAGAAGCAACAGATTAGAGCATGGGATCAAGTGTGGTCAGAGCTAACACCTATTGATAGAAATATTGAATTTAGTGGTTGATCTTTTGCTCAGAGAATTCGCACAAAAGAGAATTATCAGGAAATGCTTCCCAAAGACCCTCTCTCAAATCTGATCAATCCAAGTACTGCTCAGAGCTCAAATTCTCAGATATCGCTTCAGAATGGATATTAATCTTGTGTTTCAAATATATCAAAGGCCTTTTCTCCTCTCGTGGCCTCACTGCCACCCGAAGCTCTTTGTCGAAAATTGAAAGGAAAGACTTTATTGGACGGAGTAGGTCTCTTCGGTCGGTGTCAAAGATCCCATAAATGTAATTTTCGGCTGTATAGTCAACTGCGTCTCTGTTTGAGTCTAATCCTCAGATTCTTGGAGCTCGGAAAGTTCAACTCCAAGGGCGGGTTTTTTCTTGTCACCCATTTTGATCGGACTCGATTTCGTCTGATGGAAAACGGATTAGAGAAACGGCGCCGGTCGATATAAAAAGGCCAACTCCCATCCAAACGCTCGATTAAAAGTTTTAAGTGATCTAAGTTCAGGACATGAAAAGTGAGACATCTTCGTCGCTCCTCATGGGAGAGAGGGGAGTTTCGCGCATACCCATGCGGATATTCCAGATATTAAAGTTGTTTCAGAGCATCTTATTTTGCGTAAAATTCTACACAATTCCTCGTTTCCCATACCCACGCGACGTAGGAACGTAACTAAATCTTGAATTTGTGAAAGTTTCACTCGCAAATTTGATATTTTCCAGGAAACTGCGGGCTGATTATTAAAATTGATAGACACAGCTATAGATGAAGGAGACAAAAGAGATACGGTCATATGGAGAGACCCTATTGGTGGAAGCGGGTGGTTGCAATGGACAAGAGGTAGGTAATAGACTAACTAATGGCAACCCGCGAGAGACCCGACCATCATCATCATCATTCTCTGCCTATGTCTATAGAAACCACCCATTGCATTGCAAACTAATAGGATCGCTCCATACTCCCTATGTCTTCTTTGTCTATACCTTTGTCGATCGATTTCAATAATCAGTCCGCAGGTGGGCAATTGCAACTGAAAATTTCATTGGTGTTACTTTTGATCACTCGCAATAATCTGCAGGATTTGAACAAGAATTGCTCGAACGTAATTCTATAATAAATTGAATTGTTTCAATCAACTTTGCAATGAAGCTTACCATGAATTTCATAAAATTTTCCACCTCTGCCCTCATCCACCGGTAAAATTGCTCCATATTCCCTTGATCCTCCTTGTCTATCAATTTGAATAATCAGGCTCGATCAATGCATTTCTAAAATGACGTCACGTTCAGGACACGACACGCGCGGAGAACGGGAACAACGCAACGGCGGCGGCGCACAGTGGATCCAGTCAGTCAGGAAGCTCGCAGATGCAATTGTTTATTAGGACTGCAAATTTTAATGTTTATGTGGTCACATTTCAAATACTAAAGGCTGCTCCTGAAAGAAAATTTCACGAGGAAAGCAGTGGGACCATTTTTAAAACCTCCACGTTTGGTATAAACGGAGATATAAGCTAGTAAAGTTCCTAAATTTTGTCGGATCTCTCCCATTGACTCAATCCACTGTGCGGCGGCGAACAGTGCGGCCGCGGCCCTCCGCCGTGGACAAAAATCAAAAATTCACAACTCAACATCTTAATATGTTTTCGGAGTTTGTCATCTTAAAGATATGAATGACTCATAATGATGGTTCATTTCCAAACTTTTTGCTCAAAACTACTTCAAATTTGGGTAGAAAGTGGGCGGGAAATATGTCGAGAATCACTGGCCCATAAGAAATTCACGGGAAAAAACGTCAACTTCAGATGAAGATTTCCTGCTTGAAACGCAAAATGCGCTGGGTGGTTGACACTTTCTTGGTCCTCGGATATCCAACTTCAATTTTACCAAAAAGATCTTGCCACTTTGTCGGACCATCAGAGATATTTGAAGTTAAAGTTTCGGCGTTTCACGTTGCTTTTACATTGTTAACATAGGGCTAATGCGAGGTTGCCAACTTCAAATGAACTTTTTTCGAAAAATACGCAGTAAATCCTGAGATAAGGCATTTTCTTATTCCTCAAGTGTTTTACTTTGATAGTGCCAAAGGGCTTTCCTATGTCGGTGCAGCTGTCTTCATTATTTAAAGGTAAGTGTCTTTTACCGATTTTTTTCCGCATCGTCCATAAGGATGCACTGTGCGACGCGGTGAAGTGGGCAGCGGTATAATTATCGGCGTCGCGACGCGTTTTCATGGATGGCTAATGGTAGATCTACCGGGATGGATGCGTATGCAAATGCGGCGTTTTTTCGCTGGATTTTTCTCCAGTAGAGTGATCTCTCCGAGTCCGGCACGCTTTCATCGGCTCCATCCGCGTTTTTGCCATCCTTGGCTGCGGCCGTGTCTCCGGGTCATTTTGCCCGATGCAATTTGCCCATTAATGATCCCGCGCGCGCTCTCCTTGTCAGCTCTCGTTTCGCGCCTCTCGTCACACACATCGCGCCAGACTCGCAGTCGCTTCGCGATATATCCATCCATCTGCCCATTTAAACCTATGGAAAAGATTAAACACTAAGAAGTGGCCCGAACTGTATGTAACAAAGTGGAGAAATGGTGCTGGGCCCACACCATTTAGCGGCGAAACAAAGCCAAGAAAATATCAAAAATTAAAATTAGAGTCAAAATTTAATTTTTTGAACTCTAATGCGCACCAGTACGAAACTGGGGGGGGGGGGGAGGGTTCAGCTCAGGCAGTTTGCATTGGAATATTAGGTTGGAGTCACGCCGAGAGATCTATACCGGTTTGGGCCTTATTAGACCTCATCAGCAGATCACACTCGGCAGTGAACCCAACTTGACAACAGTGGCGTGGCGTGAATAATGGATCATCGATATCTCGCCATTTGAAACTATGGTAAAGAATCGATTACTAAGGTGTTCGCTGCGAACACCCTGATAATCGATCTTTTTTCATAGGTTTAAATGGCATGCCAATCGATATATCGCAATTCACGCCACGCCACTGTTTGACAACTTAACTATGGAAAAGGATCGACATACAGGGTGTTTGCAACGGAAACATTATTAATCGATTCTTGGCCACGGCTGCGAATGGGAAGATATCCAAAGTCGATCATTCACGCCTCGCTCTTGCCCTGCCGCACCATCAACTCGGCGCTCGAAATATATATTTTCTCGCTTTCAATCAGAAAAAATATATTTTAGAGACTCCCAAGTAACGATCAGGAGAGATTACACTGACGATGTAAGCAGGAGAGGCAAAAGGTAAGTTCTGATTCGGAAATCAACCCTAGTTTTCGCCCAATGGTGATTGATGAGCAATTGGACGTATTTCTGTCAAGCGGAACTGTGCGTATTATGACGTGAGCCCCGAGACCCATAAGAATATGTGCATAACAGGGCTCACATCATAATACACATACTTCCGTTTGATAGAAATACGTCCAAGTGTCAAGCAAAAAGTCAAATAAAGTTTGCTTACGAGGACGGATGAATACCGTGGTGAGTGCTTTTGCGAAACGGGTTTTTACAAATGAATTTAGGATTACTAGACCAATTGCTCAATTCTCTGAACTCTGGTCATTAGTCGACAGTAGGCGAATATGAGCGGTGACTTTCGGAAGTAGCTTTTACACTGTAGGGATTTTAAGATAGTAGCCAAATTGCAAGTTGCAAAAATGTTGCAACACGTTGCAAAAATGTTGTTGGGGGTGCAGATTGCTCTCGACCGCGCGGTTGCGGCCAAATTGTGGAAGTGCCCTAAAAATTTCCGAAGATTTTCATATTTTCAACTCTTGTGGAATGATGCAATCTTGGCACACACCCGAAAATTTAACAGAATTTTGAGTAGCGCGATGTGTTGACCTTTTTTCAATAACCTAACACGTTAAAAAAATTTGAACAAAATTGCGGAGACCTAGAACGCAATGCTCAGCGCAATGTCTCTAAAATACCTACAAGATGTCCTGGACCACCCGTGCCAGGCTTTTTCCACGGTCTTTCAATCATCGAAAGGAGAAAAACAACGCTGACCTCCAAATTTGACTTATACCTGATGTAATTTACACTGCTCGGATCGTCAATGCCGGGTTTTGAATGCGGGATGTGAATCACTCCTAAATTGGTACTCTGACCGGAAGCAGCGTGACCCTGCATTTAACGTTTCACCACTTATACTGCCCTACGATAATTTTGAGATGTCGTCNGGGGGGGGGGGGGGGCGTTCGTGAGAGACGGTACCACACGCAAAATGTTAATTAAACGGATGGTAAAATTAGCGGACTTGATCAAGACTCAGACGCGATCTCGGCGTGGCGTCGTGCTAGATTAATCGTAAGAAGTCAACGAGACCTCATGAGTGAAATTGCTAATTTGCCGGACGTAATTGCCACTTTGAGCAAAAAACTGTGATTTTTCGGCGGGGACAAATCGCGCGGAGAAGGATGAAATGAGGATCTTGTAAAAAATGAAGGATGAGAAAAAAAGAAATTGATTCTTGATCCTAAAAACGATCATGTTGGTTCCATGTTGAAATCATGACGCTAACAACATGGAGCATGGTTCCATGTTGATGAGTAAAACATGAAAAGTGACGAGGTACGAAACTATAAAAGCTGAAGATCCACCTTGAAACTATCAATTTCGGAATCGCACAAGTTTTCCCAAGATTTACTTTGTAAAACCGCTTGCGCTTACTTAATGTGGATGCATCCATCCATCTACCAATCCCAATCCTATCTTTGTGCGTAATGTATTCTCGGTGAAACCGATATGCTTTAAAATGTAACAATTTTCGAGAATTACTTTGAGAAATTCCAAATTTCAGTCAGTAGATCATTCATTGAGCCGGAAATGGACGTTACTAGGCTAAAAAGGACTATGAGCATAGGTTTTGCGCACAACAGAATTTTCTTCTAGCATATATACGTCCAAATCATCTTTCAAAATTTAAAAATAAAGAAAAAAATGTACTGTTTCCATTTTGCAACCGATTTCAATGTACCTATATCAATATCGTTGGTTAATTGGAAATGGCACTTTTGATGGCTTGTTTTCAGACTTTGGAAGATGATTTTGACACAAACATTCCTGACTGATTTTTCTAGGTAGAGACTGACCTTGAGGTGATTCGATGGATGCCATATTTTGTGTCAGAACGCCATGCGATATATCGCATCAATTGGTTCCACTTTTTCAGCTGCTCGTCATTTTTCTCCAATTTTGAGATCGCAATTCTCTTGTCTAGAGACTAAAGCATTCACTTACCAATTTTAACGAAGAAACTCAACGTAATAAAAGCGTGGTTTTTTCAGAGAGAAAACATCGCATTCGATACTGATATCGAAACTGCACTCGAATGCGATATTTTCTCTCTAAAAATACCACTCCTTTATTACGTTGAATTTCTTTGTTAACATTGGTAAGTGAGTGCTTTAGTCTCCTGATAACAGAATTGCGATCTCAAAATTGGAGAAAAATTACGAGTAGCTGAAAAAATGTAACCAATTGATGCGATATATAGCATGCCGTTCCGACACAAAATATGGCGTCCATCGAATCACCTTAAGATTTTCCTTCCACGTTATGATAAAATATTGAAATATATTAATCGTAGCCAGGATGCATCGCGCAAAAGCTGAAGATCCACCCGTTGCCTACGAGAATGGAGAGGCTGCAACGACGTTTCTGTGACGTCACATCAGTAGATGAAACTCGGCCGCAGTTTACCATGTGTTCTTATGGGAGAACGCCTGACGCGTGTTTCTTTCGTGCCGATATCTTCTCGGGGGTCGATCTGATGCAAAAATTCATAAGAAACTTTTCTAAAGAGGATGAAAGTTCACGTCAGAAAACTAACTAACCCATATGTGACATTGTCTAATGTTTGAGGAAATGAAAGCGTAATACCGAAAATCGTTACTCCACTCAGATTCCAACGCGCCGCTCATGCAACTTCAGCCGATCGAGGGCCACTCTGATTGGTCCATGCAGGGACTGCCTCACTCATCAATGCACCGATGACCTACAATACCTTTACAGGGAGAGTATGGACAACTCGAAAATTTGGACGTTAGGTTTGATCTGGTCATGTAGCTCTTGGGGCCCTAAAAGGCAGTCAACTCGAATCATCCAGTGGTACTTGTTTAAACTCCGAGAGCAGGTACAGTGATCAAAAATTATAAAAGCACGTATAAAACTTCAATTTCGTATAAATTTTTTCAGCTTCAAAGTCTCAATCCTTAAAAGCGCATGTTTACAAAGCGCTGTAGGCCCCATGGATTAATCTTTCAAATGCATAAGTTGGCGGCGGCACTTTTCTAGTGATTTCCGTTTTTCACTTCGTCGCCCCTTTGGGCCAGAAGAGCAACATAAATCGAGTTGTCCATACTCTCCCTATGAAGGTACTCTACGATGAGCCGGAGATGCTTGTTGTTTTCGGTAAATATCTACTAGCTTGAAGTTTCAAAACTGACTGGTTACGGCCTTTCCATTCTCGTAGGCAAGGATCCACGTTGCGTAGGTTTGAATCCTGAGTTTCCTTGGAATTCTGGCAACGGGAGTGCGCGAAAAAGGTCCCACTCGCGCGCGACCTTTATCCCTGGGCGGCCCATCATCCTTCCACCTCCCTTTTCCGCGGCCGGGAAGCGCTCAATTATCCAAGCGCAGTTCTGGGCGCTGACTCGCTCATCATACTTGGTGCGGCCTGCGGCCCGGTGCGGAGTGCGCTGGCTGAGCGTCGAGCCAGTGGGCGAATGCAGAATGAATGAAAGTGAATGAGCAAGGAGCTTCGAGTCCCGGACCCCGTTCATCGCACCGCACGGCTCTAGGTCATCGTCTACCAGCCATCAATGAACATTATATACCTATACTCCCGTGCTAAAGAAAAACGCCGTATCAACATCCGAGAGTTGCCAAATTTTTCCTCTTAAAACATTACTTTTTCAGACCAATAATGAATACTTATACCTAAAATTCTCTCATACTTTAGATCACATTGCGAAGAAAATTCCTTGAAAAATTGGACGGAAAATTTTCACAAGTTTCCCTGAAAATTCGTATTTTACCATAAGAAATTTGGCAACCTATGAAGGTTCATGCGACGTTCTTCCTTCGCACGGCAGCATAGACTTGGTTAAATTTTGTCGGTGATATCATCGTGTCTTTTGTGAGAAAGTGATCGGCCATGGGAACATGGATCCTAGTGTAAAGCAGCCGAACATTGAGTCACAAGGAGAGAGTCCATAGCGAAACTCACGTTTGAGAAAAATGCATTTCAAGTGCCCATAATTACTTTCAGGCCACTGACGGTGATTTGCAAAGCTCCCTAATTTCCGCTATCTTTCACCGACATTGGTCAGAGAGTAATGATATAAACTTCAAATGCATTTTTCTCAAACGCGAAAAAGGGCTTTTTTCCGGCAAGTTCCTAGACTGATTTTGAATTTTCATCGTCGTCTTGGTGCGTCATCAGCGTCTCAAAGCGCAACTTTTGAGTATCTCTCCAATGTGAATGTTTTGAGGAGATGATAAATTATCCGAGTAGTTCCATCATGAAATCACACCACAGCTTTTCTCATAATCTTTCGAACAAAGCGTCAACAATGCAAAGATGAGGTTGCAGCCCTGCTGCGTGGTACGAAGTTTTTTTCGCAAGTGGTGCGTTCATGCAAAAACGACGTAACTACAAACGAAAACAATAGCAGATACATCGTTTCTGATCAAGTCCGTCAAATAACAAAGAGCTAAAGATGAGCATCTTGTCTATCTCCGCATGCATGCACGTGGATATGATTTGAACAATCATGGCTCACTTAGTAACACGTGTCCCTATCACCATCTTGCCTCTTCATCTTCTGTTAAAGGAGTGCATTGGAAGATAGGGATCATAGAATCGCTTTGAAAGATCCTGTCTTTCTTTTCTCATATTTGGGTGGATGGAAAGACTCTGAGTTGAATCACTAAAAAAAATAATATGCTGTTTAAGCACCTAGGATATCAAAAATGTGTCTGTTGATTCGAAGATGCTGTCATCGCTGCCCTCGCAGTTAACTTTGCATCCTGTGAATGCTAATTCAACGGCCGGCGTGGGCAATCAAGGCAGTATCATAGAATCACCAGACACATTTTTGACATCCTAGGTGCTAAAATAGCATACGATTTTTTTCAGTGTAGCTTAAAGCTGCGAAAATTTGCAGTGTGCTGATTGTTGTTCCGAAATATTCAAACAAGTTTTGAAGCTTTGAATTTTTGGGCTTCCACACTGAAAACAAAAAATAAAATAAAAACTCGTGACGCGTAAATGATCCAGGCGTATGAGATCAAAGTAAAGCTTTTAATAAGGAATTGTGAGCGTGAAACTCTTTTTCCAGTCTTTAAATGATCGAAATCCGCCAACAACAGGTTTAAAACACTAATTGCAAACAGGGCCGGATTTACCTACTTGCCGCCCATGGGCCGCTTGTATTTTGCCGCCCCCTTCTCATTCGTTTTGAAACATCGATACAAACCATCAAGTGAACCGTGCCGGAGGAGGAGGGGTGCATAAGGCGCGTTTATTCGTGTTGGGTGAATTTTTTGTAAAAATCCCTGTCAACACTAGCCAAAGTTCACGGAACTTTACGCGAAAGTTAAATTCCGTAGACCTATCTCTGTGTGGACAAGGCCTTTCATTCATAAGAAATGAGCGAAAAAATCATGAAAGAATAAACATGAATGTGGTTTAATAATTTTAATTTCCGCCACCGCGCCAACCGTACTGTGTTTGGCGCAATGCGTGAAGTATCCAGCCTGCAGTCTTGTAGGCGCTATGTGTTTCACGCCGACCGCTGCTGACCGCACTGTTTATGATGCAATGCGAGAAGTATTCATGCAGTCTTGTAGGAACTATGAGTTTCACGCCAACCGCTGCTGACCGCACAGTGTTTGACGCAATGCGTGAAGTATTCATGCAGTCTTGTAGGCACTAATATGTGTTACATGCCGACCGCCGCGCCGAAGGCTTCTCCTTTTCATCTCAAGTCCTCGTCATCATTGCTCTCTGCGCCGCGCCGCTCCCGGCCAAATCGCGGGTTTAGTTTCTCTCTCAACTAGACTAATGAAAGGCGCTGTCTCGTGTATCACCAAAAGACAAACAAATTAGAAATTACTATACTTTAACTCTTAGGAATTGAAAAATCTTGTCGCCTTTTCTCGTTTGTAATTGTTTTCCTGAATCCGATTTTATTTCGATACCTACATTTGAAAAAATTGCAACATTTGCCGCCCGCTTTTGCCACGGCCCATGTAGCCACCCCCTAAATCCGGCCCTGATTGCAGAATTGCGCATCTCGTGATGAAGTGTCAATTTTTAGTGCCGAAAACGCGAATCTCGGCATTTCAGCCATATTTTCTACCAATTCGAGAAAATATGCAAAATGCTGATGGAGTTTAAAAAAGCATCTTATTCTCGCTATACTCAAGAAATATTCTACTTCTACTGACAATAAGGAGGAATGTAGTCGGTTTTTTACTCTACTGGAAAATCGTGTTTTCTGGGACATGCACTTCTACACTTTAACCACCGATACATGGTAAAAGATCGATTATTAAAGTGCTGGAGTGCTGGTTACAAACACCCTTTTATCGATTCTATTCCATAGGTTTAAATGGCAGATCAACCGACAAATCGCGAAACATGCCACGCCACTGATGTATATCGCTGAACTACCAAAAATCTACCAACAGAAAACGATTCTATGACTATCACAACTGATCCATTCATGAGTTCAGGTACCTAATTTGTCGCTGAGCGAGTCAAACCAACGCTGCCGTGTTAAGGAAGAACGCCGTACGAACATTCGAGAGTTGCCAAAGTTTCTCCGATAAAACGTTCATTTTTTAGGAAAGTTCTGAATGTTTTCCCTTGAAATTTTAAGGAACTTTAGGTGAAATAGCGACCAAAATTACCTGAAAAATTGGAAGGAAAATATTCAAAATTTTACCAGGAAATTCATGTTTTACCGAAGGAAATTTGGCAACGTCTGAAGGTTCATACGGCGCTCTCTCCTAGCACGGCAGAACGGCGGACGGTGGGATGAGCAACTTGCTGTTTTGGCGCATTAAAATCGCGGCGTCTGGAAAGAGTAGCGTTGTCAGCACTTTTCGCTTTCCTATTGTTGACGAGGTTTTCAAAGCCACGGACTTCCTCCTCCTCGTATTTGTAAACTTGTGTTGCCTTGAAATCCTCGCCCGGCTCACAAAAGGGCGTTACAACACACTAAGAAGAGCCCGAAAAAGCATTGAGTTATATGGAAAACGGGGTTTATTGCAGAATGAAGTTACGACCTTATATCAAGAGGGCGACGAAATGTGCCCGAACCATTTGACTTAGCGGAGGAAAACGCTTGGAATAAAAATCCATTCCCAAGTCTCTGACCCTCGAATCTACACTACAAAGCTGACTCGACAACTCCTTTAACTCGGAACTTTTCGCATTTTCTCTTCGTCAACTAACTACGCTGCCGTGCTATGTAAAAACGCCGTATGAGCCTTCAGTTGTTGCCAAATTTCCTTTGATGAAACACAAATTTCCTGGCAAACTTATGAATATTTTCCTCCCAATTTTTCAGATACTTTTGTTCGCAATTTCACCGAAAGATTCTGAAAATGTGAAGGAAGAATAGGTATTCATAACTTTCCTCAAAAATAAACATTTTATCGAAGGAAATTTGGCAACTCTCGAATGTTCATACGGCGTTTTTCCTTAGCACGGCACACTAGGGGAGAAAACAGTGCTAAGGACGACTCATGAAAAAATCCGAGAGAGATGGAAGAAATTCATTTGCAGTGGGCCGCAAAAAAAATTGACGTCTAAACTTTCTCACCTCGACTGTCAATAATTTTTGCGTCTCGGAATCTGAATTCTTTCCCGGAACTTGGTCATTCTTTTGAAAGCCGTGCCCGCCTCTGCATATTTCCCGCCTTCTATTATTGCTTCCTTTTGTTATGGGTACTTTTGTCGGCCTTTGTTTGTTTGTTTTCTTTACTTATCAATGCGGACGATCGCACTGTTAAAAAGTTTCTTTCACGCTTCAGCGTTCTCTGCAAAGCTCGGGGTTTTGTATGATGTCGTCTCATTGTTAGAAATTCAGCCTGGACGCTTCATTTAAGACAGTTTCTTGTTGACACCTCATCTAGTTACTCTACCGTGCCGAGGAAAAACGCCTTATAAACCTCCAGACGTTGCCAAACCTCCTCTGATAAAATAAGAGTTTCCCGGGACATTCTGAATTTGTTTCCAATTTTTTGGAGAATAATGTTTGCAAATAGTTTAAAAAAGGTATCTGCAAATTTCAAGGGAAAATATTGACGACCTCCGTCAAAAATTAACCTTTTGCTGGGGAAAAGTCGGCAACGTTCAAGGCGTTATGCACGTTATGCAACGTTATGCACGTCCAACCGATATCAGATCTGGCGGTTTGCTCCTTCGATTTAAAAAAAAAAATAGAAAATAATAAATACACAAATGGATAGTATCTGTAGTTGGAGTTCAATAGGTAAATAGGATTAATCCTTACGACCTCTTGTTCTATTATATCATGACGACGTTTATACTTGCTGTGGAAGGGGAGTGAAAGGAGTAAATAGGACATGACGAGACACCAAAAATTGTCAACAGAGGTTAATATCGATCTTCAAATAATTTTATCCCTGATCGTATGTTAAAGTCCAAGGGGAACATTAAAATTACGTACCTATCACGATGAATTCCCAAGAAATCTACAGCGGAGCTGCATGTTTAATGAAGTATAGTTCCTGAAGTGGAAACAAGAGGGCAATCGAGAAACAAGGCTAAAAATACACAATAAAATACCAAGACTTTTCGGCTCACAACTGAGCCATTTTCAGTCGGAGGAAAACCAAATATAAATTTTTTTCTGAAAAAGACTCAAAGCTTCTTCTCTGACTGAAAACGACTCACTGTCAGTTCTTAGTCGAAACGTCGCGGTGTTTTTGTTATGTATTTGAGCTTTGGTTTCCGTTTTTCCACACCATTGTCACGGGTTGCTATGTAAAATTTTGTAACTATGTTTCTAATGTGTAAATGTACAAATGAAAAGGGGCCTTCCTTGGTCTGCGGAGGTTAATTTTCACGAAAAGGAATGTTTCTCAAGCTGGGTTAAGAGATCAGATTCGGCAATTTCGACGGAAAATCTTTCTGAAGTCCCGACCATATAAATGGCAAGCGGTTTAGTTAGTTAGCGAATTATTTAGTTGCGGTTCTTTTTTGCAGTTACTTACGTTCGAAAACCCAATTACTCCGCTTGGTATCCAAGTCTCTTCGATGTTAGAAATGTTGATTATCCAATGATGCCCACCAACAGAACCGACTAACTGACCCGAAAAAGCGTCTGGGAGGCCAATCGCACTTTTAACACCTTAGTAGTTGCACAAAATGAACGAATTAAACTGAAAAACTCAAGAAAAGAACGCGGATAGGATAAACTAAGGTCTGGCGCTGAAAAATCTTCATTGGTTGATCCTCAAAATTTCTCTCGTCGCAAAGCGCAAGGACCATTTTCAGCGGGACTTCTGCTCTCAAAATTTCCCGTAATAGGAGAAATGCTAAGAAATTGAAGGAGCGTTGAAACTTCAAATCACCTCAACCGGAACATAAGCCAGCGAATCCCTTTTTTGGGGGTGACGTAGTGTTAGGTAGCGGGTACTCGATGTGGAAAGCGAGACGGGCGCACACGTGTAGCCTGTGGAGATTCCGCGCGACTGATCAAAACTCGCGCTTCACGGCAGAGCCCGGGCTCCGACGAATCCAGTTGCGTGGATGTGCATGTTGCGCTTTCCCATAAGCCCGCACAATGAGCAAGGATCCATGTATCTATGACCGCTCTACTACCGTGCTAAGGAAAAACGCCGTATGAACCTCCAAGCGTTGCCAAATTGCCTCTGATGAAATAAGATTTTATTGGGGAAATTGTAAATATTTTTCCTCCAATTTTTCAGACTATTTTGTTCGCAATATAATCTAAAATATCTGAAAATTTTAAAGAGAAACATACATAAATTTCATCAAAAATACATGTTTTATCCGAGGAAATTTGGCAACTGTCGAATGTTCATACGGCGTTCTTCCTTAGCACAGCAGTGTAGCCTGCATTGAAAAAAAATTAGCTGAAATTTGCCGCCCAATTTTTTTTTATCTTAATTTAAGCTGATGCAGAAAATTAAAATTACATACCTTATGAGAGTCTCGCAGCTATCAATCCTGAAATACAAGAAAAGGAGGTCATTAATATCACACGTTGCATTGAAATGAGGAAGGATACTAGCAGTTAAATATATGTAAAGGACGCACGCAATATGGGATTATTCAGCAATTTTTAATTGCTGTACTTCTGGGAAATAGAAAGGGAAAGGCCGTTTATACATAAATATACAGTAATTTTCCCCGATTTTGTTAAATGATAGTAAACCACGAAAAACGAGTTCGACTTAGCGTGCACAAAGAAAAAAACGTCTGCATTGGACCCGCAGTTGAGGTCATATGGATCTCTGAAGTTTTCTGATCACGCATCCGAAAACTTGAGATCGAGCTGCCGAAGTTCGGGTCAGACAGCGAGGCACTTCGGTATGCACCGGAGTATTTCAGATGTGTGACCCGAACCCTTCGGTATATATCGAAGTACTTCAGATGTCTGACCCGAACTTCGGCAGCTGAACCTCAAGTTTTTAGATACGTGATCCGAAAACTTCAGAGATCCATATGATCTCAACTTCGGGTCCCGCGCACGAAGTTCTTTCCTTCGTGTATGTTGGGCTCACATTTGCACGCACATCCCCCAGAAAGCTACCATGACGTCCGATAATATAACTACTACCGTGTTGTCACTTTCCACCCCTCTATCGCACTTTATGGTCCACAGTTGCTACCATTGCATGGCTGCACAAACCATGGATCGCGGCAGAGGCATCGCCCGGTAGCAGAAGAAATCGCGGTGGTATACGCCAAGGATATACCGATATCCGGACGCTATGATGGCTTCCGCGGTGAGTTTAAACGGCAGTTCAAAGTATGCATCCATAAGCAAAGCAATGAGGATGGGACAATTGCGCTAAAAATTGAATCGTGTTTTGATGGTTTATGCTCCTGAAATTTAAAACAAAAATCCGAACATCTAGTTCCTGCGTCCAAACGGGGACGAAGCCTCATCAAAAAACACGGCGTAAGACGTCATCCACCGTAATATCGCCGATGGCGTGGCGTGCTTTGCGATCTATCTATGTATTTCCCCATTTGAAGCAGTGGTAAATAATCGATTATTAAGGTGTTCGCTGCGAACACCCTGTTTATTCATACTTTTCCATAGGTTTAAATGGCCGATCAATCGATATATCGCAAAGCACACTACGCCACTGAGTGCTATATATACCTGGGTTACGTACTCTCGTTTCATTAATGAATAAAAACGTTTGCACTGGTTGCTTTTATTAAACACGGATGAAGCCAATACGGCACTGATGAAAAAAACCACGAAATCGACTACCGCGACGGACGATTTCAGACAATGCGTTTAACACTGTACAGGGTGGCCCTGACCTACCGTACCAGGCCTTTTTTTCGGTTAATTTGGGTCGTACGAAGTCCAGGATCGCGGAGATGAATAGGGAATCGACCCCAAGGAATCCGAATTTCATGGTCCCAGAGCCCCCCTGGCGTCCCTTGGGGGGTAAGAGGGGGGTGCGTACTTCAAAAGTCAGGGTTAATGTCAAAATTTTGAAATTATTTTATCGGAATCAGAACGTGCGGAAAATTTTAGCTTAAATCGACACCAAGAAATCCAAAATCGGCCCACCCGTGTCCAAAATACCGACCCCTAAAGGCGGGGGACAGAGCCCCCTTTCAAAAAAATTCAAATTCGTTAAATTGACGTGGAGACTCGGAAAAATACTTGTATTCATGGGTAATCGACCCCAAGGAATCCGAATTTGAGGGTCCCGTTGTCCACAGAGACTTTTCTGATGGGGCACAGGGGGACTCTGAACTTTCAAATTTAACTGGTGTGGAGATTACCCCGGTGCCCCGTCAGAAAAGTCTCTGTGGACAACGGGACCCTCAAATTCGGATTCCTTGGGGTCGATTACCCATGAAAACAAGTTTTTTCCGAGTCTCCACGTCAATTTAACGAACTTGAATTTTTTTGAAAGGGGGCTCTGTCCCCCGCCTTTAGGGGTCGGTATTTTGGACACGGGTGGGCCGATTTTGGATTTCTCGGTGTCGATTTAAGTTAAAAATTTCCGTACGTTCTGATTCCAATGAGATAATTTCAAAATTTTGATATAAACCCTGACTTTTGAAGTACGGACCCCCTTTTTACCCCCTAAGAGGCTCCAGGGGGGCTCTGGGACCATAAAATTCGGAATCCTTGGGGTCGATTCCCTAATCATCCCCGCGGTCCTGGACTTCGTACGACCCAAATTAACCGAATAAAAGGCCTGGTACGGTAGGTCTGGGCCACCCTGTATACCGAATAGTGAATAACCACTGAGAGGTTTTGCCCCCGGGATATTTTCGTGCGCGTTGACATTTTTGACATTTCAATCCGCGAAAATGAGAAACGCATGAAATGACGAAAAAAAATGAAAATAAAAAAACGAAATCAATGCGACCGGTCAGCAATGAAAAGTCTATGCGCCCCCATGCTAGTATCCCCGGCCGAGAATATGGAACTCAGGATTATGAGTCAGTTTTTTCAAGGATACTTTCACGCCTGTCGAAATTCCTGAAAGATTGATCCACGAAAGTTAAAAACGCGCTGGGAGTAGACAGAACCGGTCCGGAAAACGAACGGAAAACCCATGCTCCCATCCCAGTTTCATTGGCCGAGAATCTGGAAGCTCGGATCTTTCTGTAGCTTCCCAAAGGATATTTTCTCGCCTTTGGCAATTTTTACAATTGCGATCCAGAAATGTTGGAAATGTGCTGTAAATAATGAAGCCCGTGAAAATGGTCGGAAATGAGAGAAGAAAGAAAAATCCATTCTCTCTTCCATTTGTGTTGGATGACCATCTGCTGCGGGAATTTTCGATGTTTTTTCCATCTTGCCACTTTTACCGGCTGAGATTCTGGAGCATTCGGTTTTGTTCTTCACACAGATACTTTCGCGCCTACAGAATTTTCGAAACTTCGATCCGAGAAAATTAAAATGCGCCATAAATGATAAGGGTCATGCAACTGGTCGGAAAAAACGGAAAATCCATGTTCCCATGCCGGTTTTTCCAGCCGAGAATCTGGAGCTCGGATTTTTCAGTAGCTTTTCATGGATATTTTCGCGCCAATGGAAACTTTTGAAAACTCCATTCAAGAAAATTAGGATGTGCTAAAAGTGATGGAGCCGATGCAACTGGTTGGAAAATAATAAGGAAATTAAAAGCTCGCTTGTCATTTACCTTGGATGACCATCCGAAACGCGAAATTTCGAGTTCTCGCTCCAAGCATATTTTCGCGCCACTGAATATTTTGAAAGTTCGATCCTGTAACGTTAAAAATGCGCTATAAATAACGGGGTCGATACGACTGATCGCAAAATAATGAAAAATTGATTCTCTCAATCACTTGTCTCGGATGAGCATCCGCAGCGCCGAATTTTGAGTTCTTATTCCAATCATATTTTCGCACGTATGAAAATTTTTGAAAGTTCGACCAGAGAATTTAAGAAGGCGCTATTAATAATAAAGTCAATGTAACTAGTCCGAAAATAACGATAAATCAATGCTCTCATGCCATTATCTCTGCCTAAGAATCTGGAGCTAGGAAGTATCACTAGTTTATTCGAGGATATTTTCGCGACGACGAAACTTTTTAAAGCTAAGATTATCCTTCATTTCCGCGTGATACCACACCGATTACCTACTCCGGAGCCCCAATTCCATTGAACGATGAGAGAAGAATGCCTGCGTCTGCACTCACCAGTCACCACAAACGTCAGTGATTAGGATTAGAGATAGATGACAGGCTCACGATCACCTTCATTTTCGCGAGATACCACACCACATACCAACTGCGTATTCCGATTGCATGTGCAATTAATTTTCGCAGTCAACGATGCGAGCAGTGTAACTACATTCGTTAACATTATTGATTTGGGATGGGCGAAAAGCTAAGATTCTCCTTCCATTTCGCGTGATATCACATTCCTACTCCGGAGTTCCAATAGTTGCTCGCTGCATGTCTGCGTGTTAAATAGTAACAAATTACGCGCGCTTCACCTTAATACGGCGTCAAGCACGTCACATTTCCGACAGATCCGTCAGATTCTACATAATTACGCGCTCTTCATCTCGGTGTCGCGCGGGATGCATTTTTTTTCTTTTTTTTCTTCTTTTTTTTGCAACTTTGCGAGAGGAAATGAGAGATGACGCGAGAATCACGTAAAATCGCGTGTATGAAAATTGTACAACAGTTGAAAAACATTGAGGATCCCACAATTTTAACTTCAATCGCGGAAAATACGCGAATTTAATATTGACGCGGGCATAATTTTCATGATCGTAGTAAATTCAGTTAGGAGAAACTCTATGAATCTCCTTCAATTTCGCGTGATACCTTTCTCAATTGACTTACAGCAATGTTGCGCAATCTTACAATGTTGTGCAAAGCACGCGATATTTCCAGCGGATTCATAAGATCCTGAGAAATTAGGCGATTTTCATCTCGCCATCGCACGAAATGCGCTTTTTTCTGGCAATTTTGCAAGAAAAATGAGAATTAAGGTGATATTCACCGCAATGTATGGATGCGCTTTTGCTTTATAGGTACATTTCTGTCAGACCAATTATCAAATTAAACCCCCCCCCCCCCCNTTTCACATGACTCGTTATCAAACTGGAAACTGGATAAGGCACTGGATACGAGAAGTAAAATAAGGGAAATTTCGCTTCCGTCGCCGATTTTGGATGCACATCCTCTTGCAATAAAATAGGCTTCACCATGAACGTCAGTAATGCGAGGCAGGTAAAAACCCAAGACTTGCCTGCAGAGCGGCGTGATACCACATATCATTCCAACGGCGTAGTTCTGGTAGTTGAACACCGCATTCAACTATGCATACTGCCTACATTCATAGCCTCATCAATTTGAGACGGGTGGGAGGCTTAAGATTTTCCGTCAAAGCGGCGTGATATCACAAACCATACCAAAGCCAGAGTTCAAGTAAAGTTGCGCATCATGTCTACAATGTGGGCCCTACATTTATAATATCAGTAATTCGAGACATGTGAAAAGGTATATTCTCCTTCAAAGCGGCGTGATACCACATCACATACCAACTCCGGTGTTCCAATATTTACGCGCTTGATTTCAGAATTGAGCGTTGGGAGCATTATGCACACATTTATAATCGTCAGTAATGTGTGACAGGTGGAACGCCAATACTTTCCTTCAATTCCGCGCGATACCACAACACGTACCTACTCCGGAGCCCGAAAAGAGGAGTTTCCTTCAAAGCGGCGTGATACCACATCACACAAAAACGCTTCTGTTCCGATACTTACGCGCTTGATTTCAGAATTGAGCGTTGGAAGCATTGTGCACTCATTTATAAACGTCAGTAATGTGCAACAGGTGCAATGCCAATACTTCCTTCATTTCCGCGCGATACATCACGTATCTACTCCGGAGTCCGAAAAGAGAAGTTTCCTTCAAAGCGGCGTGATACCACATCACACACCAACGTCGCTGTTCCGATACATAGGGTGTTCAAAACGTTTTGCACACTTCCGGATTTTGAGCGAACGAAATCAGCTATTAATTTGCGGTTTATGTGTGCTTCAAGTAGACGTAATTACCAATAAAATAAGACCTCTCCAACAACTCTCTAGCTTAAATAATGACAGAGATACAGGGTTTCGAAAATGACATGTAGCGTGACCGCCTCCAGGATTTTTAGCTACAGATAATGGAAAAAAAGTTAAATGATAATTGAGTGTTTTTATTGAAAAAACTTACAAAATCTTACGGAAATTGACGAACTTCAAGTTTCTTCATCGGATGACACGGATGACTTAACATTCGGCTGTTTTTCGAAGTATTTTCCACCACTTTGAACACAAAGCTTCAGCCGCTCTGTCCAATTCACAAGGATCGTCTTTTCCAAGTCTTCTTGACGGAGGGTTTTGAAGCATTTTCGAACAGCGGTTTTGATCTAGGCTATGGAATCAAACCGTGTGCCTCTCAGAAATTTCTTTAACTCAGGAGAGAGCCATTCCGAAGCTTAGATCAAAACCGCTGTTCAAAAATGCCTCAAAACCCTCCGTCAAGAAAACTTGGAAAAGACGATCCTTGTGAAGTGGGCAGAACGGCTGAAGCTTTGTGTTCAAAGTGGTGGAAAATACTTCGAAAAACAGCCGAATGTTAAGTCAACCGTGTCATCCGATGAAGAAACTTGAAGTTCGTCAATTCCCGTAAGATTTTGTAAGTTTTTTCAATAAAAACACTCAATTATCATTTAACTTTTTTTCCATTATCTGTAGCTAAAAATCCTGGTGGCGGTCACGCTACATGTCATTTTCGAAACCCTGTATCTCTGTCATTATTTAAGCTAGAGAGTTGTTGGAGAGGTCTTATTTTATTGGTAATTACGTCTACCTGAAGCACACATAAATTACAAATTAATAGCTGCTTTCGTTCGCTCAAAATCCGGAAGTGTGCAAAACTTTTTGAACACCCTATGTATTTACGCGCTTGATTTCAGAATTGAGCGTTGGGAGCATTAAGCACACATTTATAAACGTCAGTAATGTGTAACAGGAGGAACGCCAATACTTTCTTTCATTTCCTTCAAAGAAAAGAGAAGTTTCCTTCAAAGCGGCGTGATACCACATCACATACCAACGCTGCTGTTTCGATATTTACGAGACTTACAGGCGCCAACACGCCAAATGCGCCTAAGAAATGAGGGATATGCGCCAACGTGGTTCCTGAAATGTTTCCCCCTCCCCCTCTCAAAAAATCCTGATTTTTCTGTTGGTTGATTTTTTTAGATTTCGACGCTCGGCAGCGGATTCTGACATTTCACCAAGTGCGCCGTGATCCATGGGCAATAAGTCAATTTGGCCCCTAAAAATTTTCGATGGTACCTAAAAATCGAGCTTCATGGACCACATGGCCCCTGAAACTCAAAGGTGAGTTTCGAACACTGTTAAGGAAACGGGTCAGTTACCTTAGTCATAGAATCGCATGTTGTTAGTTTCAGCTTAGAGATTAGCAAAACCTGAGTTAAATATTTTATATTTTGAAAATACTAAGTAAAAATGCCTCTGATTATTCTGTGCAGGCCCGCCACAAGGGGGGGGGGGGATACTGGGTCCTCGGTACAGGGGCCCGTGACGTAGGTGACAAACCACTACGAATTCATGTGTAACCCTTGTCTCGTAAGGAAAAGTGAAAAAAATACTCTAAAAATTCCGCTAAAGGTGAATAAAGTTTCAAAAACACGCTAGGGCACTATAAAATTTTTCTTACTTTTTTAGAGATTTCTATCTATTTTCAAGATTTTGAGTATATGTAGAATGATATTTTTAGCAACTGCGTTTCATTTTCTTCCGTTGACGGATGCTAAGAGGCTCCTGTCTGGGCATCCTCAACTTCAATGGCTCAACTCCCTTGCCATAGACGTACGAAAGGGGAGTCCAGGGGGGCCCGGCTTAGCCTAGAATTGAAAATTATCATCTGCCTCCTCAAAAAAACATTTATAGATGTTTTGAATGCAACAATTCGAAAGTATTTGGTGCTGAAAGTAAAAAAAAAGGAGTAATTATTCTGCAGAAATTGATGGAAAATCTCCATCATAAGGGCTTCAAAATGCGTCCAAATAGATTTAAAATTTCAAAAATTTCCCGGGGGAGTCCCCCCGAACCCCCCTCTGTGCGAGGGGCCCGGGCCAGAAAACTGGTACCAGGGCCCGAGATGGGATCTGGCGGGCCTGATTCTGTGAGCCTNGGGGGGGGGGGGGGGGGGGATGCACAAAAACTTAGGTATATAAAAACTAATGGCTGGTTTTCTCATAGAAAAATAAATTGTGAGTTGAGCACAACAACGTTGCAATCAGAGATAAATGTACGCATTTTTTTTTCTCTTTTTCCTCTTTACTTCAACCAATTGTATATTGGAACTGCGTTTTGCGATTAGGAAGTACAATTCATTTCTGGCTCATTTGTAAAACCACTTATGTGCACAGGGAAACTAGTGGTCATTATGATAAACCGAGAAAGAAATATTAGTTCTGGATAATTGCAAAATGTAGTCCAATTTATGAAAATTCAAATGAGGGGCTAGGAGAACAATAGGCGCATAAGTGCAGTTTTTGATAATTCGAGAAATATCTGTACGGGGTTTCAAAATTACATCGATTCTTATGGTGGTAAGATAAAGTTCAAACTGGCTTTTTTGTTGCTGAAAAATTCGGAATTTGGGAGGGAATTTTTCACAGAATATACACTACGACTAGTTTTACTTGAAATCATTAATATCTCAATTTTTTTCAAAAATTGCACTTGTGCGCCTTGTCCTCCTAGTCCCTCAAATAATATTGCGTTCATGTTTTTACAGATTTATTTTTGGGTATAAAGGCTAGCGCTTCCATTCGTGGGGGGAGGGGGGGGGG
>NW_017552014.1:756906-836547 GCF_001854935.1 Bemisia tabaci | reverse complement strand
AAAAACATCGACATGTTACAATGAAAGAAGAGTATAATTGAATAAAATTACTCACCATGTAAGTATCATGATAACCTTCATCTGTGTCAGGCTCCCCGGTTGTAGGGTCACAATCCTTGACGACAAACTTGAGAGTAGCACCAAAAGTGCCTAAAAATTGAAACACAAAAACGTTGGTGTTATTTCAATTGCTGTTATTTAAGTTGCCTCTTTCTATGCTCATCTTGTTATTTTGTTTTTTTACCCATCTGTAATAGGATTTTAAATCGGTGAAAAGTGTAAATGAATATAGAAAGAAAGGGGGAGAAAATGAGGAAAAATGCCAGTGGATCAGTAGAATCAAATAAGACACAACAGACTGCATATTGATAAAAACCACAATGAGAAAAATTTGCCACCATATAAGAAAAAACCAGGGTTTCCACAATAGGCGACCATTGCACCAAAGTGTGTAGACTTTGGATTCATGTTAAGTATGAAATTACCCAGAACATAAAACGCTAATTTCTTAATCGAGCTAGACTACATCAAGCAATTAGGTACTACAGTTATTGGCTTGGTTTAGAAACACCGTAAAAACCATTAATTTCTCTACGCAAATAAGTGTTTTTACGGATGAGCCCAAAGTTGAAGTTTCTAGTTGCAAAATGTTGTCCAATAATGAATCGATTGAAAGTGAAAGTTTTCAGTGTACCCACTGCTTTTACACAAAATTTACAAGAAAGAATGTGTATTTCTGATGATTGATCGCCTGTCCTGCACAGTGCAGCTTATTTCAGTCACATTGGAAAATCTAGTGGCATGTGTTGGCAATTGGTTCCATCCATGAAAATAATCAGTTGTCTAAAATATAAGTCAATTTGAAGCATGCTTAGATAACCTGCAAAGCAATCGAAATTTTAGAAAAATTACATTAGTTTAAATGACCCCCTAACTACCCCCACCAATGAGTCTTGAGTGTAATTTTCTCTTCTTAAGGAATATATAAGTTTTTTAACGTTTGGGCTCATATTAAATCCAAAAGACCAATTTCTGCAGATCAGCCTGTTTCTTCCCTATTGAACCAATGTAATTTTTTCTGGAATTTTAAATCCCTTTGACGGTTCACTAAAAATGCTTCAAATTGGCTCAAATTTAAGATGATCAATTATTTTTATGAATGGGACCAATTCCTGCCTGATGCAACTTGATTTTCCAACATGACTAGAATAAACCACGTCTTCTTGTCTCATGGTACATTTACATAAATGGTCCTTCATCGGTTGACAGGAACTTATGAATAACCTTATGACATTGATGGGCCACTGCTTTTAAACCTGAGGACTTTTTGAACATGGTTTGAAAATTGAGGATCCTTGTGTTGTTTCATTTTTTAATTATACTTACTGACTGATAAGGAGAGATCCTCTGGAAACTTGAGTAGTACATAAACCGAACCAGTTTCACCGCAGGATAATTTTGGGCAAGCGACTTCTTTCAGAATCTCATAGCCTTCCGGTTCCTCTAATGTAACTCCAATTGATTCAAGTAGGGTATCGCTCAATGTATTTAGGATGTTGAACTGAAAAAGAAATAAATCAGTGAGTTCACATTTTTTTTTTAGAAAACATGATTTACAGAAAAAATTAAAGAAAATGAATAATTAGTGGCACTAATTCATCTGATCATTAATTTTACACTTGTTTATATTGTTTTATTTAGATAAGCCTTCAGTTTGAATTTCCTTTAACTTCTGTTTCAATGTTTAGCAATTTTGAATTTGTTAATTGCTTTACAGTAAAATTTTTTTAGAGGTTACTTAATTCTTTCATTAGTTTAAGAAAAAAGATTACTCAATTGTACACTTAGATTAAAAACAAAATTCTGCAAAAAAAGACATACAAAGCGAAGAGAAATGTTAAAAAATTAAGTTACCTGAAGAATTAAGTGGTCACTGAAGCAGTGTTTTATACATTTAACGACATACTCTGTCTCTGATTCAGTCAATTGAACAGGGTCTGAGGAACGGAATAAAGAGCCAGGCAAGGGAGCTAACTCTGGAATACTGGCTAATTTCACGGCATATGATTCGGCTGCTGAAGAAGCAAAGGAAAAATTAAAATAAGGAAGAAGAGTATATGAGTTAATGAGGAGGAAAAATTCATCAAAATAAGTTACGTACTTTTAAGACAGAAGAATAATCATCAAAAAGAAAAAATCAATTTGCAATATTTAAAATTACAGAAAACAAATAACTCTGAGTTATGGGCCCATTCTACAAAATACGATGCAGTAGCTGACAATGAGGTGAAATGGTTAGTTACTGAAAACTTACACAAAGAGTAAGAAATAAAAACGATGCGAAAATGAATTTAAATACTGCAATTTTTTTTTTTTTTTTTTTTTTTTTTTATACATTCATTTTTTTCCTGGTACCATTATAGCTGTGTTAATCATAATTGAACTTTTCAGTTGGAGAACGACACATCTCGGAAAAATGAAATTTTTCAGGAGATGATAAAAACAGTGTAACCGCCAGAAAAGGAGTGTTTCTTGGCAAAGAAATGAGCATTGTAAAAACCCTGAGTTGGGTCCCTTACAAACTGAGAGATTCAATTCAAGGAAGGCACAAAGTCAAAGGAAAAATGATCATTTTTACAAAAAAAAAAATAAAGAATCATCAAAAGAAGCTCAGTCCTTAAGCGTACGGACACTAATAATAAACTGAAACAAACGAAAACTAAACGGACCAAAACAAACGGTAAATCGAGGAAACAAACTGTGAGCTAAATAATGAAATAAAGAAAGCCAAAACTAAAAAACTCTAATTCACAAAAATAAATTATAAGTGACATAATATAATAAATCCACAGTTCCATTATAAACGCATTTAAGAGGGTCAAAAAATTCAATTTTCCACCCTGCTTTTTCCAACATTATCATACAGAAAGATAACTTTAAAATCTCACCAAATTTTAATCTCTCATGGTCTGGAGGCCACAAAGAAATTCATTTAAAATAATACCAAACTTTGACTGGTGCCGAAGTTCTTTGCACACAGTCCTTCGAGTTCTCAAACAACTGATGAAAACACCAGTAACATAAATCAGCATACCTTTAGCAGGAGTTTCTGGTTGAACAGCGACTGGATTAGCAATGTCTACGGTACCGTGACCCTTTTCTGGCACATTTGTAGGCTCTGGCGCTGATACAGGAACGGTGGAAATATCAAATTGTTCTGGGGTAGGATTCGCAACGTACTGAGTGAGAGCTCTCTCTAGGCTAGGAATAGATACCTGTAAAGAAGGAGGACATGATAATATCAGCCACATGCATGAAGATTTTAAAAAAAAAAAATACCTCTTTTCTGCAAAAATTTTCAGATAAGTAAGCATTCACAACAAAAAGAAAAGAAAAATATATAATATGATGGAGTTTTTTTTAGCCAATGTGCGTTAAAAATTCAGCATAAAGCTGAAAATCTCAATACAGAGGGAAAAAGCTCATATGAGCACTATTTACCCTCAAAGAGATAAGCTGTTTGGTGCAACACTAGTTATGACCATTCAGGAAGGAAACTGCAGACGCGTTTCAGCCTTGTTGGGCCAATCCTCAGTGCAGCGCAGCCTCCTGAATTTCCTGCTACAAAGCTCGGAGAGGTCGTGACAACCAGCCTGAGACTTGGGCAAGAGGTTGCTGGCACAAGTAAACATGCGCCATCTAGTGAGCAATTATCCAAACAGCTAAACTGATTGCGGTGGACGCACAGGTTGGAGTTTTTATAGCCAACAAGCATTAAAAATTCAGCATAAAGCTGAAAATCTCAATACAGAATGGTCGTAACTAGTGTTGCACCAAACAGCATATCTCTTTGAGAGAAAATTGTTCTCATATGAGCTTTTTCTCTCTGTATTTGAAATTTTCAGCTTTATGCTGAATTTAAATGCACGTTGGCTAAAAAAACTCCAACATACTATCTTACAACCTGTGCATCCACCGCAATCGGTTTAAGGAAAAATATAAACTAGTAAATGACAAGTTGATCGTATCATTGTTTGATAGAATCTTACAATGACAAGACATTCATTAATTACTAGAGCTGTGCAATTAATTGAATGTTTATTGTAATTGCAACTGGTTTTTTGAAATTATCATTACGGTACAGTTGAAAAATCAATCATAATTAAATTGACTTTTCAAAAACCAGAGGCATCAGATTACTTGACTAATGTTTTATTGATAGGATTTAGACAAATACTGATGTTCAACATATAACTCACTACTTGGACAGACTCAAAATAAAATGCGGAGCCATCACTTAGCTCATCACAAATCGAATCAAATGAAAACAAGAAAATACCCCTTTAGCTTTACAGCAGCGACTGGAGACTTTTTCCTGAAAATCAAAATAGATGCTGCATTTTCGAGTTCCCGGTATTGAGAGAGGACGAATGAAAACTTGTATACCTGGAGGTGATCGACAATGTAATGATAAATGAACTGCGGCTGGTCTCCACTGAGAATATGGTAGTAAAAAGTAGCCCTGTCTCTTGTCTCGTCGTCGCAATCCATCTGACACCTGGCCAGGAGAACCAGAATATTCGGCAATAAGTCCGGGCAAGATGCACCAAATTGAGCCATTGCAGCAACAGCCGCACAGCGAACGACAGCACTCTCTAGAATCACTCGGTTGTAAATGAAGCGGATGTATCTAAAAAAGAGAAACTAAATGTTACTCCTAATGAAACAGGTTATTTCTTCTTATGGTAATACATTACTGAGGTATCAGAGAAATTAGAATAAACTACAATGGATTTTTTCAAACAAATTCCGCCCTTTTTTGAAATTTCTTGAAGAAATTCTCCAAGACTTTCTTCCAAAAATATTACTCATAGTCTACGACTGAAAAAAGACTGCTGAAGAGCGGAGTCGGTGACTTGCCTATGGTATTGTTTAAGGTTTAAATAAACTAAATTTTGCAGCAAGGAACTATAATTTTTGGCTCGTTCTAGAAAAAACGTATGTGCCATTAGTTTCTTTATGCAGATAGGTGCATTCACAGATGAGTCAAAAATTTAAGTAGCTGATTGCAAAATGATCTCCAAATCTCAGTTACATCCGCTCATTCATACACCAAAGCTAATGGACCCATAAAAAATAGACCAAGTCACTTCTTCGACTGCATCACATTTTGTGTTTTCGACTTTAGTTTTGATTGGAAAAAGATCACATCAGGAAGAGAGGAGAAATTTTCAAACATTGCAATAGAGATGAAAAAAATAAATTTTACTTCTGCCTACAAAATTTAATTCAAGTTCATAGAAATGTGACACGTTTTGAATTAAAAGAAACAACAAACCTGGAGGGTTGTTTTGTACGAGGCCCTTCCTTTCCTAATAAGTGTAAAATGCGGACAGCAAGGCTGGTATGTTCACAGTCCTCTATGAACTCACATAAATGGGCTAAACCTGGACACAAATGAATGACAAACCAATGAGCTAGAAGTAAGTGTAATGAAACATTATACAAACAGAGAAATAAACATGCTTCAAAGCCAATAGAATTAGAATAATTTTGAAACTTGGCCAAGAAATTCGTAAAAAATATCAAAAATATACAGACTCTTCTTTTTTCTAATGAAAAACCAGTAAATTATGATACAGAGTAAATTCAAACTTTTTGCTTGCAAAAAAACCAAGATCAACGCAGGTTAAACCAACCTTAAAACCAACTTTTATTTTAGGCGAAAAAACCAGAACCTGGTTTCACAGACGTTTGCTGCCTTCTCTGATACAGGGCACCACTAATCTTGTTGAAAAAATCACCGCACAGAATAATTCTTCAATTGTAAAATATGCTGAAATCAGCTTATGTTTTTTGTGAGCGAAAAATGCGAATTGACATACACAAAAAAAGGCTACTTCCTCAGTTTTCAGTCAAATTTAGAAAGCTTCATTGTGTCCATTGTAATCTGGGTAAAATTTCAAAAAGGAGATGTATTTCAGTGTTTAATTTCATACCTTATCTAGTTGTTTACAGAACGTTTAATTGAATTCTTTGAATGTTTGGCTTCAAGCTACAAAGCAATGAGTAACACAAACAAATTGCTCCATTGTGAATGTCAACTGGTGACATCTTTTTTAAACATTACCTGTTTCTTTGGCATCGGGATTTTCTTCTATGATAGATATTATTGTGTCTGCAATTGAAGCTTTATATTCTAAACCTCCTTCATCACGTAACATAGCTGATAAGAAATTCATCAACACACCATGCTTCCTCGGAAACTTCAGACAAAGAGCTCTTATTGCCTGAAAGGAGATTAAATAGTAGACATTAATTTACACACACGATAAAACAAAGGCATTCAGTGCCCTGATGAACTTCTGTGGTAAGAGTATGATCATTAAAGGTGGTCGCCTAAAAGAATCCCGGATAAAAATATAGACTGATATGGAGAAATATGCAGAAATATGCAAGAACAAGAAAACCATTAGGAATTTTAAGAAGATCGTCCAGAAAGTAAGTTCGCCTGTTCAATATCTCCTGAACTACGATAGGTAGAGAAAATCTGTAAAAAGCGTTAAAAAGCCACTACTCTAAGCTCCCTAACGGGCTATACATTTTTAAATTTGACTTGATAGAACTCTAGAAAAGTGAATTTTTCTGAACCCACCTCTCCACACAGGTCCAAAATTTTAAGAGGCTTCATTCGCAAGTGAGCCGCTGTGTCTATCGCTCATGGCCAAAAAGTGGTTTAGAGGTGATCGAAACACATGTAAAACATAAGTACAGCCATTTTCCAACAAGGAAATAGGAGGATTGACCGTGTTTACTTAGATTATTGGTGGGTTTGGGCTGCAGTACATGGAAATGTTAAGCAACATAATAGTCAATTCGTGGAATTGTAACGCTGAATTTGGTTTCGGTGTCTGAATTGAGCTCCATTATTCGTTCTTTTGCCAAGAAAGGTGACCCTTGCTGCTCAAATTCAGGTTCATTTATGGTAAAAGAGTTGTAAAAGCTGCATATTTTTCTGAATCATACATTTTTGACGAAATTTCTTTGAGAATTGGCAGGATAACTTAATTCTTATGAAGGTTTCACTTAGCTGATGAGAATTAACGTTGACAATTTTATAAACTTTTGCTCGGATGCAACTGATTTTGGGGTAAAAACTGTCAATCCTGCTGTACTCTTGTTGAAAAGTGACCTTACTTATGTTTTACAAGTATTTCAACCACCTCTAAGCCACTTTTTTGCCATGAGCGATAGACAAAGTGGCTCACTTGCGAATGAAGCTCCGAAAAATTTTGGACCCGTGCGGAGAGGAGGTGGGTTCAGAAAAATCCACTTTTCTTGAGTTCTGTCAAGTCAAATTTAAAAATCTATAGCGCATTAGAGAGCCTAAAGTAGTGGCTTTTTAATGCTTTTTAGAGATTTTCTCTACCTATCTCAGTTTAAGACGGGATGTTGGAGTTTTTTAGCCAATGTGCATGAAAAGTTCAGCTTAACGCACGTTGGCTAAAAAACTCCAACATCCCGTCTTACGTGTATCTCAGTTCAGGAGATATTGAACAAGTAAACTTACTTTCTGGACGACTCTCGTACAAAAATTAAGGGATACTAGTTGATTTGATATCATTAATGCTTAATATTTCAAGTCATTTTTGCAATTATTGACATATCAATGGGGTACTTGCATGCAGCTGGGATTTTAGATTTGAAGACTGTTACTGGCAGAACTTTTCGCGAAAAAGCAGTTTTTCGCATTTGCAAGTTCCGAAATTGAGTCGAAAGCTTCGTAAAAGTTCGATGAAAAGTCGCAAAATCGCAGTAAGAAATAAATGATTTCTATTGGCTGTAACGTCAGTTGGTATACACGGCCCCGCCCGACGCCATCATCCCTATCTCGACCGTGTGTTTACCGAGCCGAAGTATGATCTGTTGTGTCATTTAAAGTGTCTAAATAATCTTTTTTCCTCGGAAAATACTGTCGGAAATCATGCCAAAAAGTGTTCAGAACTGTATCTTGATCATAAACTCTAACACAGCGCTAGTTGAGATCAGAAAAGTGATAAGAACAAGTCTATGTTATGGTGTTGTTGCGATTTTTGGTCACCGGCGCCACCAGCACCTAAAGAGCCCAACTCAAGCTATGATTGGCTACAACGCACGAACACTGCCGAAGCAGTCCGGACGCACCCTAATCCGACAGACCGCACGGCTCTCGGCAGCGGCAAAAGATACGCGAAAAGCTCTATTCCAACTCCCTTATTCACCAAGAAATCATGATGGAGAGTTTTCAAAATTGTTTTGAAATTATCAATCAAATCCTAAAATTTTCATCAACGCAAAGAAATCAAGTCTAGACAAAAAAATCGATTTTTCGCGAATTTTCGAACAGACCGTATTTACTTGTATTTGGCATAGAGCGAACACGGGCGAACCTTGGTGTATACAATGTGACGTCACAAAGTACCAGTTTTGAAGCGCGGGAAAAGACCTGTTTCAAATGGCATTTGACTTTGAGGAGCTTTTTCTCAAAGTTCCGGTGACCGGAAATTTTTTTAAAAAATACCTCAATACTCAGTAGACCTCAAACTTTTAGAAATTGAAGTAAAAAAATGTCATGCAACTACCCCATTAGCAATGGTTCCAACATAAACGATAGAACCTGAAATTAGAGCTACATGAGCATTTGAGTTGCATTTTGTAAGAAGGAACCACAAGCATTCCAATGTCCCTACGGTTAAGCAAATTTTTCTAAATGGCAAATATAAACTGAGCATCTAAACAAGTTATATCTTCACTTTGAATAAACTATAAATTCAATACAAAATTTACCTTTGAAACTTAGATGTTTTGCAAGGAAAGTTGCAGAATCCTAGCAACATCGGAGTGCTCTTGGTTCTTTTCTGCAAAACGCAATCCTTTTTAACCTAAGTTACACTTAGATATGAATTACCTGAACGACAACAACTTTGAATTCATCTGAGATTTCAGAAACAAAGGTGGATATCTGTTTCATTAGTCGATCGACTGAGGATTCCGCTCCTGTCTTGAGAAGAGTAGTTATGGCCAAAGTAGCGATGGATCTGTTTGAATCACTGATAAGGTTCTCAAGATCCAAATTGCATGCTGTCACAGCAGCTGGATGAGACATAGCCACCTGAAATATACAAATATCCAAATTTTAGATAAATATTTAAAGTGTTCAAGAATTTTATAAGACTTTCATGAGAGAAATTGCCAGACTCTTGTTTTAGAAAATGCTCTGTAGCAGATTACTTGGGCTTTTTTTAAAGCAGTTGAGGACGATAATTTTTTTGTGAGCAGTAGAGTTTCCTTTTTTTTCTTTCGATTTCTTTCCTAAATTTTCTTTTCAGCTCTTTGAGAGGAAGAAGCAGCGTTGATTTTAATGAAAAAGACTGAATAACAAATTGGTTCTAGTGAAGAAAAATGTCCAGTGCGCTATTCTTTAGTAAAAGCTGGATCTTTCCAACACATTAATAAGCCTTTTTACTAAAATAGTATTACGCATCAGTTGCAACTTATTAAGAAGACAAAATGTGTGATCTAAATTTTCAAATTTTTCAAATGTTTTCATTTTAAGATTTTATAGAACATTCAAAAATCTAAGGTAATATTGTCCTTGGTTGGGGACTAGCAATAGAAATAAATAATTCGAGAAATACAAAAAGAACCAAGGAAGAAAACATTGTCTTTTTTGTATTATCCAAAAGGTTGTGAGGACCTTCCACTGACACAAAATATCCACACAAAAAAATTGCAGAGGCCATTTGAAAAAACATTGAGATTTAAAATAACTGTCAAATCAAATTATCGCTTGACTTTTATTAAATGATCTTATTAGTCACTGTAAAAACTTTGTTGATAAAGATAAAGGTAGAGGCTGTAAAACTTTTTTCACTTTGTTATGTACTTACTTTATTCAATGTTCTGACAGCTGCAAAACGCAGAGCAGGCTTTGGACTGGAACAGAATAATTGAAGCACCGATACTGCGGGGGCCAGTTCACGGGGTGTTGTGCGTCTAAGATTCACAACTGCATGCGCAGCCTCATAAATGACTGTCTCTGACTTATGCCTCAAACATTTTTCAACGAAGTCAAAAAGGGGTGACTCACTCAATGCAACATCACCTTCTTCTTCCAGTAGTTTGCAAACAATTCGGATCTAAAATAAAACATACTTTTCATTAGAAATCGAAAAAACAAAATTACTCCTTATTGTCATTTTATGAGTTTTGTTGCATGATTTCATGTTTTGGATCTTGTTAGGCATCAATTCATATTTTTTACTGATCTGCATAAATTTTTGTCTTTATTTCTTTCACACAATGCTCCTATAATAGAGGTCGCTTTCCCAAAAATGTACTGTGATTTAGTTGTTCGTTTCCTTTTATTGAATCCTTTTGGAGGGAATTGTAATTCATTCTAAATTCATTAAAAGAGTGCTTAAATTAGACAAGTAAATTGATGAAAAAAATAATGACTAAAATTCTCCTTCAGTTGATAGGAAGGAGATAAAAAAAGTAAAATTTTTTTGCTTCATAAAAAACACCTCCACATCAAAACTCGATCTTTAAAAGTAAACGTTTTCCTATTGATCACTTTGCCCACATATTTACTATGAAAATAAATCCATACAACTTTAAGGCCTTTTTTTATAAATTATGTACTGCAGAACTTTTCACAATAGAAAGGATTGGGGGAAGCTTCAATGAGAAAGGTTTGATGATTTTGTAAAATTGATAATAGTGATGCTAAACATCAATGGCTGAAGTCGGATAAGGTATACCTCAGAATGCAATGTTGTAAATCTCCTCTTATATTTTATTTTTCCAAAGACAAACTGCCCAACAATTTTTCTTGAATATTCCAGGGAATATTCTTCACTTATTCTAAAAAAATCAAACAAACCTAAGTGAACACATTTTAATTAGTATTCCTTAAAGGAAAAAAATTAAACCTTATAGTCATAGAATTTTAAGCGTTGAAATAAAGATGCGATGAACTTACAAGAAGACAGACAGCAAAAGGCGACTTCAAGGGTGAACGTGTTAGCTTTGTGACTAATTTAGTGACAGCCAATCTGTCAGATTTTCGAATATGGTATAGCACTCCTAGAGCATGATATTGCACCATCACACTGTAACAAAGAAAACAAAATTGATATTCACTTCCTAAAGAGCTTGTACAGGGTGTCTACTAAAACAGGCTGATCAAAAATAAGTACTTTTACAGTACTTTTTCAGTACATTCTTGAGTAATTCAGTACCTCCTCCAACAGAAAAATTCCGTACTTTTTCAGTACCTCCATTTGACGAAATTAAAAAAATTTCAAAAATTTAAAAGCGCGACAAAAATGACAAAATATCTGAAAATATTCCGGACCTTTTTGCGGAATTTCCGCACTTTTTCAGTACTTCCGGACTGCCCTTAAAAAATCAGAACTATTTCCGGACTTGTAGACACCCTGTTATACTTGCTGTAACACCTAGATTACTCTCTGTGAAGGCTTCATAAAAGGTAAAAATGCAAGTACTATTTGACTGAGACGCTGACTGTGCCTGCAAGTTTGTTTGTAGATAATGATATCTGCACCACCAATAAAGTAGATGATGAGGCATCTGCTTGAGAACTCATAGATTAAAATGCTTAAAAGTATCATTTTCAGATTTACCGCAACAAAGTTTAACAAGTGTAAACAAATTTTTGTCTCTTAATTTTCATGATGTAAGAGTAGGTTGAGGAATGATATGCAATGGAGATGTTGCGTGTGAGAGGAATTTTTCGATTTGACTATTGATTCTGATATAAAAGTTCGGGAGAAACACGATAGTGCCACTCGTTTTCCCTGAAATCAACTCCCAAGCTCAAAAAAAGCTCCCT
Source organism: Bemisia tabaci (assembly GCF_001854935.1). Classification (NCBI taxonomy): domain Eukaryota; kingdom Metazoa; phylum Arthropoda; class Insecta; order Hemiptera; family Aleyrodidae; genus Bemisia; species Bemisia tabaci. The sequence continues at coordinate 824,651 of NW_017552014.1, read as the reverse complement.
AAGTTGAGGGCGTAATGGAAAGGATATCCCACGCTAACCTGAGAGTCCACCTCTACATCAAGACAAACTCTTCATGCAAAGATAGGGAGCGAATACATTGACAGGGCTGCCACTTTATTTGGGGACTCTAAAACTGAAAACACGGCAATCCTGCTAACGTATTTGCTCCCTATTTTCACATGGAGAGTTTGTCTTGATGTAGAGATGGACTCTAAGGATAGCATGGGATATCCCCTCCATTTTGGCCTCAACTTGAGAGCTTGGGAGTTGATTTCAGAGAAAAGTGGGACTATCGTGTTTCCCGCAAACTTTACCATAAGAATTAATAGTCAAATCACAAATTTCTCACACATGCAACATCTCCATTGAATTATATGATCATTGGTGTGAAACAACTACAGAGACTTTTGCAGATGTAAGATGGTGATCATACAATCATGACCAAGGTAACGTCATGACCTGCTTTATGCAAGGTATTTTCACCATGGAGGGAAAGTTCCATAAAAGCACTAATTCTCTCTCGGAGTTATGTTGTCTGGAGCAACACTCATTGTGCATAAACCTGTGATCTGTCAAAATAAAAATAAAAAATTGCGGCAAAAGTTTTTCTCAAAGCACAAAAAACACTGTCAATCTGATACTAGTAATTCTATGCATTTTGGCCTGTGAACTCACAGAATGATGCCTCATCATCTAATACTTCGGTGATAGTGAGATCATCATAATTTTTTCGCTAACAAGCAGACCCAGGCCCAGTTTGTGATAAACGGTATGGTTCTAAAATTTTAGACAGAGGACTCTTTTTCCACTTGCATGTTTCTCTGCAATGAATCTAGAATATTTTTATTACATACATAAACTTAATTAGCAGCATAGCTCCATAATACTTTGACTTTATCATTCTGTTGAGTTTGCTATGAAAACTTTATCAAACGTTATGTATAATATCACACATCAGCGTTTGAGTTATTTTTTAGTAATAATTGCTTCAAAAGAAAATGAGAAGTACAAAATAGGAATTTATAAATCACGAAGAACTTAGAAAGAGGTTTGAAGACAGGTGAATGAGATATCTCTCAAAATTACTTGTCACTTATGAGAGCTTCTTGCGCCTCATTAACCCAGCGTTTGACAACATCACCCGCAATTCTTGTCATATGCAGGCTACTAACGAGGGCAGCACTACTCACAGCAGCATTTCGATCAACAATTGCTTGCTTCATGTAACGTTCAATGGCTTGAAGCATTGATCCCTGAAATGAAAAAAATAAACTTAAAACTGATACTTATATCAGCGTGAATGTTTTATTACGTAAACTTGTAACAATGCAAATTGTTACATATTACACAAATGATATTAAGAATACAAGTAAGTTCACTTTTGAAAGATAAACATAAAAGTAGGTATCCTGCAGTAAATGATTTCTTGTTTCAGATGCACTTCATCTTAAGAGAGCCAGTATCATATAACTTCTGACATGTGTTAAAAAAAACAATTTGAAGACTAGAATAGTCTGTAAATATCCCTGTAAATTTTTCCACTTGTCGGCCTCCTGTGGTGTAGTGGTCGGCCTCCTGTGATGTAGTGGTTGTAGTGCTGGCCCTATGACCAAGAGGTCCCGGGTTCCATTCCCGGCCAGGTGATCTGAGTTCGATGGTCTCAGGCAATGGTCACCTGGGGCTGGGGTAATAAGCGTGAGATTAGCCGATAGGCTATTAGAAATTAGTTAACCCTTTCCGGTCCGCAGCAGTTTTCCACGGCCGCGAGAAGCGAGGTTAAGGTAGCAGCGATGTTGTCAACAAAGACAGTGGTTTCCAAAGGGTCCACCAGAGGCCGCCACTTGCTGGAGCAGTTGAATATGATTGAGCGTTTTTGCAGGCAAAGACCCCCTACGATGTGCAGGCGATCACAGAGCGGGAGTAGCTGGTCGAGCGTGCGTGCAGCTCGCTCGGACTCCATGATTCTCCTCTGTTGCTCTCTCCTCTCCCCTACTCTTTGCTCCTAATGGCGCCAAGCACAAATTTCACTCGCGGAGAAAAATTAAACTGCTCAGCTCAGGGAATTGGCATTTTTGATTGAGATTAAATTTCTAAACGAGTCCAACCCAAGTCAACCAGGGTAATTCTCAAAATACTTTGGCAAGATATTTTTCTGATATAATTTAAGGATATAATATAATTATTGACATAATTATTATGATATAATTTATTTAAGGATTGAGGATGGAGAATCTTTAGAATTTATGGAGAAATCACAAGCTTGTGTGGGGGCCCCAGCGTTCTGAGGCATTGAAATTAATCTTAAACGTACCTATTTACATTTTGAATTTTGGTGGAAAATACGGGGGGGAGGGGGGCTTTAATTTATATCTGAGCCATGTATGTTTGATTAGAGGATTTACTTATTTGCTAAATAGGCAGAGGATGCCAGATGATAAGGGATGAGTTTGAGGATTGTATGCGCACAAGGTATAAATGTTTTCAGGATAAAGCTATGGCAGCTAAAAACTAAGATAGCATCCTTCCTTCCTTATTGGAATCAGGCGTAGATCTCAGGAAAAATTTAAAAAATAAAAGGAGGCTATCTACGTGTGGGAGAAACACACAAGTTACTTAGAGTACTTAGAGTTAAATTTTAGGTAAAAAAGATGTGTAGTTGGTCGGTAAGGACGCAGGGTTGTACTTACGTATTTGCCAGGCTGTGTACATGCATGCAGCACCCACTGCAGCCTCCTCCGGAGAATACTATCGGTGCTTAATATTATCTCAAACATGCTTCAGATGTCAAATTTTGAAATCATCCATGTTGTGAATACCTATCTATTAATTATACCTGTATCTTTCCCTCTGCTTTATGCTGCATATTAGTACATTCTGTGCGCATTGGGGGAACTAGTTGAGAGGAGGAGGGGGGGGGGATAAATCTTACCCTCACATCTGACTTAATTCCTAAGAAATATGAGGGATTTTGCTAAGTTAGCTGTGTTGCCAGACTTTCATTGTGGAAATTATAATTGTACCAATAATATTTCCATGTAAAGATGAACCATCAAGCTAAAACTTTAACTAAACATTCGCACAAATTTATCAATTTCTTTTTGTGGCACAATGGTACAACTTCTGGAAACTTCCTGTTAATAGGTAAATACGAGGCACTTAGGTAGGGAGGCGGCGGACGATAGGATGGGTTAGAGTAGGTATTGGGAAGAGAGTGCTCGAAGCTCGAACTGCCCTGAGTTCCCGTCGCGCGACGCAGCCATCTTGCCTGCACATCGTAGGGGGTCTTTGCCTGCAAAAAGTAAACATCGTTGAATATACCCGACATCAGGCCTGCACAGAGGTTAAAACTTTCGGGCGACTATATCCGACATCGGACCTAAACGCATTATTTTTCACGGCGAATATATCCGACATTGGACCGGAAAGGGTTAAAAATAAAAAATAAAAAAATAAAAATTACACTAAAACATAAATCCAAGCCCATTCTTTCAATTTTTTAAATTTCTTTTTTTAGGTTTATTTCAACTTACGTCAGTTATGGAACAAAGAGCACGAATTGCAGCTGCCCGATACAGGTCCTCTTTACCCGTCATGTCCTTGGTTAGACTAGAAGTGACAATGATGACATCTTCAGCAAGGGAAGAGAGTTCCTTTATTCCCAAGTAGACCATTCTCCGGAGAATCACATCTCGAGATTGGAACAGCTTAGTCATTGCAAAGAACGTTTCAGTTGCTTCTGTTGTACCTAACTGCTCACCCTGCGGAAATAAATGACATGCATTCCAAGTTTTAGCAATCAAAGTAGAACTTTAAAAAAATAATTTAGGAGGATGATAAAATATAATTATGAAATTACATGGACCCTTTGACAAAGAGGCACATGGGTTGAATAATTGACCCAAATTAGGAGACTTAGAGGTGAACAAGCGGAGCAAATATTCCAAATGATATTGTGGAAACACGCTAGAGTAGCCATCATCATCTTACACGCAAGGTTAAAAGAATTGACGAAACAAATCATGAGAGAGGGAAAAGTTCAAATGATGTATATAAACAAAATATTAGATTGATTCTTTGATAAGAGTGAGACATGAGGACCATAGTATTACAGGGAAAACTTTCATCCGGACAATCAAGAAAACCATTATTAATTCAGTATTCCCAGTCTAGACCTTTCAACTAGGTTAAAGTAAAAAGACTCAGGTGCAAATCAAGTCATTTCAAATAAAACTGATTAACCTTGTACTTAATGAGGATGAAAACCGATGAATAGGTGAGCTACACTTAAAGTTCCATTGAGAAGCAAAATGTCTCTGACGAAGACTTAAGCTTACACACTTTAGTCCATAGGATGCTTCGACAATGTGGGAGTAAAGGAAACCTTACCTGGTTGATTAAATATAAAATTTTCGAGAGGATGATCGTGCATTTTCTTGGATTGACAGGAGTTTCATTGAAAGTTCGAGCCTCTTGTAAAACGCTTGTCTTCTCCAGGTTGAGAAAGATATTTCCGCCCCCTGAAACAGTTGGCATGACTAGATAATGTAAATGTTTATTGGTTTCCGTGTTGTTGATTGTGTTTCAAATATTGAAATTGACAAGATTCACATCAGGATATAAGAAAAGAGACGCAAAATAAATATAGGATGCACATTTAGTGGGAAATTAGTAGAAATGTGATAAGGGATCATTGAAGTTGGATTTGAAGAATCTGGAAAGTTGCCACCTCTAAGCAAATAGACGGCAGGAATCCATAGAAGGTAGGAATCCAGTAGAACACTTACCGTCCTCTTCTTCTTTTTTATCCCTTTTAAATGCCATAATGTAATTATTTTAACTATTAAAAAAGTAAAAGTATTAAACCGACACGGCGTCCAATTGACAGACCATCCCGTACACGTCATGCATGTAAACGTTGTTGAATGATGATAAAGTGAGCCCCTTCGTCATCGATGGCTCGCCATAAAATCAAAACAAACAAAAATTCAAAAATTACCCACGATTTTTGAATTGACGGAGTAACGGAAAATTTGCGACTTTCGCGATTGGTGTATTTAGCGAAAAGAGGGTGATTATAATTACTGAGATCTATTGTTTTATCTCAAAAACATCGCAAGAAACATGAGCTCTATGGATGAAAAAGTGACTCCTTTGCCACCATTCAATTTAGGTGCGTGAATCTTATTTTTTTTCTTATGAGCTATTCTCTCCTACAAGCAGCATACTTACCTATACATATACATGACAACTCATGTAATGTTGCCAAAATTGTGCTGTTATCGTTTTCTTGCAATACCGCAATAATACACACACTCATATGACAAAGAGCAGTTGCATTGCCAGAAAGGCAACACATTTTGAGCAATTTTTCATTCAAATTTTATGTGTTCTTTTTCTCAGGGACAGCGCTGACAAATGACAAAGAATTGAATAATTCGTTGAATACTTGAAAATTCTTACTTCGTTTGTACAAAATCTCTTTGAGTAATTTTCCAAAAAAATAAATAAATTTAATTTTATCTTCAGTTAATATGAGTACAGACTTACCTGTCCATCCGATAGCTGTATTTTGAAGTATTTGAGTCGGGCCACTAAAGAACCTGTCATTAAAATATTTTGGAGAAAATTTTAAGCACTTTATATTTGTAAATTAAATATCAGTCTGTTATTTTTTCTTTTTTATTTATCTTCCAGAGGGCTCACTGGTGCAATGGCTGAAAAAGTTACAAGTGGATTATAATCACACTGAACGGAATTCAAAAAACCTGGCGACTCATCAAGTTGTACCAACTCCTTTGGTAGAGTTCATCTTTATAACAAGTAAAGCACTTGAGCTGCCTTTGGAAGTTAAATTCTTGGCTGTGGATCTATTTGACAGGTGTGTATTGTTGTAACTGTTCCATAAAAATTGATCATTAATGAAGCCTCATACAGTATAACTCAATCTGTAAAAAATTGCAGCGGGAATTATTAGGAGAGAGGGAACGGCCAGGTTTTATTGTGATCATTGATCAGGGCGCAAGAACATTGTGTAATAGTGTTTTGGACGAGGGAAGATATACCGTACATCCATCACTTAAAATTGAAGCCTTTTAAAATCAACTCAATTCTTTCGTCTGGGATCTTAATTTATGGGGAAACCCAGTTACTACATTACTGCAGGGCAATGGATCTAAAAATATTAAGATGAGTAAGTCAAATTTATATCATTACAGAAGCAATCAAACTCTAGAGGCAATTAATGTTTTATCCCACATAGGCCTTTAGAGCTACAAGAAATTAAAAAAGAAGTACCTTAATGAAAAATGGTGGTTTCAAATTCTTGTTCCATCCTCAAATCTTGAAGGATCAATTTATCAGGTTTCCGAGTGCCCTTGACCTGCTATTTTGAGCCAAAATTGCCTCCTGAGTCTTGACTAAGCGAAATGCCATGGTGCAACAGTGCTTTTCATGCTGACTTTTCATTCTATATAGGTTCATTCGAAATCAATTTAAAGACCTTTACTCAGAAGTTCTTGGATCCTTAACTCCACGCAGTCTGAAACGATGGGAAAAAGTAGAGGCAAAAATTTGCTCTCAGTTAGAACTCCGTATATTTTCTTGCTTACAAATTGCTTCAAAATTCATCCCAGAAAACTCAACTGACTCTAAGGTAAATATTTCATACTTCAGTAAAAGATCATGGAAAGGTAATTCTTTCAGTTTTTACTTCCCATTACTTACTCATCACTTCATAATGTCTTTTCCCCTAATTTCACAAATTCTCAATGCAGAGACCTTGGTTTGTACCGAGTATATCGACAGTGAAACCACCAAACATATACCTCATTTCCTGTGTTTAAAAATCCCCGCTCTCATTTTATTTTTTTCAAGGAGAGCAAATCAACAGCATTCCTCCATTGAAAAGAAAGATAACGCAAGTTTTGAAGAATTGACATTGCGTAATTTTCCATTTAAAAAATAAACAATGACAGGAAGTATGCAACATTGCAAACCGAGATTCACTGTCGATATACCTACATTTTTTTGAGTACTTTCATAGGAGGAAACTTAAAGAGTACATTTAGCTACCAATTTTCATTCTTTGACTATATACGTGTAACTGACTGACTAAGCAATCAAAGATGCCAATTATTAAAATTTTACAGATTTTGAGCTCAAGAATGATCTATGAATTTATAAAAGAGGATGCAGCATTTTCATTACAAGACATTAATAAATCTGAAATGAGAGTGTTTAGAACTTTGAATTTTCAGGTAGGATATTCATTTGTTTGATTTTTGGTGGAATATTTTTATTTAGGGTGGAGAAATTTCATGAGCATGCGCAGGTTGGGCTGTAAGCGCTGGTAGAAGGGCCTCCTTTCACAACTTTAAAAAATGGAAAGGCCATAAAGTGGGTCTTAAGGAAAGCTGACTCTTGTCAGTGTGAAAATTATGGCAATTTGTTGGTGAAGGGGGGAAAAAAAAATGTAAAAAAGGAGGTAAAAGTAATTACGTCGAAAATTGTGAGGGAAAAGAGGTTTTTATGATGAGAAAGACTCACTTTCTGCATCTCTATCCTACATTTATCCCGGCATGAGCAATCAATGATTTAATAGAAAATATAAGGTTAATACATTTTGGAATGCTGTTTCAAAAAAGATTTCTTAAAATACTTGCGATGTGAAAAAATCAAAATTAAAATAAATTTTTGCCAAAATCAATTTGGATTGAGACGCTGGTTAGTCAAGTCCAACAGAAAAAAAATTACTGAGAATTTTCACTCAATAGCTCTGAATGAATTTTGCATGGAGTCCATGCCAATTAAGCTTACACTTTTTTAGACAGAAAACGCTTTGCTCAGAAACGCGCGGCAGAGACGCTTTTTTTGCGACAGAAAATCCGTCATTTTAATTCTTGCAATTACTTTCAATGCTGAACTGACGTCTCACCATCTTCTGTTGCAGTCTAAAAGTGCAAGAACTGATTTGACGTGAACTGTAAAAGTTTTTTCAATCCTTTCTGGAAATAATATGCAAACATTCTAAAATTTTTGTATGGATGATTTTAGATCGGAGGGGCAACAATCATAACTTTTGTTGATGCTCTTATTTTGGGATTGTACAAGCACATGTATGGTTCTGCTGAATACAATCACATACTTCAAAAATGTTACCAAATGTGTGAGGTTGTGTATCTGAATCATCAAGAAATATACACACACTTTTTTCACAAACTGACAGCGCTATGGGATAGATCACATGCAGATAGGTGAGCACAGATCAAATAGTATCAACTCTAGAATTCTATGACTGTCTTTTTCTTTCTTTATAAATGAATTCATTGTAACGAAAAAGGAATTCACGTGACCTATCACAATTTTAAAAAATCAGTAATGATGTTTCAAGTTACAATATAGTCGTTTGTACCAGACATGTTGTCATGTAAACTACTCAAGTAGCACAATGCAATAAAAATATTGAAATGTACAAGGAATGCTGTAGAGTGAAAGTTTTTGAACTGAATTCTGTAATTATAGAAGAGTCTACACTCTTTTTAAATAATTGAATTCAGTAATACACAACTACACATATGTTGTTCCAGGCTAAGTTTCAGCTCAGTAGAATGCAATGGACTGATCAAAGGAGCTGCAATAATCTTGACAACTGCACGACTGTCGCAAATACCAGGAGACAAAGAAAAGATTCTGACAAACGAGCTCTCTAGGCTAACAACATCGCCTGAACAATGTATCCAGGAGCTATCTGCCGTGATTCTTCATATTATTTGCCCACAGTACACACCATCAAAAAAGTACATACACACACATTAAGAATAATTAGCTTTCACTCAGACTCATTGAGCTCCTTTTTGACGATGCAGTAGAGAAAAATTTAAGTTCAAAGATTTTTTTAGGGAAAAAAAGATCATGCTCAAGGATCTCTGTGTGGCACAAAATTTGATTGGTGAATCCTCAACTTGTTGATTGGTTCATATGATCAACGAATGATTACAAGCAAGATTTAAATTTATTTTCCAAGCTTAAGTTATCATTTTAATCCACTGAACACTAGTAGCACATGTCATAAAATGTACAAAACAAAATATTGTAAAAAAAAAAAAAAAAAAAAAAAAAAAAAAAAACAGTAGTAAAATAGACTCAAACGAAATATGAGAGAGAAAATGGAAATTACCTCTCTTTACCACTTTGATCAAAAATTGTTTGCAAAAAATTATTGAACTCTATTTACTACAGCTTTACAAGCTTTTTTATATACAACTTTCAAACTCATAAAAAATGTCACTCTTACATTTTTTTCGGGTTATTTTAGAAGATGTGCTACTAGGGCAAAAAATGAAAAAAAATGAATTAATTGTTGGCCTACAAACAACTATAAATAAGTAGATGACTACATTATCTTTAATTATTCCTTCTCAATTTTTTATTTTCCTCTTCCGTAAAAGTAAATTTTAATTTTTTATTTCCCTCTTCTGTAAAAGTAAATTCTAATTCTTTATTTTCCTCTTCTGTAAAAGTAAATTCTAATTTTTTATTTTCCTCTTCTGTAAAAGTATATTCTAAGAAAAAAGGTTGCCAACTATTTGAAGTAAATGCTCTCCTTTAAAAACTGAGCTGACTACCAAGCACACTTTAATTATGAAGACGTATTGCACTTCACTAATCAGGCCGCTCTTTGTTTTTTATGTCATTTTTATCCAATAATTGACTGAATTTGATTTAAAAAGAAAGAAAAGAAAAAAAACCTACTGCAATTACTTTGTGTAGACAGAGAAATGAATGACTTTACAGACTTTCAGTGAGTAGCTTCCCTTACCTAAATTAAGCTAAAACCTTTGTAAGAAGCAATTTGATTATGTTGAAAAAAGTTAAGCGGTTCAAGTTTTTTCACAACCCTAAAAAAGATCAATAAATGCAAACAAATCGGAGGCTCTTGTTCAGGTCGGTGAGGAGATTAAACACGAAAAGATTTGTTAAAAAACCAGAGCAGTTTCCTATGAAGGGTACTCATTTGGGTGCTTTTAGTCGACTTTCATCAAAAAGGATGAATCTGTTCAACTCCCAGGAGGCTAATTGTTGATTTTAATGGACAAGGCGCCATATAAAGAAGACAAAGAGAAAATGGAGGAATCCTATTGGTTGAAACGGGCGATTGTTAAACAGTACAGAGGGAAAGTGATGGACTAACTATATGGTCTCTCATCGGTTGCCATTAGTTGGTATATTATTTATCTTCTTGGTATATTGCAAACACCCGCTTCCACTATTAGGATCACTCCATTTTCCATTTTTTTTATTTGTCTATCGTTTTATCTATCTAAGTCAACCATTAGCTCTCAGGAGTTCACACAAAAATGAAGGAGCTAACTACCAAATGAATTCAGAAAAGCGTAAAATGAGAAAGCATTTTTATAAACAAAACAGAGTGTAATGTAGTTGAATTATAATCAGCTAAACATACAAAAAAGTATTACTTTTTTTCATCATTATAATTTTAGCTACAACGGAGGCTTAACCGTAAAAGTCAGTGCAATACAATGTATTTGGTTACAATGAGGGGGGAAACTAGATATTAACAAATATGAGAAAAAAAGGTAATATAAAACATATAAAACTAAGAATAAAATTAAAAAATTATAAAACAGACAAATAAAGGATTTACTTACTTGTACATATTTAACAGATAGATCTGAATGTAAAATTTATAATGTTGATCCGCTTATAACTAATTAGCTCTTGGAATGGTACAATTTTTACATTTTATTTCGTGCTAATTTCTTTTTCCTAGTAAATATTTTTCACCCCATTTAATTATGTTAAAAGAATAAAGTCTCATGATCAAATCACTAATATTGTTTCTCATATCCTCTGCTTTTGCATTACTCAAGACAGATAGTGACAATAAAAAAAGAGGATAAGTAAGAAAAAAATTTAAGACTAAGAATGCTATCAGAAAAGAGTGTTTGTATAACAATACATGTATAGATATTATTATTCTTGTACTGCTGATATTCTTGCTTCAATCACGTTGCAAAAGACCAAGACATACTTGAGATCAACCTTTGCCTCAACTCTTGCGTCTTAAATCACACATCATTGCCTTTTGCACCAAAGAATGTATCTCCATTGCGCTATTTCCGTATTCCTTACTGATGCTTTATTTTTTATAGGCGAACCTTCACAATAATTTGCCTGAAACTTCAGTGATTTTTATCCACACTTACAAGAGAAGACACAAAAATTTTCAGAGAAATTCATGCAATGGCTCTTCCAAGAAAAAATTAAAAGTTCGTAAAAATACTGGAGTAGCACTGACGAGATATGTTCTCTTGTTCTGGAGACAAAAATATATGTTGAGTTGGAGAAAAAACCTGATTGGAAAAAAAAAAACAAAGGCCTACTGATTATTTTCTGGAAATGGAGCTAGAGGAACAGAGGCTTTGTTTGCTGTGGAAGTCTTACCTTGTCCTGCCCTAGCTGTCATCAAGCAAAAACAGTTTAAAGTATGAAGCCAGGACTACAAAATTCTAACTTTAATTACATAATTTGGCTATTCCACATGAACATTCTATTCTGAGAATGGGTTATTTGCGCTGGACTTAAAATCATTCTATAGATTAGCACAAAATAATAAGATTTGTTCCAACACCAATTATTTAAATTCAATATTAATTGCCCTTTAAAAACATGGTGATTGATGCCACAGCTTCTTCCCTTTTGATTTTTGCCATCATAGATGGACGCATTTGATGGTTACTGCATGCTTGTCATTGATAAAACCGAAGTGAAAAAACCATGTTATGCACTACTATGGTAGATGACATTCATCACTGAGTTTTTAAGCAATGAAATCTGTGATAGTATTGTCGTGTCGGAACAGATCTCACTACTTTCTGTTAACCTCCAAGTCATAACCATCAAAACACGATTTTATGACTAGCGCTGTAGACCAATTTTAAGTTGAATACTTAAAATATGTGTGCATTTTTTAAGTCTTTATATTCCACAAAAGATACATGAAAAAAATGAAATAAAATTATTGAAAATATTACAATTACATAGTCCTTGTGTCCTACTATAGAGGAAATCAATTGTAAAAAAAGAGATATGATAAAAGGAATATAAAGATTTGCGTTTGAAGAAGAGACTTATATAAAAACAAGAGCTTGATAAAAAAAAAGTTAAATTTACAAGGAACAGCTGAATCATCAAATACGTGCAATATCTTTCTATTTAGATTTGAAATTAAAATGTCCAGTGTGCACACGCACAAGAGAAGTTGGGGGAATCTGGTCGATTGGGATGAAAAATTGGACTCACAGAGATAATAAAATCTTGTTAGCACACACTTGATTTAAATGCCATTGATAATCCCTGCAAAAAGTTCGGATACTGTGAGTTTAGACTTGAAAAATTCAAGGAATGCAAAAGAAAAAGAAAAAAAATCGAACAGAAACGAGCAAGCTAACTAGTTGCAAAAGTTGAACTGGACAAGGTGTGATTACAGAAGACTATCTGATATAGAAGACGCAGGTATTGGAAAAAGTTAGGTACTGCGTTGATTACTAGTTAAGGAACTGTTAAAAATTAAAAAACAATGCAACCGAGAGGAATTCCTTTAGAATTGAAAAAGCATCAAGCAGATGCTTGAAAATTGAAGAAAAGCACCAGTTCATTATTTCTCAACAGAATAAATTACATCTTTCCGGAAGAGCTGTGTGAACCTCCTTTGAGAGACTTGAATTAAGGTACAGTTCCAAGTAGGTTCGATTTCACGGATTTAGTTTGTAAGCTTTAAAAGTTTACAAATGATTGCAACAAAGGCAGAAATATCAAATCCGCATTAGCCACATTCATACCATAATCTTTTCCTGGCTACTGGGAATTTGCCTGAATAATTTTTTTCACATGAAATCTAATCTACTCGTATTCAAGGGTATCACAAGTGACAGTTCACACCAGTCACTGATCGTGTTATGGTGAGCAGGGTCGTTGTTTGAAAACACATTAGTAAATCATATATTTTAAATTTAAAAAATTTGGACAAATTATCAACTTTTATGTAAAAAGAAAATGTTTCGCTCAGGCACCTCTTCGAGGATTCAAATCAGATTCAAAATTCAAGGTTCGCACAGCTCTACTTCCCAGTAACTTAGAAACGGAAGGAGAACAATGAAAGGAAAACAGGCTATAAAATTAAAGATGTATCAAACATAAACATACGCTGCAAGGTTTTAGAAATTAAACTGTACACCAATACTGTCCGAGAAAAAATGAAAAAAAGAACGAACGAATTGTTTTACAATAATTTCTCTTTCATCCACCAACCTTATCAATTGACATAAAATTTCTATAACATTTAATAATCAACTTTTTACACTATCTAATATAATTCATTGCTTTCACTCTCTTAAATTATGAAAATTACTCTAACAATATTCTACAGAACTAAATGATTCAAAATCAATGAATTTTAATCCTTCCGCGCTTTCACGATAAAAGTGCTAAAAATTAGGAGCAGATAAAAACATTCGATCATGGATGTTTAACATTAAATACTACTAGTGGCAAAAAAAATGAAAAAAAAGAAGGCAAATGACACATTGAGATGCAGGATTCGGTAGATATTCGTTAGTCAACTCATAATGAAAAACTATTTGAAATAACTTGAAGTGCCGATAATGATTGGATAGCATGAAGCAAACCAGTCATGCCTACATTGGGCCTCTTTGGAAAGAACTTATCCATTAAGCGGAAATTTGGGTTACATTCAGTTGTATGGAAGCAGGAAATGGGCTAATTTTCAACAAGAAACCCTGCATAACAAAGCATTAAAATTGAAATAGCCTCTTGGATGACCTTGAACGCATAGAGAGTTTTTCTTTTAACATTTTTGCTGATATGATTGGATTGCTAAACCATGTTGCAGCAAGAATTGTATCAGGCAGAAGTGTATTATCCACAGGAAGATTAAAAACTCCTAAGGGACTGTAGGGTCTAATGCAGCCTTCAGCGGGTTCCTGTGAGTGATCCCCATTTCCCGTTTCCATCCTGCGGCTGTAATGTCTTTTATTCCATTAGCGTCCGTATGCGTCATATGTTACTAGTCTTGCACTATTGCACATAAGTCTTTTTTTGGAACTCTCGATGATAATATGACTAGTTTTCTTAACGATACGCAAATAGGGTACCTAATACTTCGAATTTCATTCACGGTGAAATTAAAAGGAATCAAACTCTATAAACTACATGATTTACCTTTCTTTGATTACCATATTAGGGTTGGCAATTTAGAATACCCACATAAAGAGCATTGTTGAAAATATTTGGGAATAATAAATTGAAATAGGTAGGTGAGGACCATTACAAGGTCCAAAAACTGAGATTTATGTTTGACAAGAGAGAAGGTTTTTAAATGAAACCTTTCATAACAGGGAGTTCTGACAAATTTTAACACGGTGTATCAGAGAGAACAGAGCACATAATTTTCCGACAAAAATTTAAGGGTTTGATCAATTTAAAAAAGTACCTAGGAGCCACTGATTAAAATTTTAAAAACGCTGGACTTTTACTGCAATATATAAAATCAAACCTAGTGCAGTAAGATGAATTAATTGTAAATGAAAAAAATTCTTACAATAAATCAAAGTTGCAGTTGAGCAAAGACTAAAAAATGACGGAAAAACGAAGAAAAAGCAAATAAAATAAAATTATTACACGAACATAATTATTTCGGCAGGCAAAATGTCTAGATTTCGTTGTTCAATAAAAATTTTCCTTTCAGCGACTGTTGCATGCAAACTTCTGTCGAAATTACAGAAACAAAATCGTCTTAGCATTTGTGTAATAAGATATTTCTGAGGAAAGCGATGAGGAAGAGAAAGAAATAGACGTGAAGGCAGTATCAAGCTTTTGCAAGGCAACTATTGAAGAAAATTAAAATGGATGTACGAAAAATTCAAATTGATCTGGGTATACGGGCTAGGATTCGACGTAGAACAAGCTTCAATGAGATATAAAATAGATAAAGAGCAATGTTTCAATAGCCCTGTAGAAAAACTCAAGTCAAAATGTAAGAAATGGTGGAAATTATAAGTTAAATGAATACAAAAGCGATTCCAAATTTTCGAACCAAATAGAATTTCTCCTAGAGGAAAAGTATTATGTACCAAAATAAGTTTTCCCTCCAGAAGATTGATATCTCATTGATTCAGAAATTTATGAACAACTGTAGAAACTATATCCCTCCATCACATGACAAATCTTTTAGACCGTCTTCGTGAAATTTTTTATTATTTCAGTCAGAAGAAGTGGATTAATTCACTGTATTTACAAAGCCAGTTTTGAAAAAAAAAAAAATAAATAAATAAATAATAAATAAATAAAATAAAACTTGCAGGAAATAATGCTTCCATAATGCATATTTTCTCAAGACTGATCTTTCAGTAGCTTGGTCATATTCAGTTGTGATGAAGAGTTTAAAAAACTGAATTGAGCAGCTGCAAAAAAGTTCACTATGCTAAGTATTAAGGGTAAAAATTTTGAAAAATTCCGCTGCTTACATTGAAATTATTAACAAAAAACAAAACAAACTACTTCTTTTAGATTAAGAAATTAAAAAAAAAAAGAAAAGTTTACACTATGACTAGCATACGTTGCTCATGTAGAGATCATGGTTGAAAAACAGATGACAATTATTAAAATAAATCATAAAAATGTAAATTCGACTTCTGCAATGGGTGACTTAGATCTCTGGGCTTGGTTCTGATTGAGTCAGTGATTCAATTATAAGTCTTCATCGAAAATAAGAGGTTCCACAATCTTCAATTAGCTGTATTTTTGCAAAAATTGTCTAAGTTGATAAACAAAACCATTATGCTCCCCTTCATTACCACGAGGACTGCGTCTGCGTTTGACAAAATCGTTTTTTTCCCAGGCTGATTTTGCTATTGCTCAACAACCTTTACTCACAAGTATTTACATTTGAGCTCTATCTCTACCTATATCTCATATTTAAAGAGAATTTGAACTACAACTTAAGAAACTTCTGACACAGTGTGCTTTGATTTGTTTGCATGAGAGTAAATTTACATTGTGAGATATGCGCCCGCAGAATCTAGTCTGGTAATGAAAGGAATGAATATTAAAATTCAGCCGCAAGGAGATATATGGGAATTATATAATCTACCAGTTAAAACATTCAGTTGTCCTTGATGCTAATTATAGTTGCTTGAGAAGTGAGAGCGAAAATGACCGTAAAAATTTTCTACCAAAGCGGTAGAAAGAACAAAAAATAAAAATTAAGGAATAGAAGCACATAGAAGCTACTGTGGTCCGCAAGGCTTTTATGGCCCCTTGCAATCAAGTCTAAATGAAATATAAAAAACTGATACTTCTTTATGAAAATTATAAACAAGCTGCTTGGGGTCTCTGGTGCTAATTCTTTTTAATCTAATCACTACTTACACTTGTGCGTACACACTGAAATACAGCAATCAATTTTATATCATTGTAAATGTCTCAAAGTAAAGCTGAATTCTTACATAAGTAATACATTTTTTTAGCCTGATATGCTTTCAATTAGAACAATTTTAACATAATACTGCAATTAATCATTTTCAATCACTAAAAAATCATTTACAATTATAAAAAAAATTGAAGAAAGAAACAATTATTTTAGCAAAAGGATTAATTTTTTAGCTGCAAATACAAAAAGATTTTCACTACGACCAATGACAGGTTCTAAGTATATTATTTTTTTCCATAACTATTTGTACAAATTTCCATTGAATTTCATTTAGGCAATTAACACTGCAAAATAATTGAAAGAGATACATAATTCCCTGCTCCTTTGAAACAGAAATAAAAAGGAGTGCTTTCAAAAATATTAGTATAAAAATAGTTATGACAGTTATTGAAAATAATTCAGCTCAAAAGTTGAATAAAAGTATCTGCAAGAGGTAAGAAGCAGATACGTAAAATTTAGTCGTAAGATTAGAAACAAAGAAAGGAAAAGAACGCTGAAAAAAAGTTAGAGAAAAATTTTTGATAAAAGAGAAAATCACTCAAGTAGATCAACTTTTTGGTAAAGTGAATCCTGAAGAGTGTAGTGAATGCAATCTAAAGAAGAGTAAAAAAATGAAGTAGCAAATGAGTTGACTAGAAAAAAGAGCACCCAAAACATACGTCAAATGTGTACTGACACATGCTTTTCACATTTCCTGAATCGGGGCTCCAAAGTAAGGATTGATGATAGACTTAGCAATAATAAATGCAAATTAAGTAAAGAAACGAAATTTAAAATTTCAATCTTTCATGGTTATTAACTGTGTCCATTTTATGGTTTTGTTTCCATAAATTCCAGATCAGTTTGACTAAATTTATGAAATTTTCAACACCACCAATATACAGGATTAAATCTTAGAGAGAGCTATGCTCAGGTCTACTGAGAAAAACTACATTTTCAAAACTACATGATCATTTACAACATTTACAAACATCGTCTTAAAATGGCAGTGTTATTGCACAGTTCCGTCTTAAAAGAAGGTGCACAAGCCAAGGGTAAAAGTGAATTTTAGCTTAACTTCAAGATAAACTTACATATGCTTCAAGTATGTGACAAAATCAAAGCAGTAACTTAAATTACTTTAGAAATTTTGATTATTCCTGATGTTTAAAAAAAGAAATAATTTTTCTGTACTTGGGATACTTGAGATGCATAAGTCTGAATTACTGATAGAGAAAAGCATTTCCATCACCAAGACCACTTAGCTTGCAAAACTCTCTTCATTTGAGATCTTCTTCGCTGCTCTCTTGATCAGCATCTACGCCTCTTTCTCTTCTCGAGTCCTCTTCCGTCCCTGTGGATGAACTTGGTGTTTCTACGTCTCTTTGACCAGGTGAGATTGGTGAATGCTGCGAACTCAGTCTGGTTGGCAAGTTCCCACTAGAAATATCCAGTGACGATGTAACATTAATCCGCAACATGTTCTCTGTTTGGAAAGGATTTGTTTTAGCGAAAACGTTTGTGTAACTATACGAGGCATCGTGGTTTGTTGCAGTGTCAGCAGCCGAGCTAATAGCCGGCGAGTAGCTGAACAAGCGAGCTCCATTCGATGTTGCTCCTCCCGATATATTGTTCTCTCGCTGGAAAATTGAGTTTGAGAATACATTGTTTTGAAGAATGTCGGAGTTGCCTTCTGACAATATGTTACGTGCAGCAATTGGCGGGGGTTTCGGATCACACAAGAAGGGGTTGTTTTCTCTACCAGATTTTGTCCCATTACTCAGTCCGTTCCGTTCTGGTAGTTCATTGATTGATGAGTTGTTTCCATTAGTGGTGTGCAAATTATTAGCACTACTCAAAATATTTTTATCTTTAAGGTAATTGCTGGGAGAATTGGCGAACAGATTGCTGCTAGATGTGACAGAATTGACAACAGTGGTGTTCCCCAGAGTTGAAATATTATTTCTAGGGGGTAACTTAGGTGGCTGGCCATAGTTTATACCCCTGGCGACTGTTGCTGGAGATCCTGGTGCAGACAAATTTGATGTTTTTGTGGTTTGATTGAATCTTTCGATGATGTTAGCTATAGAGTTGCCATTTTCTGGATTTGAGGATGTAACAACTGACTGGGCAAGACTGTTGATAAGATTTGCATCGGAGCGGCTGGTGTCCAGTGGAGATGGTTTTGAATCCGTGTGTGCTTGAATCACAGATACGACGTCATCCTGCTCGTCGTTTTCTTCGGGGGATGTGTCACTTGTTGGAGAAGCGACTACGACTGGTCCAGATGTCTGGCGAAAACCGACCGGCTTTGCTGGCAATGGAGGAGGCTGCTGAGGGAGTAAGCATTTTGAGGGCCGGACTGGATGTCCCACTGAGTCCCGAACTGTCTGAAACAAAAGTTCGTGCCTGAATAACTGCAAAATAAGAATCTTCCGGGCTCATGGAATCAGGGAATGATGATAAAGTCATTCAGAAAAGGACAGAGGTATTTTCCTATGTTTTGACAATAGTTCCCCTTTTGAATGCTGCAGTGCGGCTATATTTCCATAAGAAAACAAGTGTAGGAAGATGCTCAAAACTTCCGTTCTCAGTCCCAATTTTCTCAAAATTGGCACACAATAAATTCTACTTCTGAAGCTAATTGTGCTCATGAGGTTGTAATGAACACTGTGAAAAAACTAAAATAATAGGTATATAAGGTGCTGAAATGTATGATTCCCTTTTAAAAAAATTAATGAAAAGGAGATAATGAAAAAATGAATATATACATATTAATCGTTAAATTATATGTTGACACAAAGCATTTGGATCTAACAGGAAATGGAGCCAATTCTATTTAGCAGCTGAAGCATAAAAAGTTATAAATATTACAACGCAGGAGGGGATTAAATTAAGAGATTTTGCTTCTCTCAGTTTCCAATGCTTCTGAATTACCTACATTTTAACCATTGAAACAAAATATAAATAATGATCAAAATCATATACGATCATTATGTTTATATATTGCATGAAAGTAAATTAATGGAAAAAAGCCTTCTTTTTGTCATAATGATTGATTAAATTCCCATTCTTGCATGCATTGCGTCACACTCATAAAGTTGAAAGAGAGATAAGCAAAAAAATTATTAGATTTGCTGCTAATTTTACATTCTGAAAAATATACATTCTTTAGAAAACCAATTGGAATTTGTGAACATTATCCTCAATAATGATCTGATGAAAACTCATGTTTCAAAGTGCGGTGTTTGCATTCACAGAACAATAATCAGATTAACTGTGAGCATTCTCTCCTAATTGGAGAGACTGAAATTCTGACAGCTCCTTAGCAAAAAAAGGCAAATCATTAATTAAGAAAACGAACAAACCTAACAAGTACCTATGTATGAAAAGGCTTTTCTAAAGAGAAATCTTGATGACGGAGAAATCTTAGGGGGTTCCTTAAAAACATAAGCTCCATTAATGGATCATCATGACACGTCATGCAGATAAAAAAGTCATGATCCTCGTGAGAAATATTTTCTCAGGTAGGATTTCCGTAAAATATCTTCATCACGTCTGGCTTAAAATTTATTAAGCCGTCCTTCAACTCTGAATTCATTCTCAATGACTTGTTCACTTTCAAACACAAAAGCTAACAACTACATCTAAGTGAATCTAGTTTTTTCCCAATTAGCATGGCAAAACTCACAAAAGGTTCAAGTCCACCAGGGTAAGTGACTTGTGAAGCCACTGTGCAACAGTTTCAGAGAAGGATAATTCTGATATTTTATAGTACTGTAGATATATAAATATAATTGCACAAGCAAATTGACGGTGAAATTGCAAAGTAGAGTCTCTCTATTGCGAAGTTTCAAAATCTCCGTTCCTATTTTCTTTTTTTAAAAACCAACAGCATGACTTGAAATTTTCACAGAATGTTTCTCCTATGGAGAGGAAAAATCGCCGAAGTTTGAATGAAATGGACATACGTCCATTAAGACTTAAAGACTTTCTGTCCTGTCAATAGAACTAAGCGCCAAATTGCGTTCCTTTTAAGGATTTTAGAATCCCGGAAAGCGCGTTCTGTCAAACAGAACTAGGCACCATGGAAAAGCACTGCGAGTATAGGACAGAACAACCATTGAGTTCCGCAACACCCGCCCAATACGTCCAAATGATGTTGAGTAGTTTTCCACGTAGAAAATGAAGTATGATACATTCAAGTATTGAAAGCATTTGCCTCATTTTTAGTGCACTTTCAGGGAACTCACTTTGCCCCCTTGAATAGCCATGCACCGTAGCACAGCACAGTACCCTGTGGATTCTTGACCCTGCAAGCTAGAAAATTGTACTACCTTTTGGAAATAGGAACTACAATTTGTGGCTCATTCTAGAAACAACATATGGATATATTTCTGCCAAACGAAACTATGTGCATTATGAAGTGAGCCCTGTTATGCATAAATTCTCATGGGTCTCAGGGCTTATGCCTTGATGCACATAGTTCCATTAAGCAGAAATACGTTCATATGTGCCATTAGTCTCTCTTGTAGTTCCTCATTGCAAAAAGAAGTCAAATTCTGGTCCTAACCATGCAGTGCTAACTGGGTTAAGATTATCACATGACCATGCAACTGCATTCCTGCAAAATCGATTTACAAAACTGGATAAACGTAAGGACCGTCGAATTAATGAACAAATAAAATTGTAGATAAACTATCGTAATGTATTGCCTTCAAATTTTTTAACTACACCTTAACTGAAAGAGGAAAAATTGTACTCAAAACTTCAAAATTAAATGGTTACAGGTGTACGAAATGCAAAAAAAAATGAAATAAATCAAGCCAAAAATAAACCATTCATCCTCTAGATTCGATGATACAACCTGTTAACACCCTTTCATAAAAAAATATAAGACTCTCTTCCCAAATTATTTCTCTTGTCTTGTGAGAAATGTAATCAAAGAATTTGGTTCTGTTACTTGCTTCTATTTTACACTTTTTGAAATCGAAATTTGCAGCCACTCAAGAAAAAATAAGAGGAAAATGAAAATTGCTTCTTTTGGAAAAAAAAGAGGAAAAAAAATAATTCACCTTTCATACCTACTTCAGGAATTAAAAACCACTTGTAGTTGATTATAGGATGTTGGAATAGTGAGTAAAATGGTGTTATATCCTGTTTGAAAAATAAATATGACTAATAAAATTAAGATTAGAAAAAAGCACTTTAAACTAAAAATGTTTCTGGATAAATTTTCATCTAACACATCACAGAGAAAGATTTCAAAATTGCCTAATATTCCTAACTTTCCTACGGATTCTAGTACGCAAGTACAATTCGTCGTTCTTCTGACGTAAGAGCGAAAATTCATAGAGGGATGAGCCCAATTGTCCATTTCATTATATGCTTTCCAGGGCTCTCTTGAGAATTAGTTACTTGCTTCCGTCAGAGAAGCGGCAAATTAACCTGAGTAAAGAAAATGCGCATAATAATTTCCTAGACCTAGATCTGTGCCAAATGAGGTAAATGGTTGCATCATGCATCTGTGCACAACTATACTCTGAACTTCCGCTAGGTTATCATAAGCTGGTGAATAGGTATTTTCAGTCACGTTGCTGGTTAGTCTGCGACCGCAGACCTTACCTACATTGTCCTTCAAAAAAGGTTATCAGTCCTCTAACTGAGTAATGTTCGCCCCCAAGAAAAAAGAGAGTGGACAAACTGTCTTGGGTAGGTCGCAAGTAAACGCTCTGTAATTGGAAAATGAGAGAAGTCAAGTGATGGCTCCTACGCTGTCAAATACTTAATTGGAGTCAAGAAAAGAAACACATATTAACAATAGCTAATGACTAACTTGGACCCCCAACTACTCCTTCCGCAGTGACTTTTCAAAAATAATTATGCAACGCTGCATAAATAAATCAAGAAAAGCTAGGGCTGCTAAGACATTCTCCCTTCAAGTATTTTCATTTAAAAAAAAAGGGGGATTTTAAGGTAAAAAAGAGAGTAACGAAAAAGAAAAAAGATTGACCGTATATTCTTTGAGAATGAAGACAATAAAAAATTGTAAGCCATTGACTTTCAGAAATGTAGATTATTTTTAGGTAGATTTCCAGGAGGTGGAAGAGATTTTGGAAGGTGAGAAAAATGCTGAAAGAAGATTATAACATGAAAATGCACAAAAAAGAAATTCAAAAAGGGTAAGGAGCTGTTTTCAATGAGAAACTATATTGTTAAAGTTCGAACTTCCATAAAACTGAACAGGTACCGATGTTTATTAATAGACTGGAAGGGGCTAAAATAGTATTGGGGAAAATATGAACAATTAATATGATTTTCCCGAGAATATTTGGACTCACGATGAAATAGCGTTTACTTCTATCTGGCAACAAACAATAACACAAAACACGACAAACAGACAATTAGGACAAAATTACTGTGGGTGTTTAAAATTACAGACAAGTTTATAAATCATTGTTTTGAATGATGGCTCCTGACCTAGATTTAGTTTGATTTGAAGTTTTCGGTCAAATGAAATTTCATGAAATCGAATTAAACATGCTCTAAGTTTCTAGAAAAATCTGATTAAAAGATATATTTTTAAAGGAAGAGCTTTGAAACTGCAGGACTTTTTGGATACATCGATACAAGAGTTAAAAAGCATGTTTTTGACACAAAGATTTTTTTAATTTTTCAGAGAGATTTTACTTCAACTGCTTTCGTGCTCATCTACATATTTGCCAACATTTTTTAGGGATTCAAAAAAAACAGAGCAGTGGAGAGAGATAAAAATTATACATAGGTCAGAAGCCACCGTTGCTGGAGGCAAACACAAGATACTGAAAGACACATTACCTGATTTATTCGGCCAAATGTCCAGCAAATATCGAAGAACACTGATTGGCTGCATAAAGTCCATGGGGTCTGTTGCTGATTCACTGTGTAAAATCAAAACAGGTGCGAGACAAGAAGCAACACTGCCTGAGCACATTTTGTTTCGACCAGATGCGCCGACTACCATTGCTAAATGATCTAGTAGGAATACTAACGTAGCCTGAAAATTTTTTGAAGAGGAATTATAATAAAATTGAAAATTAAAAAGGTGCTTATCATGATACATTTCTTAAAATAAGCTAAAAATTAGTTTTAATAAGAAATTGACAACACAACAGAGAATGGAATCCGAATTGACGGGTGAGAAAAGTTTCAAAGGCAAAAAGATGGGGAGGAAATGATAGAGAGATTCTTAAAGATTGGTGAAATCATTGCTACACAAGTACACATCACTGATTTAAGTTAGGAATTTGCATTGCCATTGGTGGTTTTCCTCACATTTATTCATGTTTCGTGTTTCGTGTTTCATGCGTGGGGTATTCAAATAAATTTTTGTGGGTATAATATACTCTTTTGGAAACAGTCAAAAAGCAAACAGCCAAATTCAAACAAAAATATTTTGTGAGTTTTGCATGTACCTTAAAGTTTGTCTGAATCATCGTTTGTCTTTTGCACTTTGTACTTTTTGCGGATGCAAATCATTGCAATCCCTTGTAGGTTTGAGAAAAGTGTCCATTTTATAATACAATGAACAAGGCCCCCTTAGGGCCGATTTTATCTCTCTGTGTCAGGACGGCGCTAATTCCGGTGTCAGGTAACACCCGTTTTAGCTTGACACGGACGCTGACACCAAGACCGATTTTAACTCCCCGAATTCAGCCTGTGTCACAGGACACGCTCTCGCTAAAGACCTTCCTGCGTAAATTCGAGGTTTCNGCGGAAACTTCAGATTCGGATTCAGCGACCCAAAGAACATAAAGTAAGCCAAAAAAATCGCTGTGTACCCAAAATTCCAGGTAGCCTCATTTTTAGCTACCAGGCGCCTGGACTATTAGTGGTTTTCCTCACATTTATTCATGTTTCGTGTTTCATGCGTGGGGTATTCAAATAAATTTTTGTGGGTATAACATACTCTTTTGGAAACAGTCAAAAAGCCAACAGCCAAATTCAAACAAAAATATTTTGTGAGTTTTGCATGTACCTTAAAGTTTGTCTGAATCATCGTTTGTCTTTCGCACTTTGTACTTTTGGCGGATGCAAATCATTGCAATCCCTTGTAGGTTTGCGAAAAGTGTCCATTTTATAATACAATGAACAAGGCCCCCTTAATTCTCTCTAAATCACAAAGTAAACCATATGAGGCTACTTAAGGAAAGGAACTTTTTAAAGAGCAACTTTTCATACGGCCGAAAAACCCATCGCTAAAAAGGAAATTTCAAGATGATGAGATTTGAGAAGTGTTACGTACTTTGTTGATTCTTGGCAAACAATCTAAAATGGAGAACATTAGCTTCGCATTGCCCTCTGGATCATCCGGCAGACATACTGTCAAGGCATCAACCATCATTTGATACAAGCATTTCGTGAATAGTGGCTCAGGTAACTCCCGTAAATAATCTTTGAGAACACCTGAAAGCAAAAGAAGAGAGGATACTATATAGTTAGAAGCAGTGATTAAAATTTCTTGAAAGATAATAATTTACAGTAAGAAAACCTTTTGAGAAGATGTAAAGGTAAGATGATGTACCTTTTGATACTTCATATTTCATCGCAAATAAAATTACTAAGATTATTTCGGAGCTAACCTGGAGTTTTACAAATTAATCACCAAAGCAGGTGGGTCCTTGGATGAGAAGTTAGCGCAAATTAGCATCATGATTTTCGAGAATTAATGAGAGATATTTAGAGACCACAAGTAATGATAAATGATCAAAGGAGATAAATACCAGTGATAACATTGATGTCCGGAACATGATCAGGAGACAAATCGACTATCCTTGCATTTCTTTCAAACGCCTCTCTTAATATCCTTTTCTTTGTAGCTGAGCCACATAATCGGTACAGGCCTGAAAAACAAGCGCAAGAGTAAGAGCAGTTTTTTTATAGCATACCTTTGAGACTTTACAGATTTGAAAAAAAGAATAACTTTCAAAGGAATAAGCAACAAGCTTGAAGAAAATATTCTTTTTGAACTCTCTCATCTATCTCATTCTTATGTGTATTTCATCATGGTTTTTTTTAGGGGGGCGGAACGGAAAACAGCGTTCCCTCTTCTTTTCACCGCAACTTAGTTGTGCCCTTAAAAAGGTTCTTTCAGCAGTAACGGTTTGTGCTTTATCATTCCATTACAATGCAGATAACCCAAGAGAGCAACATTAGTAGAGTAAAGGAGGGGTTGCGATTTGGGCCGAAATCAACTCCGACACGGAATTGAGAAATTTTTGGATACTTGGCAGTTAATGGTGCATATTTGACAGAAATAATCGAGTTTTGCCGATACTCACGTTTTTTGGTTGCAAAACAGGGGTCTAAACGTGGCTCCGGAAAATAGCTGAAATTTCGCATTTTCGTGGTTCTACCTAAGATTTCGACCTGGGCTTAAAAGTGACGAGTGATCATATTCAAGTATGTTACTTGTCTAGGTGTCCTTGACACCATATTCGAAGCTTATCACCCGTCACCTTTGGGCCCAGATCAAAATCTTTGGTAAAACCACGAAAAACGCAAAATTTCAGCTATTTTTGGCTCCGGAGCCACGTTTAGGCCCCTGTTTCGCAGCCAAAAAACGTGAGCTTCGGCATAATTCGATTATTACTGTCAAATATGCACCGTCAACTGCCAAATATCCAAAAATTTCTCAATTCCGTGGAGGGGCCGATATCCGCCCAACTCGCAACCCCTCCTTTTTGTTGAATTTAATTTTTTTTGTGGTAAATTTGACATATTTTTTTATTTCTCACCCTTGGGATATCCCTACATATATTCCCCATGAATCTGATTTTTCAAATCACCCTCAAAAAATGAGAGGTAAATTGAACCACTTATTTCGAAAAGGTGCTAAGTTGAATTTTTTTAAAGAGTAGGCAACTTTTTGAAATAGATGCTTCAATTGCACTTCAAGTTTATATTTTATGTCCGATAAGCCACAAAAACCTGATTTATGGGGGAATTCTGCTGTAAACTTAACTTCATGACTATCACTTTACAATTATTACGGCAAAACTCTCTTGGGTGCGACTTTAAGACTTACATTCTCTTGAAAGCATTTTGCTACCATCTCACGGGTACCATCTTACGGGTAGCTTGGTTGAGCAGTGAATAACTTGACTTACCAATAATGTCTAAACCTCTTCTTTCTACTTCTTCAACACAACGCCTAACAATAATTGGAATAGAGCCTCCTTCTCTGGCAACAGTAGCCTCTAGATCTCCACCAAACAGGCCTGTAAATTTGGAAAAAAAAAAAACAAACAAAAAAAACAGGGGATTAGATCAAAGTTAACTGCATGAACAAGACTTTAATGTCTTAAAAATAACAAGATGCAGGCTTACCTATCATTGTTTCAACTTGAATTCATTTTTTTATATAAAAGGCACCACGGAATTCACACTGTTGCCAGTTTTAGCTATAAAACCCAACCTTTTTTATAAAAAGTTTAATTCTATCGGTAAAATTAATAATTATAAAAAAATTATTTTAACAATAAAAACAACAGAAAAAGGATTAGTACTTAGTCCATTTATAATTCGCATGAAATTATTTAATATTAGAAATATGTTGATGATAATTTATAAATGTATATTGATGAGTAGATCTCAAAAGTAAAAATAAACCTTAGAAAGTAGGAGATAAAAAATTTGAGACTCATTCTTCAAAGATGGTGATATTAGAAAAATTCTTCCAATTTTTTTTATCTTCAAAAGTGCCTGTTGCTGATAAATAACATAGCCTATGTGATCAATGATTGGGATGGCAGAATTGGCAGCAAACGTTTAGTACTGGAATTACCTGTTGCGCTGCGAGATTGCCTCAGGAATGTACGATATGGACTGGTGTGACGTAACCGAAGGTACAGAGTTCCTCTGGGCTCAATTTTCAAAGCTAGCTGATGGATAGGTGAATCCCTTAAGAGAGACGCTAGGTGAACAGATCCCTAAAGAAAAAATTGCATCTTGTCAAAAAAACCGGAGAGATGAAAGAGTAAGCAAAAAACTGCTCCTGCAGATTAAGAACATTTGAAATCGCAAGCGGACAAAAGAAATTATTGAGAATTGGTCACAGTTTTTTTTAAAGTAGAAAAAGTTCCATAGAGATAGAGAAGCTGAATGGGCTGATTCGATCCAGCAATCACACCACTGTACAGCTCAGATGCAAGCAAAGCCAATACTCCACCGTTACACTTATGGTTCAAGAACACAGTTTAGACCTAAGGTTTTAACACTATTACAAGTCAACAACTTCTCCAAAGATAAATTCAGGTTTCAAAAGGTTAACTAGAGCTGAAATGCTAAAAAAATTGAAAAAAAGCAGACATATACTTTTTTTCTGCTGAAACGGTAACTGAATTTGTCATTGTTACATCACTAGCTTTCTAGAAAGCTCAATTTTTTACAGAGCGAAAACATTACTTACTTTGTAACATAGTTTGTGCCTATATTGAGGGTCCCAAGAGTATATTAGGAAGTCAAGTTGTTTATTCCCGACTAGATCTAGTTCAAAAGTTTCATCCCAGTCAAAAACTAGATCACCCGTTCGCACTACTGTTCGTGCTTTGTGCACCCTATCACATTCTAGTACGCAATACAAATCACGATTGCCTGAAACACAAAATCATTTTTAAGAGAATACAATCGGCACTCCCATCAAAATAAAAACTAAAGCTTGGAAAATGAAACCAAATTAGTTATAAATAGTGACTGATTTTTGCACACAACAAATGCCAGAGCCATACGTCTTTATAACAAAAGAAACTTATGGGATAAATGTCCCGCATTATACGTAAAAAGTCAAAAGGGCAACTTCAATCAACATTCTCGTTGCTGGAAATGACTTCAGTTACCAGTGCTGACAAAGATAAAAATCTCATGAGTGATCAGACCACATGAAATGAAAGCGATTTTCTAAGCTTCGAGTTACTGGGCCAGTGATCAAATTTTATTCATAATTTTGTTACTCAAAAAGTGATTTTGTTATTAATCATTTATTTAAGTCATTCTGGACTTCCAATGGTTTCGTAGTTGAGAAGTATCTTCGAATGACAAACCTGTTGTTTGAGAGGGAGATGGATTTCTCAGGCCTCGTCCGGCGAGTAAGTGTACCCATAAAAGTCCACTGGCTCCTACTGGCTCAGGACCATTCCATTTTTCCATTTTATACTTAAGAAACTCTGAAAGAAAAAGTAAAAGAATTTTGAAATGTATTGTTTAACCAACCAACAAAAAAAAATTTACAAACCTTCACAAAAGAGCATTGGTCAGTTCAGCCAGTTTTATTAACTCCATTCTTTAAAAAGACCGATGAACTGAGTTCATATTAGGTTTGCTTTCATCATAACACTTAAGGAGAAAGATGCATTCAATAATGCGAAAAAATGAGGCAGCTTAACTGTGCGCTTGCCTATGGCGAAACATGTGAAAACTGAACTTATCATGTCAAAAAATGTGCTACTGATCCAGACTGGATGAAAAACAAGAAGCACCCCCCCCCCCCCCCCCCNAAAAGATTTTAGGTTGCACTACAGTGATGTAATTATCGATACGCTCATAACGATATACTCACCCGCAGGATTAATTTCCATAATTTTGGCACGGTCTGCTTGGTGTTTGGCTTCTAGTTCTAACAGATGCCTCATTCTTCTCAGTGACGTTGTTCGATTTGCTAACGTGTGGCGGTCGAGGGTTGAGCTTGTTAGGCCAGACAATCCAGTGAGAGCAGATAGCCCACTCGATCGATACGATGCTAGCAGTTCCGACTGAAACATGATAGATTTTTTGTGAAACTCGGCTGGTCTCACGACGTGACAAATTTGTACAGGGTGATTCAAATGTCCTACACCATTCCTACAACCCCTAGGGTTCTTGCCCCTTTCCAGGGTGATTATCTTAGAATTTTCGGGGAGCAAAAAATAGTTTCCTTTGATCTGGGAGCACGCGCAAAATTTTAAGTCTCTATCTTAATTAGACCAAAAGTTACAGGGTTGATGCCTGGTGCTGATGGAGCAGGACTTTTGGATCACCTTGTATGTAAGCAAAAACGTGTGGAGGGTTACGTTCCTAACAGCACGTAGCACAGCCACTAATTTATTTACAGATAACAACTTTCATTTTGGCACAAAAGTAGCAACAGTTAGAGGAAAATCAAGGCTTTTCTAAAAAATAAGATTTCTCTTTGATACATACTTTTGTTAAAATCTTGAGAATCCTGAAAATATCTGAATATAAACAGGATTGCAAAGAGGATGCCTAATTAAGTGCGGTAGTTAAGTTTGACAGTTGAAAAGATCTGAGGAAATCTCGAGGGCAACGAGGGCAACTTTTGGCAAAGATCTGATGGAATGAGTCAATTTTTCACCTATTAAATTTGATTTAATTTACTATACCTGTCTTGTCCGTTCAGGCAGATTTTCAGCACTAAAAGTGAACCTTTGAGCTTTTTGTTGACCTGCTCTGAGTCTATCGTAAATGGCACTAGTGGATGGAGTCCGCGACAACCATGCCCTATATTCATCAGATGTAAAGACACTGGGTGTAGAAGAAAGACGACCTGGAAATCAAACAATAGATGAGCTTAAAAATATAAATAAACAATATGCTTTGAAACTTAGTTGCAAAACATTAAACTGAGATACGTTGAGACACTTAACTAACACAGCCATGAGTAAACCACTGAATGCCATTTATGGGACAAAACATTTAGTTTAACAACAAATGAAATTAAAAGCATAATGAGGCTGAAGTGTGACACCACATATCTTCAATGCCATGTTTCAAAATCTCTGCTCCTGATTTATTTTACCGAAGAAGAACAAGTCAATTTTACAGCTTGTTCACGAAGAATATTCTACTAAAAGAGAGAAAAAATCAAAGAAGTTTTTGAGAAATTATGTTGACCAGTTTTCCAAGGAGAGAATAAAGTACGACTGGAAGTCTACAACGTCGCAAACGGAGATACGCTCTTGCAATTTAAGCCATTGATATAAAAAATAAGAGGGGTTAAATAAATTTACATACACAGTGAATACAAAAACTCGGATTGTGTGACAGGATTGCCAGGTTTCAGACATGTTGTATCTCTTTTGTAAAAAGTTACCTTGATTTTAAAAATTTTCTTGTCGATTCCTATTTTTTCAAGGGTTTTCACTGAAAAATCGCTGACTTTTCTACGGCTTTTTAAGAACGTTCAGCAAGACAATGCTTCTCATAAAGTAGAAGTAAAGCAAAGTGTTTGCTCTGCCACCGCTCTAATAATCATCATGGATATTTGGCTTCAGCCTTCCTGAAAACGTACTTTGATATGGAAAACCATTTTACCAACCTCTATGTTTCCTTGCTATTGGCAATTCTGGTGCACTTAGCGCTCCATCACTGTCACCTTCATCCAGTAAATTATTTCTCTCGAACCTAACACTGAGAGGTGTTCTGCCACTATAATGAAAAAAAGAATAATGAATCGTTATACAAGCAGAGATATTATTTGATCCGTCTATTCCAAGCAAAAAAAGCCACAGAACATTTTTTTTGGTACACATTCGATCAATAATTTATATAAAAAAATAAAATAACTTTAAATTGTCTAAATAATTTTTTGGCACAATTTTGAAAGCTCTAAACACAAAGCCGGAAAACAAAGATGTAAAATCTTATGATTTAGAAGGAAGTATGAGGGGTGTTGTGTAGGAATATTCAACCCTTATTTTCAACTCTTTTAAGTGGTAAAATACACATCGATCTTGTAATGAGATATTTTTAGGTGACAATAATGGAATCGGTTCCTACTAGATAGGCGTAAATCCAAAAACTCAGGAGCCCTGGTTTTTGTTGATCACGTAAGACACTGGAGAATTTTTGGACTTATGCCTGTCTCACAGAAACCAATTCAATTATTGATTAAGAGGCTACACCCAACCGTTTAATTTTAAATTCCGAAGAGTTACTTGAGTGAAGATTGCTCCAAATAAGATAAAATATGAGACACAAATGATCTTGGTGATTTTAAAATAGTTAAAAAAGAGGTACATAAGTGGATGATAAACCTACCTGGATTGAGATGTGAGGGAGTGCCTAGGAAGTGAGTTTGATCGAAATGAAACCCCTCTTGTCAGGCCTGAAAAAAGTTGATTAATGATTCAATCATTTTAATTTAGTCCGGTATTTAGAATTCAATCAACGCTAAAACATTAAACAAAACCAGTATAACTCCCGATCACTTTCTGTGATGTACACATCTCTCACAAGTCTGTGTGTTGGGTACACATCTCTAATGTAGGAAGTGGCTTGCTACAAAAATTCTTATGGTCAAAGTTACTGATGAGAAAAAAATGAATAAATAAATTAATTTTAATCGACAATCATTCAATCATTTAATACCATTTTTTATCTAAAGTTAAAAAAAAATGACCAACCAAATATAATAAAGGATGTAAGTCTGAGCGATAAAAATATTGTCATCAATCACAGGTAGTGAGCGTATGTATCAAGGACACAAGACGGGTAGAACAATTGGCTTTTCCTAACTTTTTTGCATTCTACACCGGCTGGTTTGGGGCTAAGAAGCAAATTGCAATGTTTATGTTACAGCCCTTAACCGGCAAGTGTGAGACACTGAATAGTTAGGTACATAATTTCAACTCACCTACCCATTTTGTGTCTCCGATAATAATCGTTTATTCCATGATCGATTTATCAATTTGCAATATATGCAATAAATGTGCTCAAATGAATCTTGGTTGGCAAGTTATTTACATACTATGTTTCAAAATATCAAAATAATCTAATGAGGCTGCTATTGTCCAGAAAAAGCCGGCTCAAAACCTGCGTTTCTGCATATCTGAAAAAATCTGAGGGCCGATCTCTTTTTGCTTAAGTATTAGGGGCCTCATTGTTAGATAATGCTGCAGTCACTTGCTGAATGTGGCTTGAATGTGGAAGTCATCGGCCCTGAATTTTGCTCATGATGCGCAAAATTCAGCAACTATTCTTGGCGACCATCGAATAATGCCGGATTTTTCTGAACCATACGAATAGATTTGATACATCTGGATGAAAATAACTCGAATTCACAAAATTTCAGCTGCTAGGCGATGACTGATGACTTTCATATTCAACTGCCAAATTCAGCGTTATGATTTTGACATAATATTGGGTAAAATGCCATTTGCAGGGACTTCGGCAGCCTGATAAATGCAAGAGAAAAAAAACTGATCTTATGGTGAAATTTTTCTCCTTACTTGAAACAGGAGGAGAGGGTCGGCAGTAATAATAACTAGCTCTTGATGATGAGGAACAAGTTGCCTCTGTATCAGAGGCGTAATCTAATGCAGGTCGCTGTCTCCGTGGTAACAAAGTTGAGGAAGGTGATGCGTTGTACTGGTCTCGGCTTCTTGAATAACTGCCACCCATTCCTGTACTTGCTCTAAGGCTCGATCTCAGTAAACTCCCAGAGTGCCTTGCTGGTAATCCATTGCCATAGTCATATTCAACTCGAGGTAAATGCTGGTCAGAGCCTGAGCGTGGCATGGAAGGACCTCGGTTGCTAAGGCGACTACTACTTCTACCGGTTGTTGCGTAGCGACTAGAACCAGCCCCGTAACTTGAGCCGGGTCCATTTCCAGGATTGAAGGGATGAACCTGGAAAATGAAATTTAATTCAATTCAAGAAGATAAACTTCACAAGTTATTTCGAATTCCAAACAAGAAAACTACAATGGATTATGAATAGCTGGACAAGTATACTCCTGGGTAATAAATTTAAACTTGCCACTCGCAAAATAACTGAGTCACCAGTAGGTAAAGTCAGATACTGGAAACTTTTAAACATTTGGCAAGTAAGTGGAGTTCAGTTTCATGGGGTTTTTACTCTTCTGCGGTACCCATTTTCCAACTTGTAAACCAAATTTTAGGACTCAGAAAGGAATATTCCACTGAGGAAAAAGCCAAAATTAATTAAGTGACTGACTGAACTCAAGCAGACTTTAGTTTTTTTATTGACTGGATATTTAAATTACGAAAAACATAAATCACTAATTTTTTATACTTACTTATTAAAATTGGAAAATTGAAAAATATTGGAGATTTTGATGAGAAAACATGGACAAAGCACAATAACACAAAAATGCTTAATGCTCTCTTCTAACACCCCCCCCCCCTCTTAAGGAGGGTAAACGTAGTTCATGATCAGTCTGATCCCTCGGTCTGATTAATGATTTTTCATTGTTTACAAAAATAAATAATGTAAATAAATGGACAGGTTTGTGAAATAAAATGAATGAACTACTTTGGCGAAACAGCTCAAGGAATCTAGGTCTTACTTTTTCTGCTAAGGACTCCAAGGTGTTGGGGTAGGATTTATCAAAGGGTTGGAAATGCTGCGGTTTTGGTTGCTGAGTTACGACTGGTGGAGGTGGCGGCTGATATGACCATGATTTGTTGTCTGAATTACCCATTCTTCTATCCAACTGTAATTAAATAAAATGGATATTACGAATTTTTGCTTTTAGGCAATTCCTATGATTTTTGTGACCACTTTATTTCTTTGGGAATTAGAAAAAACGCAATTGGAAAAACTCAGGAAAACTCCTGTGAACTGAGGTTTTTTTCTACTTTTGAAAAAAAATTTAATTTAAAATTACTGAACAAGCTAGTTCTTGAATGTTTTACAAAAATCATCAAGGTTGAAAACCATCATAATTTTACTTTTATATGACTTGTGACTATTCCACACTACATGGACTACAGTAGCAAAGCACAGACAAATTTATACGCTTCGAAAACTACTTTTTGATGAGATGATGATGTTAGTCAGGATAATTTAAGATGACCATTAATAAAAGGTTTTACTTTAGTATGTATGAATATTACTTACAGTGGCAGCATGAGGTCGAGAATTATAGTATAAAGCACCTGACCCTATGTCACCATTTGTATCTAACGAGCCAAGCGCTAAATGAGATCTAGACTGTCCCACTCGGCCCCTGATTTTTGATTCTCTGAAAACAGGGGGAAAATTTTTTTGACGGATTAATTAAGAACAGTAGGATACAAGTCTTTGACTGGAGCTTCAGAGAACAAAATTATCTGCACAGCACGTTACTTTGTCTCAAGTAACTGGGAGGGAAACTGAATAATAGCTTCACTAATTTCTGTAAATTTTACTGGATACTTTTCATAGGATTGCTTGTTGATTGTTGATAATAAAAAATGAATCGGAGAAAATAAATAGAGATGATGAAAAGCATAAAAAGAGTGGGCCTTGATATCACTAAAAACCATTTTGCATTGACATTTATGCTTATCCGGCTGTCAAATTAGAGAAATAATTAAAATGAATGTTAAAAGCAGAACTCATTGTGGGTAAGCAGACACTTTTTCACTTTTGACTATCAAGCACAGTAGACGGTTTAATGCATCTACGCAAGGCAGCATTTTTCCCTTTGGTCAAACCTTGATCGTCTGGACAGCAACAATTTTTTCACATACAAATGGAAAGTAAACATCAACCTTAGGCATAATCCACCTTCTAGATGCGGAAATGCTATTTTGAAATCTATGATCGATTTTAAGGAGCGAACTAATTTGCATCAATTACACAAATGTGTTTTCAGTAAATTGACATTCTGAACAGCCAATTTCTCTTTGAAAATCGATTGGTGCCCCTGGAAGGAGCAAAAAACTAATGGTTACCTAATCAATTAAATAATAAATGAATTAATTATTCGTAATTATATCAATGGGTACCTACCTATTTAAATCAGCAAATCGATGATTATTTTCTTCATCTTCCTCATCGTCTTGATCTTCTTCCCTAGTTAGAGACTTCTTGATCACAACAACGGGTGGAACTTTAAGTTCTAAAGCACGAGGTTGAGAGGGCGTTCCTTGTGCTTGCCTGAGGCCTTTGACTTGTCTTGTAGCAAGAACAAGCCGACGAGGAATTGACATTATAATTACAACATCGTCTAAACTCATTCTTGTTACATCGACTAAATTAACGGCTAAGATTTCATCACCAACCTGAAAAATATAGCAAAGTATTCACACATTATATGAAGTACATGAAAAGTAAAATAAATAAAATTGTAGAGGATCTAACTCAATTAAAGGTATCATTAGTGTAAGTAACGATTGATCAAATGAAAAAAATTGAGGATATGTGCAAAATTTCTTCCAATTTAAATTTTCACATTTATTATTCTACTGCTGTCCATTTTCCCCACCAATTGATTTTAAAAAACTCCCTGGTCGTTTTTCTTCTAATAAAAGCTTTTTATCTAAAAATGTATTTGCAGCCATTTTTTTTTCTAATAAAAGCTATTTATCTAAACATGTATTTGCAGCATTGGCTTTTTTAACGTTTGCTACTGACTTTGAAACATTTTTCTGAATTTAAACAGATGTACTTTCATCTCTTGTGTTTCGTCTCTTTGTCGGATGTTTTCTTTTGATCTTTAAACCACAGAGTTGATTAAATCTGAATGTTTTTAAAATTAAAGCTGTTGATTTGAAAATGCATTGCCAGCATTACTCATCTTTCAATTCTTGCGACTGACTTTGAAAAATGTCCTTTGATTCAATTCAGAATATACTTTTAACTCTATGATCTGATACTTCGATCTACTCTCCCACATCTTTTTTTCATGATTGGATATACATACGTAAACGGTGAAAAATAATAGAGAAAAATTTGACTTGTACGCATCAAGACAGAGGTCACTTGTGAACAAGAGAAGGAGTCCCTTGGGTAGCTGCTTAGATAGATCACAGCCAGCTGAAGAAGTTAGTTTTTTTCATAAAACCTCTAGACAGGAGAATACAATTGCACTTACTTTTAAGCATCCGCTGTTGTAAACTGCTGATTCTAGGGCAATTCTTGATATAAATACACCATCCGCTCGATCAACTCCATTTCCTTCCCTAATATAAAGTCCTAAAGTCTGTCCTGGTCGTTTTACAATTTCAACAAAATGTACCGAGTGTTGGGCGTCCTTAAAAAAATTGAAATAAAATAAATTTAACCATTGCTACAGTATTTAACACAAAGAGAGATTAAACTCATAAAAAAGTATTAATTTTTTTTTTTTTTTTTAACATTGTTCAAAATATTCAGATTTTTTTGAAACTCTATTTCAGGGATTGCTTGGTCATGTCTCTCTTGTAGGTATCTAAATTGTCATGAGTAGCAACTTCATTAACTTAGATTAAATCAATGTTTATACTTGCTTAATTAATTAGAATATTTTTGACTTGATGTGAGAATTATTTCATTGAGAGGTTCAAAATAACATCCAATGAACTCCAAATCTATATTAAACTATATAAATAATACATTTGCTTGTGTCTTTGAATCCATTTGAGACTGTCCTAAAAATGTGTTCTGCAATAAAAGAAAGTACTTTTAAAATAGCAATAAAAAGTGTAATTTAGGAGAGGAGAGTTCAGATTTTTAAATGAGACAAAAAGAGAAATGTCCACTCACCTGCATGGATAAAAATCTTTTGGCCAGCTCAGCAGCATTTTTCCCCATTGATCTATAATCTAACATTCTGACAACCATCTCTCCCCTCCTTTCAACGGATGCAAGAGCAGCTGCTATACTGCCATCCAATTCATTTTCAATTGTTTCAATTTGCCTAAATATTTCATTGGAGATTCCACTGACCTGCAACAAGTTAAAGTAAGGAAATTACTCCAGAAAAATGATAGAGCAAGAGTAGCCGTAGTAAAAAAAAAGTAAATCAGTTTTAAAAGCGTACTGTAGACATGATTCAACATTCATTTGTTAAATGCCTTTACTATACAAGTAACTGTGCTAGGATAGAGAAAAGGTTTTGATTCTATTGAATTCTTATTCAAAATTCAGCGACATGGTCACTGGGTTCTTCATTTTAGGAAAGTAGAGAAAATATACGCAATCATCGTACTTTCATGCTGCAGAAAAATTAAATTTTGAAATATTTTGCACAGCCCTCTCACTTTTTTAACCTTTTTTCCCCCTTCACACATCAATTTAAAAAGAAAAACAGATATTTTCTCGTTTTGCAATTGAGGTTTTAAGATCAGGCAATTTAAAAAGCATTCAGAAAAATGAAGACCAACCTTCCTAAAATCTCCTTGGACGACCATTGGTAAGGGGTCTTTAGGCCGAGGTCCCATATTGGTATTATTAATTTGAGGTTGTCGTCGCGGGCTAGTGGCCAGATCCACTTGTGTTTCTCGCCCCTGCACAAACGGAAAAAAAACAATTAGAAAAATTTATATGCTTGATACAAAGAACAAAAATTTTTGACAGGAAGCACATCAACGATGTATTTAAAAATTGTGGCACAGGAAAATAAAAG
This sequence comes from Bemisia tabaci, assembly GCF_001854935.1. Classification (NCBI taxonomy): domain Eukaryota; kingdom Metazoa; phylum Arthropoda; class Insecta; order Hemiptera; family Aleyrodidae; genus Bemisia; species Bemisia tabaci. The sequence continues at coordinate 786,776 of NW_017552014.1, read as the reverse complement.
ATAAAAAAAGGGAGATAAATTCATGGCTCAGGAAATTGGATTCATGAATTAAACAGGGGTCATCCATAAAACTTAGAAATATAAATCAACGGCTATCAAGGATGAGGAGAACGTACAAAAAGTATAATTAACATTGTTTCAGCATTCTCCTCTTGTTGTGCCCAAAAGAAAAGAGAGGAAAAGATCACACTTAACATAACTGTTAGCATAACTGAGTTAGACTCCATAGTAAATTTGGACTGGAAAAGTCCTTGTCTTTAATCCAAGAGAAAAGTTGATGTATGAAGATCAAGAACTTTGCAGTGCTGAAAACTAAACATAGGAATATGTTTTCTGGAGGAAAATTATGGCACAATCCCTTCTCTGCTTCCCCTTCTCAAAAACTGCTCACGTCTTAATTGACATTGGTTGAAAGAGTCAATCATGATTGGTTGAATGAGGTTTTTTTTTTAAATGTATGCTTTAGAATGACAAAATTAAGATGTATTATTGAAAACCTGTATTTGGAAATGATAACAGACACCATCAAATATTAGATGATGCTTGAAGAGTTAATAAGAAAGAAAAAGAAGCAAATTAGTGATTTAGGTTTGGGAGATTTTTTTTTAATGATTGAAGACCAGTTAAGAATTCATTTTTATGGCGTTATCACAACCACCCAGAAATTCTAAATTTGTATATGAATTCCTACCTAGCACTACTTCGGGAGAAGGGAGGGGGGGGGTTAAAAAACCTACCCTAAACTACAAAGATGAGGTTAACACTAAAAAACTAGACTAATGGGGAGGGGTGTAAGATGGAGGTGGAGGCAGAGAAAGTTCAATAGAATAAACAGATGAGTAAATGAATGATCCTGTAGTTAAATCACAGCAGAACTATTCTCATAAATACGAATTTAAAGGGGAGAGAGATGACAGAGGCTGGTGAATAGAGGAGTGATTTGATTGATGCTGATAAAGTGCAAAGGACAACGGGATAATTTCGTCCATTCTAGGGAGGACATCCATTCGAGGACAGATCCTCCGCCAACGCACTTTCAAGAAGAAGGAAAATCAACCGGGGGAGTTTTAGGATCCACACATTCCACAAACTTGCGCAACAAAAGCACTGAAGCACACCAAAGTATCGGGTCGGAAATCACCTTTCTGGTGAAAAAACACCCCGAACTGGAGCCTTTATCACACATGATAAAAAGTGGCCGAGGAATCTAATTAAACGCAACACCGAGAATAGATCATGGAGAGAGGCGGGAACTGCGAGGGGGCACTTATGCATGTAAAACAGATTCGCGGGGGTTGATATGATAAAAACTAGGTAAACGTAACAAAAATTTCATATAAAAAAAGTGAGCCTAAAAATGTTTGATTGAGGCTCGGTCCGTCTAGCCGGGGGAGTAAGCGCTGAGCGAGAACCACTCATCACCCTCGTGCGCGCGCACTTCCCCGCCCTCCCCTCCCGCGCGCGGGGCCACCGCCGCATCGCGACGCCACCCTTGAAAAAGGAGCGTCGCGGCGCCGAGGGGGGCGAGGGGAATCGGGATTACGCGTACGCTCGCTGGGGTGCTTGGGCGACGCTCCGCCGACACTCGAGGGCGCTGGCGTCGCTTCCACCCTCCGAGAGAGCCACCCCCGCGCAACCGCCGCGCCGCGCCGACCCGCCGTGGAGCGCGCCTGAAATTACTGTTGCAGTCAACTTTGACCCCTGGCTCCCGCGGGGAGGCCATTGTCTTGCCTTTGAGTCTGCCTCTCAGAGAAGCGCCCCGCACTTGAGATGAGATTCCACAGCTAAGCTCCCGTCCCAAGGAAAAACGCCGTAGGAACCTTCAGGCCTTGCCAAATTCTCTTTGATAAAAAACGAATTTCTCGGTAAACTTGTGAATATTTTCCTTTCAATTTTTCAGATAATTTTGTTCTCGATGTCACCTAGACTCCCTGAAAATTTCAAGGAAAAAACTTCATATCTTCCCTCAAAAATAAACATTTTATTGAAGGAATTTTGGCAACTCTCGAATGTTCATACGGCGTTCTTTCTTAGCACGTCAGAGCTCCTGTCCTATGGAAAACCGCCGTATCCACATTCCAGAGTTGCCGAATCTCCTCTCACAAAAGAGTAATTTTTCAAGATAGTTGTCAATATTTTCCTTTGAAATTTTCAGGCACTTTAGATCAAATTCCGTACAAAATTCTCTGTAAAATCGGAAGAAAAATATAGACACATTTTCCCGCGAATTCTTAATTCGTTGAAGGAAATTCGGCAACGTCTGAAGGCTTGTACGGAGTTTTTTCCTTGGGACGGCAGTAAGGGCTTTAAATCTAAACCAACCAAAGATACTTTTAGGCCGTGTTTGCAGTCGCTCCTTGAAAAGCTTCTTCCCTTGGGTGACCTCACGTGGTTTTCATTGCCATTACGCTGCCATGCTAAGGAAGAACGCCGTATGGACCTCCAGACGTTGCCACATTTGTTTTCAATAAAGACCTAATTTACTGGAAAAATTGTGAATGTTTTTCTTCAATTTTTTCAGACAATTTTGTCTAAAATGTCTGAAAATTTCCAAGAAAAATACGCATAATCTTTCTCAAAAACACATGTTTTCTCCGGGGCGATTTGGCAACTCTCGAATGTTCATACGACGTTTTTCCTTAGCATGGCGGTGTGGGAGGTTAAAGGATATTCGCCGGTGAAACTCTGAAACCACGTATCTCGGTTGTGGTGTTTAAAAATGTCAGTTCCTACTTTATTCTTTCAAGAAGGAACACATGAACATAATTCCTTCAAGTTTTTTGAATTCTCCTCGCAGAGGTGGAAAAAAAATCACGGAGGTTTTTAAAAATTGACGTTGAGTAGTTCTCTATTAAACAAATGCACTATGACAGAAAGTCCGCAACGTCGCAAGCCGAGATAAGTGGTTTGGGAGCTTCCCCGTCGATATTCATTTTATAATGGCATAAAAATGAAACTTCTGAACGAACCTTAAGTAAAATTCAGCAAAATAACTTCAAAAAGAAACCGTAGCAAGGGATAACGAAGAAATGCCATTTGCAAAAACAAAAACCCGGAAGTAAAAATTCCGTAATTTTTACAAACTAGTATAGGGACTAAGTGGGAATCTACCATACAATTTTAGAACTTTGACACGTGCTTTACGACTCTAACTATCGACATTTCATTGCCAGAGGTGGACAAAATTGAAGGCGCTTCGGGTATCTCCGTAGAAACGCCTGGATACAACTATTCGTGTTCGAGGGATGTCCGTGTTGCATACACAAATAAGTGGAGGCGTTTTGATCTTCTTCATCACAGTGCCTGTGCACGCCTGGCTGGAACAATTTAAGATCAAGGAATGTCCGTATGCATAAGCACTCCAAGAATTTGTAAAACTTCATGAAAATATATATATTTAAAGCCCATTTAAAATTTTACGTCGTTCTCCCGGTTCCCATTTGAAAAATTTTGTAGACTATAAGGATTCAGCAGATTTGCAACAATTTTTTTCTCCATTTAAACCCATAAAAATGTATCAATTGTTGAGGGGGCCAGGTACTCCGACAAGAATCGATTGTTTAGTATAGGTTTAGATGGAGGAAATCCTGTGTTGCCAAATTGGTGGATCCACCCCTGGCGAGGCCTCTGGAGGAGGGAAAGCTGTTTAAATAACGAATATGAGTGCGACCCAGTGGCCGTTCTAGAGCTTTTCATATAATAGGCCGCTGCTGCAAATTTAAGCGGACACTAGACGACATTCTTCCTCGATGCGAGCATAATCAGGACTCGACCGCGTATTTCGCTTACCAATTAACAGATTGACATGGATCTGAGTGAAGCACCGCCGAGTATTTTAACGCGAATCGGTCGAGAGCTTTGAAGTTCATTCATCCGGGTTCCGGGGGGGAGGGGGGAGGGGGGGTTCGGCGTGTTTGTATTGTTCGAGACGTGAAATCGAACTCTCGATTGCCGGAATGTCCGCTTAAATTTCTCCATGATCCTCCCGCGCTGCCGCACTAACTAAGACAAAACCCCGTATGAGCGTTCCGAAGTTGCCAAATCCTCGAGAAAAAATATTCCTTTCTTAGAAATGAATATATTTCCCTTGAAAGTTTCGAATACTTCACATCAATTGCGGACAGTAGCGTGGCGTGAATTGCGATGTATCGATTGTTATGCCATTTAAACCTATGGTAAAGAATCGATTATTAAGGTGTTTGCTAGGAACACCCTATTTATCGATCCTTTTCCATAGGTTTAAATGGCAGATCAATCGATGTATCGCAAAGCACGCCACGCCACTGATTGCGGACAGAATGGAGACTTCGCACGCAAATTTTTTATTGCTGCATCTGAAAGTGCCTAAAGAGCTGATTTTGCAGCATTTTTTATTATTTTTTTCTTATAAGGGAAATAGTAAAAAAATGGATTCACAAGCGAGAAAATGCACCACCTAGTGACGTCATCTACCGGCAATTCCCATTTCAACACATGCACTTTAGCAGATTAGATCATTTCGTCAAATCTTCTCCAATAATTGTTCAACTTATATGAATCGAGGATATCCTCATGTTCAGCTTACTTAGTACCGTCCACTTGAACACGGAATTCATCAAATTTCAGACACCTGCAAATTCTCCATTCCCCGAAAAATTGGGAGGAAAACTCTTACAAATGCTGCAGGAAATTCGCACTTTACTAAGGGAGATTCGGTGAGACTCGATTGCTCTTATGGTGTTTTCACTTGGGAAGTTTTCGAGGTTTGAGAGCGAAACCTGGCGTCGACGCCAGGTCCAGCTGCAATGCGAAACGGAACGCACTCGCAATCAGTAAATAAACGCAGTGCTCCCTCCTCCCCCCCTCTGCTTCTTAATCACTCAGTCACTGCTGCGTTGCGGAAAAACCACGTAACCAGGGTAGGGTTTTCATTGGAGTTGTGTGATTCTTGTCCAGTCGGGAAGGACATTACGCGACGGGAACAGAACAGATAAACTAACCATGTGCCCCATGCGCCACCTAACTCATTTCAGTGCTGCCACAAATACCCCGAATTCTCTCTGGAACATTGGTACATGACAGGGGCAAAGACTCTTTGAACGGACCCAAGGAAACAAGTTGCGATTTGATCGGAGAATGTATCGCGATTTTACCTACGTCGATTTATTGCAATATCATCGGTTATGAAATTGCGATAAATTTCTACTTCATCGCATAAAGTTGCAATAAAATTGCGCTTTTGCCGAAGACAAGGAATTACAATATTATCGAACAAAAAATAGTGATAATTTGAGATAAGATTTCAATTTCATTGAATGTGATTTTATAGAGATGAGATTGCGACAAGATGGAGGATAATCGCTCAAATGCTGACGGCCCTAGCGATTGTTATCGCCAAAATATCGTAAAAAAGACTTAATTTTAAAATATCGCGATTTTATGGTTAAGAAATGCTACTTGGGAATGGGGTCTCATTAATAAGGTGAGAGTAATCAGAGGTGAGGTTGTGTAACTCCTTGTGTTCCTTGCCGGAACGAAGCGGAAGTGAAAAACTCACTGCGTGCAACTATTCATGCTCCCAAGCAGCTGAAATTGCCATCACAGTTATTGAAGGCGAACCCGATGGAATAAGAGTTCACACTGAGAATTGGTCTACTATTGCACGTAGGATCGATGATCTGTTTCAATACTCCCAATATAAATATAGGTTTCCCAAGAAAACAGCGTAATTTCATTTCAAGGTTGCAAAATTGATCAATATGATTAATTCAGTTATTAACGAGAATGCAACTACGCAAGTTTCGTCCAAAAGTGTACTGATTTATTCATATTAAGAAAACAAATGAGTAAAATTGTTAGCAAGAAATACCCAACAGCTTTCTAGTAAAAGTATAAAATTTACAACGTTGAATTGAAGTTACATCCTCTCGTCTGAAAAACGACAATATGTTCGCTGGCCCATTTCCATTCAAATGACGATTAGATGTTGTTTTTACAGTCGTATGGTACGACCCAGTTGGATTGTGAAATATAAAACAACAAATATCCCATACGCTGTAAAAAAGTGTATTAAGGTGATTCGTCGAGCTCAAGTGATGTGGTCGAACAGGCATGTGATGCATCGCATCGATTAAGTAAAAAATATCGGCAGATTTTGAATTTTTAGCGAAAAAAAAAATAAAAAAAATAAAAAAATAAAAAAATAAAAAAATAAAAAAATAATAAAATAATAAAAAAAAACGATAGCCCCTGCGCATGAGCCGAAAGAATCATTCTAAACCCAAAAATCGGCAAAATTCAGAGACATAAAAACAGAATAGTGTTTGGATAAAACCTCGCATTCGATTTAGCTATCGATTTCTGTATCGAATGCGAGGTTTTTTTCCAAACGCTATTCTGCTTTCATTTCTCTGAATTTTGCCCATTTTGGGGTTTAGAGTGATTCTTTAGGCTCATGCGCAGGGGCTATCGTCCATTTTTTGGCTAAAATTCAAAATCTGAAGAGATTTTTGACCTAATCAATGCTATATATCTCATGCCAGTTCGACCACGTCACTCAAGCTTGACGAATCACCTTAATATTTTCATCTTTGAATTATAGCCTTGAAAATTTCACCCCGCGTGACGTCAGCTCCGCGATTTTGGCATGTGATAGTCTAGTCTGGCAACGTCGCAGAGATGCGCGGTGCGGATACGCCGCGCTGCCGCCGCCGTATCATAACGCCCGCTCGCCCGCTGCAATAGCGCAAATAATTAAATGGAACCATTCAAACACCCCCTCCCCCACCGCACGGTCTCCAAATTTCTGGAAAGGACCTCGATGAACCCCGCTCCCCCTCTGTCCATTGGCACTAGTGCCGAACTGCCGTGCTAAGGAAGAACGCCGTATGAGCCTTCAGACGTTGCCAAGTTTACTCCGATAAAAACCGAATTTACTGGGAAAATTATGAATATTATTTTCCAAAATTTTCAGAAAATTTTGTACGCAATTTACTCTAAATTATCTGAAAATTTCAGGGGAAAATATGCATGAATATTGTCAAAAATCCATGTTTTATCCAAAGGAATTTGGCAACTCTCGAATGTTCATACGGCGTTCTTCCTTAGCACGGGAGCGAAGCCCTAGGAGCCTAATCGTTTTATGATAAATGGAGCGAAATGCCTCAATAACTCCGGGCCGCGGGGATTCCGTTTTATGGTATCGTAAAAACATTAGCAGTTTAAATTCCCTCCACGACGCTTGCAAGTACGCACAGTTCGCACAGATTAGTGAATTGCAAAGAAAATTAATTTAAGCGGGACACCGGGGATTAAAAAGCAAGCCACTTCAAAAACCCCGCAGCGCTGGATTTACGACCCCCCCCCCCCCCNCGGATTAGGAGCTTGTAATTCTCACCATTCTAAGCACTGAAAAATAGTTCAATCCTATCAATCGGGAATTCCGTGTTCTACATCTACCCAACTACTCGCTTTGTTGAACAGAATTATTTGGTTTGTTGAATCCAACGTTCGGGACAGCGGGCCGATTATTGAAATATATAGACAAAGCTTTAGACAAAAAAGACATTCGGGCGATTCCATTGGTTGAAATGGGTTGTTCGTATAGACGAAGGGGGTAAATGATGGACTAACTATCAGGTCTCTCGTGGGTTTCCGTTAGTTAGTCTACTACCTACGTCCTTTATCCATTGCAATCACCCGTTTCCACAAATAGGATCCCTCCATATCCTTTTTGTCTTCTTTGTCTATTGCTCTGTCTATCCATGTCTATAATCAGCCCGCTGGTCCGTCGGCCTCTTACTGTGTAATGGCTATGCTGCCATGCTAAAGGAGAACGCTGTATCAACATTCGAAGGTTGCCAAAGTTCCCCAGATAAAATATGAATTATTGGCGAAAGTTATCCATTACCTTGAAATCTTCAAATATCTTAGATCAGTATAGGTTTTTTTTTTTTTTTTTTTAATTTTCTTTTTAACAAATATAGTTTGGCTTGGAGGAGTTATCAATATTTCATTAGTTCTGATAATAGTTGCCTTTAAAGGCTACATCTTACCGTGAGGACAAATGTTATTTTGAGTGGCTACAGGTATTACAGATTTGATATCGTCCATTACAGTATGGGGTGAAATTATTGTTCACTGGATCAGAGGAGAATTTTCTGTCAATAATGCTACGCCAAACGGCGCTCTTCCGTACTGCCATGCTAGAGAGGAACGCCGTATGACCCTTCAGGCGTTGCCGAATTTCCTTTGGTAAATCACGAATTCTCGGGAAATTTTTTCAATATTTTTCTATCAATTTTTCATGTAATTTTGTTCGCAATTTCGCTTAAGTTTCTGAACATTTCAAGAAGAAATATTCATGACTTTCAATAAAAATAAACATTTTATCGAAAGAAATTTGGCAACTCTCGAATGTTCATACGGCGTTTTTCCCTAGCACGGGAGTACAAGATGTTATTACAAAATCTGGCAACATGAATACCAGGGCATCCTGAACAGAAGAGCGATAGCGAAACAAAACTGGGTTAAGCAAACGTTGATGACTGCGGAAAATCACGTTTCCCGGCGCGGACGGGGATGACATACCTATACTTGACACAGAGCGCAGTGTTCGATCAGACGAACGCTCCCCGAATTTCTATTGGAGCCCCTACGAAATTGTGCTTTTTACCGCAACATGTGGCGCCGTTATGGGGAAGTTGAAAAACAATTACGTTGACCCCATTTCCAGTTGCCAAACTGCACCATGTGCGGCGTGTTCCGTCTTTCGGGGATCGCGATTCTCAAGGAGGAGTGCGCGAAATCTTTGGAAGTTCAACGTTGGCTGTTCAGTTCAGAGCACGTTTCCCCGAGAAATATTCGAGATTTAACGAGGTATAGGACCTTCTACGGAAAGGAATGTGAAAAATCGATGAGCTACGGATGTTTTGAAGTTATGGAGGTTTGTATCATGTATCGGCATGGTAAATGACTGTATTGCTAGTATTTTGGTTTAAGACATAAGACTGGTGAAACTCCCAAATGTAGCTCGGTTTGCGACGTTACCGACTTCTTGTCGTACTTCAATTTTTAAACGGAGAAATACTCAACGCCAATTATTAAAAACTTCTGCAATTGCTCTTCTCTGTGCGAAGGAAATTCTGAGAAAACTTGAAGGAATTATGTTTTGAATAATTCTCTATTGAGAAAATAAAACAGGAGCGGAGATTTTAAAACAACGTGAACAAAATATGCGGTTTAGAAGTTTCAACGTCGATACACAACATGTGGAAATTCATCACCTCCATGAACACAGTTCCCTCCTGACTTTCGAGTTATTCCATCATTTTCCCCTGCCGTGCTAAAAGAACACTGGAAAGAAAAGTCGCTTGGAACTAGAGTCCAGTCTCTTAAAAACATTTACAAGGAAAATTACTCTCGATTCAATCGGATTTTTGCTTAAACTAGAACCAAGCCTCTTGATTTAAACGGATTTCCTTTTAATTCAAGCAAAAATCCGATTGAATCAAGGGTATTTTTTTTTTTTTGCTCGTCATTTTTTTCAAGAGTCTGGACTCTAGATCCTAGCTACTTTTTTTTTTCCAGCGAGGAAGAGTCAAATTCGGTGCCGAAGTCAAAACAGCGCTTAAAAACACCGAGTGTTATGAGGGCGAGGTGAAATTGGCACCATAAAAGAAAGAGCAGATTCCTCTCCGTCATAATGTAAGTGACTCCGTAAAGAAAGTAGATTTCGTTCCGCAATCGTATCAAGTGGGGTTTTTGGACGCTATGAAGATCCCGGCATAGAATTTCACCCAAAAATTTTTGACACTGTCATCTCTCCCTGAACCATTTACTTCCCCTGACTTTTCTCGTTTTTCCTGACTCTTTTTATCCATGACTTTTCTAAGCCTTCCGGACTTACTGAATCGATGTCGAACAGCACGGAAGCGATGTAAACGGTGATTTGGTGCAATCCGTGTCGGTAGTGTCAGCTTGAAATAATTACGATGAATTTTATGTTGGAAAAAGTGGTTTTATATTTTGTGTTTAGTGGGTGAGGTATGCCATTTTATGCTCTAAAGATGACCACCAAGTCGCAAAGCTTTCAGCAGTACAGAAGTTAGAAAATTTTTATAGCTTTGGTTCGTCCAATCAATTGGACGTTTTTCTGTGAAACAGAACTATGTGCAGGTAGAAAAGATGGGGGTGTGCTCGTTAGTGCTTAGGCCATAAGAATGAATGGGAAATATAAAGCGCCAGTGACGAATCCGCTGCTCCAGTTTCCGGGCTTCTGCTTTAACTCATGAGCCCTGTCCACAACGCTCTTGATACGTGCCCACGGCTCATGAAGTGTGCACACAGTTCCGTTTGACAGAATATAAAATCCCGCTTTTCTAATTCAGCTAACGGAACTGTGTGCCAACTGAATGCTAAACTTATGAGCCATGGGCATATGACAAGAGCGGTGTGAACAGGGCTCATGAGTTAAAGCGGAAGCCTGGCAACTGGAGCAGCGGATTCGTCACTGGCGCTATATATTTCCTATTTATTCACAACGGCCCGAGCACTGACGAGCACTTCCCATCTTTCCCACCTGCACATAGTTCTGTTTGATAGAAGTACGTCCAATTGACTCATTACTAGGAGACTTAGGTGACCCTATTGAGTAAATAATAGTAGATTGGGATGTGAGATTTTGCCCAAGTATTTTCCAGACGAACGGACAACGGTGGACGAAAAGACGAGCGGTCACGAGATGCAAAACAAATACGAGAGAGTGCTGCATGCGAAACAGAGACAGAAATCAATGAATCCTCCAATGTTCTGCATGCGATTCGAATCCGGTGGGAGTTTTAATATTCATCGTCTGATATTTAAACCCGAGGAGTAAAGAATGAAACACCCCAGTTGACAAAACCGACTCGAGTACCGTGAAAACTTTCTTTCCTTTGGGGTAGCCATGACGGAAACTTCCTCCGTTTCCGGCGGCTCCCAAGGATTCTTTTCAATTCTATCATCGGGAGGGAGGAGCCGCTATGGGGAGAGAAAAAAGTAGTCGAGCAGTTTAATTTCTCAAAGTAGAACACTCGTAACGTTTAAAATCTTGCGAGATTCTTTTTATTTCGCCTGCGGGATGCGAAATCGCTTTTTATTACGGTGGATCCACTCGAGAATTCGTCGTTTCCCGTAACTTCATTTTCGGATTGCAAAATTCGCCTCTGCAAAAAATTGAAAAAACAGAGGAAAAAATGTTGCAGTTTTTGGAAACACGGTAGGCTTGTACCTACCTTGAAGTACCTATGTCAAAATCACGAAAGCTTGTCTTTCCGGCATTATGTTTTATCTAGTTCCAAATAATCTAGTTTCTTTAATAAGGATCCATTTCCATTGTTATACTGTTGAATTTTTCTAGTTTCGTAACAATTTTTATTTTGATAATGCTATAAAAAGCGTCCGAAGCCTGCTTTAATCACAATTTACTGCATTTAAGGCTTTCCTGGGGAACAAAGCTGTTTCGGAAACGACTTAGAATAGAAACCAAAGGGAGGTTTAAAGAGGCTCTGTTCTGTATACAGTGGCATAAAACGAAAAAACAGGAACATTTAGTGGAATTCAACAAGATAATTTTAAAAATAGTTCTTAGCAAGGGATTACACAGATTTGCCACTAAAAACAAAAATACAATCGGAAAAACGCGATGACTTCTGATGATGAAAAAAGTCAAGACGGGTGCGGTCTTAACTGAAAATTTTAAAAATTCTCAAATTGCGCATGCGGTGCGGAAATCTATTGAGCACAAATCGTTGCAACCGGGCGCGCACAGACACAGCGATGAAAGAAATCAAAACGCCTGCAATTTTGTGCGTATGCAACACGGACACCCCTCGGCCACGAATAGTTGCATCCAGGGGTTACAACGTAGACTGCCGAAGCGCCTTCTATTTTTTCCACCTCCAGCAACGAAATACCGATGCTTAAAGTTGTCAAACGCGTACTTTAGTCTTGAAATTTTGAGAATTTCTATAAAGCGACGGATACTCGGGATAGTTATTGATTCACTCACCATGTATCCTCTTTCAATCAAATTTCCTTAAAGTCATGGTGTCTTGAATGCTTGATCATTCTCATTCCCGGACTCTTCCCTGATTTTCAAGAGCTCATTCTCTGATGAGAAACCAAAGTTTTCTCCCACCTCCCCTGGAAGAAACTATCCAACTTTTTTATTTTTATCAGCCGATTTTTGGCGCACATTCAAATTTTTAATCCCGAAAGTATATTACTAATGTTTATAATATCTGGTCAATGACAGATTCTCTATTACTCTGATAGTTTGAAGATTCAAAGATGCCATTCAAGGGGTCAATGATGGCGGCTCAGTTGTAATATCATAAACCTTCATACCAATACTGCCTTCCTGAGGAAGAGCGCCGTATGAGCCCTCGGACGTAACCAAATATCCTTTGACAAAACACGGATTTCCTGGTAAACGTATAAACATTTTACTTTCAATTTTGCAGATAATTTTGTTTGCAATTTCACCTCAAGTTCCTGAAAATTTCAAGGAACTGTATTCGTAACATTCCTCGCGAATAGACATTTTATCGAAGAAAATTCGACAACTAAAGAATGGTCATACGGTGTTCTTCCTTAGCACGGTAGAATAAGTGCTTAAAATTTCCGCAAAATTTGAAAACAAAATTGCTCGAAGCGGTAGAGGAAAATCTTTCGGTTTCTGGAACAAATTCCCTAATTTTTCCTAAATTCTCCCTGAAATATGTCATACTCGGATAAATCCCGGTCTCTCCTGGTCAGTGGTCACTCTGCCGTGCTAAGGAAGAATGCCGTACGAACATTCGAGAGTTGCCAAATTTCCTTCGATAAAATGTTTATTTTTGAGGACAGTTATGTTTATTTTTCCTTCAATTCTCAAGAACTTCAGATGATATTGCAAACAAAATTGTCTATAAAATTGGAAGGAAAATATTCATAAGTTTACCGGGAAATTTGTGTTTTATCAAAGGAAATGTGGCAACGCTTGAAGGCTCATATGGCGTTTTTCCTTGGCACCGCAGAATAGACACCATGCTTAAAGTAGAGCGTCTCAAGCAAAACGTTTCATTGCACACTTGTTCAGCTGAACTGAAAATGATGGTGAGTTGATTGAATTTGAGGAGCGAAAGCTCTTAAAGATGGACCAAAAGGAAAAGGTCGAGGGCGGTGGCAATTCTGAGGAAGGAAACAAGATTATGATGAACGGGAGATGAATGGAATCGGAGCTCTCACATGATGAAGATGGTAAATAGATGGATGGGGCGGGGACGAAGGGAGACTTGTTGATACGGAGCATAGCCGCCGATCAGGGGTCTGATACGCGGAGGGAGGGGGCGGAGAAGGGGGTGCCAGACCCCCCGCGGTGGACGGGCGAATGGACGCAGACCATGGTTGCCACGATGGACTAGTAGACACCGGAGGAATGGACCACTACACACATTAAGGATTCCACTTCCACGCCACTTGTTGTCTCATCAAAATATTCAGTAGAATACGTTGGTCTTATTGTAAAAAGTGCCAAATTACTTTATAAGAGAGAAATTTAACAATCGTTCGAAATTTAACAAACAGGTTTCCAGACGAGCAACTCGTCAAGTTTGAAATTAGGAGGGTGACTGTTTTTATTCTTTTTTTTTTTTCTTTTCTTTTGGATGGGCAGTTAGCGTAAAACCGCCAAAGTGTCACCTATTTTTCCGCGATCATAATCTCCTCCACCTCCTTCTCTTCTCCCCCCCCCAGTTTTTTTTCTCCCCGATCCTTCATCCCTCCCATATTTCTTCTCTCCCCTTCTAAAAAACGATGATATATTTACTTGTGAAAACTAAGCTATTTGCAGTGGAAAAGGAGACGAAACTGCTGATTATAGCCTCAAATTGCCTCTAGAGTGCATCAAATTGTAAAAATTTTCCGGGGTAGGCCACGCCCCCTGGAAGGAGTCCGCGAACACCCCCTAGAAATCCGCGGCTGTTTTCAGGGGAGAGGGATGCAAAGTAATGAAATGGGGGGGAGGAGCTCGTCAGGTACCTGTGGTGGAATGACACCACTGTTAACAACAGTATGAATTGCATCAAACACTTCTCGTTCACGAATAAACCAAAATCAACGCACGGCAATTGGACTTCCTTTGAAATTGGACGTATTTCTATCAAACGGAACTATGTGCATTATGCCGTGAGCCCTGCTATGCACATATTCTTATGGGGTCTCAGGACTCATGTTTGATTGCACATAGTTCCGTTTGATAGAAATACATCCAATTGGAAACTACGATCTCCGGCTCATCCATAAAAACACTTTCGAGCATGGAGAAACTAATGGTACATACGTTGTTTCTAAATTGAGGCAGAAATTGGAGTTCTTGATTGGAAAATGTAATCCAATTGACCGTTGTAAAGCACCCTATAAGCTAGATAAATTGGACTGCATTTTGGAATTCGGAACTATAATTTCTGGCTCATCTGCAAAAACACTTATGTGCATAGGGAAACTCATGGTACATAGGTTGTTTCTAAACGAAGTTAGAACTTATAGTTCCTAATTGCAAAATGTAGTCCAATTGTCGCTCCTCTAACTTGAGGGAGTGCCTCGATTTCCATGTAAGTCCTGTTCTCCCTACATTGGCTCGCATAACGCTCAAATCCATTCATTTACGCATTAAATTTGGAGGAATTTCCGAGCGTCTGGCAATGCGCCGCGAATGGAGGTAATTAATCACGCTGGAAAAAGCGGGTGGATCATCCAGGATGAGTACTTAAATTGCACTGTGCTTGCGTTAAACGAGATTATGCACCCCCACCCCACAAGTCTCAGAATAGGCGGGTAGCGGTGAAAGCCCGTTTACGAGGATTTCGCGAATAAAATCGGTCAGGTTTCTACACGGAAATGGTAATTTCTACAGTCGGCAACTAATCGCTCCGACATACTTCCCAATGAGAATGGTTTATACTCGCTGCTGCCGACTGAAAGTGCTCATAATTATGTATAGGGGCGATCCGCTTAACTGCCCGTGAGGTCAAGTCCAGAGATCCACCCCCGGAGGCTTCAGCTTAGGCTCAGCCGTGAATTTGAGGGTGGAGGAAATAAGACATGTATTTTAATATTAAATATATGTAAATTGGTCCCAGATTCCTGCTGTGCTAGGAAAAAATATCGTAAGAGCATTTGGATGCCACCAAATTGCCTCTCAGAAAGGATTAATTTTTGAAGAAAGTTATGCATACTTTGTCTTCAAATTTGTAGACACTAGATCCAATTGCCAACGAAATTCTCGGAAAAATCGGAAGAAAATTATTCACAAATTCGACCGAAACTTGGTCATTTTTCGAATGAGATGTTGCAACGTCTGAAGGCTCATGCGGGGTTTTTCTTCGGCACGGCAGATTGGTCCCAAGTGATTTGTCTTTCTTCAGGCGTCATTCGAATCATTCATTACGTGTGTGTTGGAATCTGCGATGCAACTATACATGACGGAGTGTGATGCTGGGAAACATATCCAACGGGTTGAAGGCGTTTTAAACTCCTGAGATACCCATGTCAGGTGTGGAATACGTAAAAGATGAATAGAATATGCCGTAGTGAGCTCAGCTCGACCAAATTCCACAGCTGTAAAATCATTATTATTGGTTTATTTTCTCGAGAAAGTTTCGAAAACAGTTCCAAAGAATCGGACAACAGAAGGGTAGAAAACCACCGTTCGACGATTGACTTGAGCGGCGTTCCAGTAGGTACATAGCGGGAGCGACTCCAATGCACTCTATGGAACATTTTTCATTCTTCTTAAATTTTTCTAAATAGAATGAGAAACTTGAAAAATGGCGTGATCGCTGTGCATTACACACAACGGAGGCTTCCGCGAGTGTATTATTAGACGACCCACCTTCTTGTTTGATTCGATATCGATCGATCGACCGCGCTGCGAGTTAGGTTCCGAAGCGCGGACGGCTGCTATTTTTTCGCGAGTATTGTGCGTTATTGATTCCTAACGACAACACGAATCAATATAATTGAACTTGATATCACTTCTAATCCATTTCAACGACGGCCGGACGGCTTCAATCCTTCCCTTTGCCAAATCGTTGTTAAAAAAGATAGAAATACGCATACGGAATGATCTCGACGCGCCTTCAATATTTGAATCAGTGAGTACGAAAACACACCAACTCGGAAAAATGAAAACAATCAAGACACACACAAGACCGAACAATAACAAAGAAATTAGTCTAAGAGAGAAATTGTTGGTGCCGAAATACAAGCGCTTAAGGGCATTTTAAAGGTCCAAGTTGGAACAGATGCTCTAACTTCGATGATTTTTATAAAAATTGACTGTCTCCTATGAACATTCAGCCGTTTCGAGTTACCGAGTTGGTGTGTTTTCGAACTCACTGATTCATTTAGCTTCTGCTACAAGCCCGCTCCGAGCGCTAAAACATACATCGGAAATACTTCAATTGGACCGAGTTTAATAGAAAGGAACCAAGCCACATCAGCTATTGCTAAACCGGTCAAAACAATTTTTTACGAGAGAGCGTTTGTGCGGATTCCTTCGAAATTTTTAAGGAATTTGCTTCAAACTATGCAAGATTTCTACTGCAATTTGCACGAAAATCCGCAGAACCGTTTTCATGTGAAAAATTAAATTGACCAATTAAATTTGACAATAGCTGATGTGGTTTGGTTTAGAGTCCCTTTATACTGAGAGTCAAGACAACACCCCTCATGGAGTCACAAACGGGAATAAAGATTACACAAATTGAACGTTTTTCGTAATCTTTGATCGGCTCATTCTTAAATTCCTTTCTCCGTTCCTTCTCTCATTCCGTTTGTTCCTTGGCGAACCCGAAATTCCTCGGTCCATTCCAGATTATAATCTTTGCAATTTGTGAAAATGTAATCTTTATTCCCGTTTGTGACACTGTGAAGGCCTAAAATCCGGTTAGAAATGGATTCGCATTGTCTTGACTCTCAGTATAAAGGGACTCTAGTTTGGTTCCTTTCTGTTTAAGGCGGTCCAATTTGTACCTGAATTTCAGTAATATCCGTTGCGCAAATCGTGTTCTTCGAGAGATTCTGAAGCGGGAACATAAATCGGAGCGTTTCAATTCGTGCCTTGTCCAGTGGCTCATGCTCATTGGCTACGTTCCGCGGGTAATTAGGAGCGGATTATGATTTTGAAAAGCGCGGCTCTTGAGCGGTATTCCTGGTGTAATCTGGAGAGGAAACATGACTCAGGATTTGGATAACTTTTTAGCTACGTCGTTAAAAATTAAATGGTGGGAATACAATGCACCATTAAACTCGAATATATTTTCATCGCGACTCCCGCGGCTTAGATGAGGTACTCGAGGATTCCAAGAAAAATCTTGGTGCTCGAAGCCCATTAATATGCATCCGCTACACTCATCTTCTCCTTGTTAACTCAGTAAATACGTATCGAAATCTCATTCCTCCATCTGTTTTCCTCCCTTCTGGTCTTAGGAAGAGGGTGTCATTCTTCCAGAATTTTGAAATCTGTTTGGTTCGACCAAGTTAAACTGATTCAAGGCGTCAAAACTCCTTTCACAGTCTTAATCTTCAACATTCCCCTAATGGGCCACTGGACAAGGTATACGAAGTTCAGTATTCTAATACATGTTTCCTAACCAAAATTTCACGTAAAACACGATTCGCGCAAATAAGTACTGCAATTAGCTCATAACCAAGGTATTGAATGTTTCTTGACGCGTGAATTTAAACCTCTCGCTCGTGAAAACGCAATGGTCTACGTGAGTCAATTCGCACACTAAACGTTACCGGTGCAGTCTCTGCGATACGAACATATGGCAACCTTAATATTGACGCTTTGGCTCAGCTACAGCAAGAATTCACACTTTGAATAATGAAGGGTGGAGGAGAAACAATGCTCGATTGAGAAGCCCCCCAAAACCGTTGTTAGGCGCGACTTGACTAACGTAGACATAGATTGTAGCGTTTATTTGTGACAAACATAAACTATAAAAACATTGAATTCTTAGTTCGGAGTTGATTTCAGTAATTTTCGATGCAAGAATCGTGTTTCACGTGAAATTCTAGTTAAGAAATATATGTATATCAAAATGCTTAAATTCGTACTTTATCTAGTGGTCCATTTCCTCCGATTTTCGAACGTAGAAAACTCTGAGTTATGATCTCGCGAATCTAAAATATTATCGCGAGTTGACAACAGTGGGTTTAATCCGTTTAAACGCATGCAAAACAATCAATGCGTTTTGAAGCAGGTTACTTCACCTAGAATCGATTATTTACAACGGACATAACGTCACCCCCCTGACGTGAGGGCGTATCTCAATTTCAATATGAGCCCTATTTCGCGTATGAATCCATGTTTTCTAGGGCTCATGCAGAGTTCAAGATACGCCCTTGCGTCAGAAGAGCGACGACAAATGCAGGAAAAACAGCGTTGCCAACTTGCGAGAGTAGCTCTGCCATGCTAAGGAAAAACGCCGTATGAACATTCGAGAGTTGCCAAATTCCCCTCGATAAAATGTTTATTTTTGGAGCAAGCCATGGATATTTTTCCTTGGAATTTTCAGGAGATTTAGGTGAAATTGAGAACAAAATTACCTGAAAAATTGGAAGAAAAATGTTTAAAAGTTTTCCTTAAAGCTCGTGATTTATTAAAGGAAATTTGGCAACGCCTGAAGGCTCATACAGCGTTCTTCCTTAGCACGGCAGAGCTGCTGAAAGGAATAGTTTCTTCATTGTGTACTTGTTGATGATAAAAAATGTTTCTAAATTGAAAGAAAGAATTCGAAGGCAACGTGTTTCATACTGAGCAAGAGACAGTTTTTCAGCGCTTTCACCAGTAAGTTTCACTCTGAGTCAAAAAAGCGTACTACTAACTCTTCGAAACGTTTGAGATCATTTTCAAATTAAAACTAGCAACGAAGGCTATCCCTTCAGTCTAGGCTGACGTACAGGGACGGCAGAAGGGGGAGGGGGGGGATTGGAAAAAAGAGGTGAGAGAAAAATGACGTGGACGAGGAAGCTTTTTCATTAAATCATGAGAGAAACATCAATCAATTAAATCATTGCCTCGCCGTCACAATTGCCAAACTATCATCAAATTTAGTGAATATCAATTTACAACGAGTCGCCCATGGCCTGAGGGATTATAGATCACTAAAACTTGTGTTTCTTATTTGATATTCTGAAAGTACCAGAGGAGTAGATTACATGATGGTTTATTTTGTGTTTTTGGAGCCAAATTCTCGAACAATCCCGCTATTAAAAAGTCCGAAGCAGTGGCGTGATGTGAATTGCGATGTATCGATTGTTATGCCATTTAAACCTTTGGTAAAGAATCGATTATTAAGGTGTTCGCTGCGCACATCGTGTTAAGGATCCTTTTCCATAGGTTTAAATGGCATAACAATCGATATATCGCAGTTCACGCCACGCCACTGGCCTAAAGACTGGAAGGAATTTCAAACGCGTCGGAATGGCGGGTAAACGAAAGAAATGATGTACTATAGCTTCAGCAAATCGCAGTCAAATCGATATGTCCTCTCATTACCCTTTCATGTTTGTTAAAATAGAACGTATTTCTATGTGGAATTGGTGCTTTTTAACTACAGATCACATGAATGAAATTCGATTCTTTGATTCTGAAGATACAGTTTCGACTTTCCTATTGTTTCCATATAAGATGAGTAGAAAGACATTTGACGAAAGTCGTGGAAACCCGTGCTTGCTTCTGATTGGTGCCGGATGATATGATTCAGTTGCGTGAGTTGCATTCTTTGGTGATCCATTAGTTCTTGGGAAAAAGGGAGGCAAGGAAGGTGGAATTCCAATCAAATTACTTTAATGCGCTTCGTGAAAAGTTTCTTTCTGAAGGTTTTTTTTTTTCTAAAATCTCCTTATCTATAGTATTTTAGAAGTTCTTTTAACAGTCATTGATACCAAGTTGAAAGGAACAGTAATTTGTAAAACAAAAGAAAGGACTTTAAAAAAAGGGCCCATGCGATCCTATTTCGACGGGACTATTTGCACAGTCAAAAAAGTCCATACAACGTCCACTGGAATTCATTGGACTTACAACTCGTCTTTTTCCGGATGAAAGAACTTAACTCCATTCCAAGATTGCAAAATTGACTCGAAGAATTCACTTTTTCACAAGAGTATGCCAGGGCAATTTTCGTTTAAAATTCGTCCGATTTTTGCATGATCCGGAGAAAATCAGTGAAATTTTTAGTTACAAATGCCGAGGATTCTCCTGGTAAAAATACAATACGCGAGGGAAAGTTTGGCAACATTGAAATTTAGTTACGTTCTTTCGATAGGGGTACTATGAACTCGCGCTAGAAAGACGCCGTTCATCCAGGAATTCGATAATTATTACACCGGGGGAAGTCTGGCAACAGCGATCTTTGCCTATTTCGGTTCCAGCGGACGCGGACTCAACGGAACAATTTGTTACGTTAAATGAGCAGGGCGCCCGGAAAAAAGAAAAAAATATGCGGTGACGAAAAATAGCGGTCTTTATTTTTATTTATTTGTCCGTTTACGAGAATTTATCATCCTCCCGTTTTGAGCGCCTCTTTGCCCTTGGAAGTCCCTGCGGCGGGACGTTCAAAATTACGGATATGACGGAGTTACCAACTGTACTGCTGTGCTAAGGGAAAATGCCATATGAACATTCGAGGGTTGCCAAATTTCCTCCTATAAAATTTTCTTTTCTGAGAAAAGTTATGGATATTTTTCTTTGAAATTTTCTGACTTTTTAGATCAAATTACAGACGAAATCTTGTGAAAAATCAGAGGAGAAATATTCACAAATTTTCCTGAAAATTCTTGATGTGTCGAAGGAAATTTGGCAACGCTTGATGGCTCACACGGCGTTCTTCCTTGTTAGCACGGCAGAATACTTGGTTCAATTCTCTGGCTGAATAGGCCTGGACGCCACTAGACGGTCGCGCTAATACGAGAAAAAGCAATAAAACACCGTGTACGCGCGAACGCGCGTACTCCACCATTGCAAGATTTTCCTCTCGGGAAGAGGCTCTAGACCGGTAAGCAATGGTGATTCTTGAGAGTTACCAACGCTGCTCTTCCTCATTTTAAATGTATGTAAAACAATCGATTCGTCATGAGGTAGCTGCAGCTTCATTCACCTAAAATCGATAATTTCAATGGATTTAAATGGAGGAAAAATAGAGTTGCTAACTTGCAAAATCGCCAATTTCGGCGGGTCAGGCTGAGCACTGAGAGCTTGAAAGGCTTTAACACACGGCGAGACAAAAAGATCGTATTCGAAACATCAAACAGATGAGCCTGTATCGATATCGATTGGAAATCAACGAAGCTGTCCGAAAATTTCACCGGATTTTCTTTGTGCTGCCGATAAAATTCAGTGAAATTTTCGGACAGCTTCGTTGAACAATTTCTACGTAAAAAAATAAAATGGTGACGGAAATTTTGAAAAGTCGCATCATGGCGCTTATGATACTTTGGCCGGAGGGTGACAATATGGCTGATAGCTAACGATAAGTTGGATGAGCAGTCAACAGAGCAGGCAAGCATAGCGAGCGCGCCTTCAATGTGATATGTATGCACCGCGGACGTCTTCAGAACACGAATAGTTGCATCCGCGCCAGGCGTTATTTCAAACGTAGCTGAGAAGTCAATCGATATCGCTCGGATCTTCCGATTGTTCGAGCTCTGTTCTGTTGTGCTTCGAACTTGGGTCTTTGGAAATCCCCTTGTGGAGAAAATGGGTTGCGAAAATATTGACTGAGCGAAAAGAGAACGTCTCCGACATTAGGTTTTTCGTTGGGCGATTGCGAGTGCACTCAAAATGACGGCGATGACTCGACTCTGATCCCCCTCCTCTGCAGTTTCCTCCTCTGAAAGCCAAGTATTACAACGTCTCAAACTTTTCTTCACTCCACTTCGAAATCTGCTTTTGCTCCCCCGGATGGATTAAATATTTTGTTGGATCTGCGCTGGGTAGCCGAGCAATGTGTACAGGTGTACTACAGGTAAGGCGATAAATCGTTCAGGAGAATTTCATGGTTTTTAATGAGCAGCGTCTCGTCGCCTGATAATGCTGAAATTTCAAATTTTAATGGGGAACTAGACATTGTCTAAGCTAGAAAAAGTCATTTTTTCATCACAAAACATGAAAAAATGAATTTTTCAGGAGAGCAAAAAAAAGTAGATGGAGTACATAGTACAGTAAAAGCTCGTTAAGACGAAATACGGTTAAGTCGAAAATCCGCATAAGACGAAATTTTTTTCGGTCCCTTGACACTTCCATAAGAGTCAATGTAACAAAAATACGGATAAGACGAAATTTCGAAATTTTGACCCGTAACCAAAACCGGTTAAGACGAAGAAGTGTAGTTGATTTTTATAAGATTTCACAATTTCAGTCATTATTTAAAAATTTCTTGGATTTTTTTTTTTTTTTTTTTTTTTTTTTTAAAAAAAAAGGAATACATCCTCTTGTCCAGTAAGATATATACTAAAAAATAATGAGAAAACTTTTTTTTTGGAAAAAAATCGATTTATTTGGTGCCTTATCTTCTTAACTAAAACAACGTTCAACTCAAATCTCTGGTCTAAAAATCGCCTACTGAACCAATCATTTTGTACGACTAAGATTTTTCTCAGTGCGTCCATCTTTACAAAGAATTGAAAGAAAGCACTCTAATGACGACAACTCACGTGGAGAACCTGCCGTGAATTGCTCCTGCCGAACCCTAAATTGAAAGCCTCGCTTATTTTCGAACGTAATTCCTGCACCTTGTAAATCCCGGATCCCACTTTGAACTTACGTAGGCGCATTTGATGAGCGACCGGCGGAACCTCGAGTGGAGCCACTCGCAAGGCTCAAGAACGTCTGGCACTTAGGATGATCGGGGCACAAGCGCCGACGCCGTGGATCCCGTGATTTATGCAAACCGCTCGACACGCGAGTCGAGGAAAACCAACTGAAATTAAGTGACTCCAATTTCAGCAGAAACCCAAACGAAAGGCACACGCGTGATAGGAACGCTGCCGCGCCAAGGAAAAACGCCGTATGAACCTTAAAGCGTTGCCGAATTTCCTTTGATAAAACACGGATTTCATGGTTAACTTGTGAATATTTTTCTTTCAATTTTTCCGACAATATTCTTCGCAATATCACATAAAGTTCCTGAAAATTTCAAGGGAAAATATTCATAACTTTTCTTGAAAATGAACATTTTACCGGAGGAAATTTGGCAACTCTGGAGTGTTCATAGGGCGCTGTTCCTTAGCACGGGAGCGTGGGGGTGGGACGGGAGCCTCGAGGTAGCTCCATCGTTTTACGTTAATAGAATCTGCCTTTGAGACGACTATAGGCGGCTCCTTCCTTTCCCGACACTGTGAAATCGTTCGCTAAATTATTTACGCCGTCGGGTTGTCAGCCTCCGTTCAAGCTCACCGCTTTCACCCATGTTACCCCGCGGAATGCACCGGCTTAGGAACCGTGTCATCGTCAACGTTCTGCGTTGACGTATCGGTCAAAGTGCGGTTTTACTTCTTATCGGCCTCCCTCAGAGCCCAGAAAAATGAATCGGTACAATCAAAATGAGTGCGATCCAATTCTTCAAAATCCCCCCCCCTCCCATTTTTGAGGCTCTCTTTACTCTCGTGAGATCCGCAGGTTTTGTAATTTTTACAGTGCATCAG
Source organism: Bemisia tabaci (assembly GCF_001854935.1). Lineage (NCBI taxonomy): Eukaryota > Metazoa > Arthropoda > Insecta > Hemiptera > Aleyrodidae > Bemisia > Bemisia tabaci. The sequence goes on along the minus strand of NW_017552014.1, from coordinate 763,064 downwards.
CCCTGTGTCCATTTTGACTCTTCGTATTTTTACTTTTTATACCGTCAAAAATCACAAAGAAAAAGAAAAGAAGAAGAAATATCTCTCTTTTGCAGCACAAAATGGAACATTAGAAATAGCCTATGAGTCATTCAATGGAGTCAGTGCAGCGCTCTGACGACTCAAATTACAGCTTACGAAGAGTCTATTTGCCACCGCGGGTCTCTAGCACTACTAAAATAAATGACGGGACGTTTTGCCCTGAAGACTCAGAGGTTACGTGGCATTCGCGGTTCTGTGCATCTATCTTTCGCGATCCGAGGAGCGAATAGTTAGATACCACTGCTTTCTCGAGTAATATGGTGAGGACAACCAGAGGATTCAAAACTATACAAAAAAAACTGCCTCCCCCCACGAAATAAAAGGAATTTCGACCTTTTAAATGTACTAATTCAAATATATTTCAGAGATCGCCCACAAACGATCTGAGCGATGAAATCGAGTGGTGTACAAGTTAAAAGTTCGTAGATCAACGTTATTTATGATGATGATGTGTAAGTTTAATGTCGCTTTTAAGCCCGTATCACACGGTCAAAGTGGAGCTCTGAAAGTGGCACTAATTCTTCAATTTCTCAGCTCTAGCTCTGCACGGGATTCCTAGAAAATTTCAAGTTGCGATATCTATGATGTGCTCCGAACACATCGGTTACCGTCAAATGTCGTTAGCCGACGACCTTTTGGAGGCTTACAGTAAACAATGCCATCGATGAGCCTTTTAAGAGCTCCCCTTTGATAGTGCGATATAGACATTATAGGGCACTGGGGCGCTCTGCGACGCCTGATCGCTGTACTAGAATATATCGAGGTAGAGTTTTTATATGACCCAAATTTCATTGTAAAATCGGAGAAAACGCCGGTTGCATTTCTAAAAATAAGAGTTAGTTCACAGGCGGATTCGGACAACTCGAACGGGCGGGGCGAGGGGTTCTGGGGGGTCTCCTTCAGAATATTTTTTTCATTTTTGAACTAATATGCAGTTTTAGTTTGAGTCAATGTCACCATGCATAGAAAATTGCCAAAAGTAAGCGTCTTTCCGTCTTTCTTTCTTCCTTCTCTTTTACTTCCTCCCGTTTATCAGTTGAAGAAGGGGGGCGTACACACTCCCTACTCCTCTCCCCCTTGGATCCGCTTAAAGAGTTAATTTGCCACGAAAGAGAGGAGCAGAAGAAAAAGAAGGAAAATCAGCATTTTCAGAAAATTCAGATTCTTTAGAAATTAGCCGATGCGCTGTTCCTCTTGAAGGAGCGAGATTTCTGATCCTATCCGGATTTCTTATGCGTTCTGCTCTCCTACGAACTGGAATTTGAAAATCAATTGCTCGGATCCGACGACAAAGATTCCCGCTTTGCATAGCTCGGCACTAGAATGACGTCATTACTCCTCCTGCCTTTGTGCCCGCAGTTGTGTTTGAGATACGAGTCCTCACGAAACAGATTTCCTCGCACCGAAAAACATAAAACAGAGCAGCGCCGCTACCGGTCCGCTCTGAAAACAGTGGAGCAAGAGCAGTATCAAATTCAAACGCATTTACTGCCGTGCTAAGGAAAAACCCCGTATGAACCTTCAGACGTTGCCAAGTTTTCTTCGATAAAACAAGAATTCCCCGGTAAACTTATGAATATTTTCCTCCCAGTTTTTCAGATAATTTTATTCGAAATTTCACCTTAAGGTTCTGAAAATTCAAAGGGAAAATATTCATAACATTCCTAAAGAATAAACATTTTATCTAAGGAGACTTGGCAACTCTCGAATGTTGATACGACGTTCTTACTTAGCAAGGCAGTTCACATCAGAGGGCTCGTACGCCGCACGTATTTGCTTCAAAGGGGTATTTGCTTCAGATCTGGGCCCTGAGACCCATAAGAATACAATGAAATCAGAGCCCATGTCACAACGGAGATGGGTCCTTTTTATTTTAATACGTCCATTTTGAAGGAGACCGAGGAACGTGACGGCAAACGAGAAAATGTGCCGTGGAGCGTGGGTAATGTAGCGCCGCCAGCAATGCTACGCTGACGCCAAAATTCCCAAAAATTCCACACAATCCCACGCTATGAGACGTCAATTTTTAACCATTTGGCAATATTACTTCGAGCACGACCAAAAATCCCGCAGAACGGCTTATTTCAACGTAGATGGACCATCGTGCTAGGGAAAAATGCCGTAAGGAAATTCCGACGCTGCAAAATTTCTCCTCCTGAAATATGAATTTTCAGGAGAACTTATAACAGTTTTCCTTTCAACTTTCCGCAAGCTTTCAATCGAAATTTCGTTCTATTTGAGCTTTTGTTACACATTTTGCAATGTATTTTCTTGTATTACATTATTGATTAAAGTCCTCAATATTTCGTTTTATCTCTTGCCACTTGTTTATTTTTAATCCTCCTATGAAAATTACAAATTTGCTAAGTACAATCCTAACTTGAGCACTCTTTATCTATGCGGTCGCGACTGCAAAAAATGAATAGAAAAACCGACAAGGCCAGCTGCAGCGTGGAGACTTCAATCAATGTTGATCTACCGTCGCGTTGGTAAGGCGCGATGATACAACTATTCGTACTCTCCGGAATGCGGGAGGTATCACGCCGCAATTGAAGGCGTTTTCAAATCTGCCAAGTGCTATCTTGCCTGTGGCGTAACATTTACTTTCGGAATCAACGCTTTGCTTTGCCTAACGATGACCTAGGACCAAGAGGTAGACAATTTGATTGGGTATCCTAACATAATTTGCAAAAACTCGCTTGTTTAAGTTCTCATCCCAACATTCATGAGTAATTATCATCAGGCGAATTTTATTAGATTTCCGCTCCACAAGTTGCTCATGATTCATCATGTGGCGAAAAGTAGCGGTGACCTCCGAATGGTTTCACCTCGCTCGATTACACTGCTCAGATTGTCAGAGCAGAGGAGCGCACAAAATATACATATTATCTATGAATTATTAAAGCGCTTGAGAATTTCAAGAAAAAATATTCACCAGGGTGTCTCGATTTTTTTTTCATTTTGAGAGATCCTGATGAAATCCTGATTTTTCCTGATTTCTGAACGCTAAATCCGGAATTCATAATTTTTCCGAATCCAGATTTTTTGCGGAGAAAAATGTAACTTCACAAAAATAGCTCGATGAATAAAATCCGATCGGACGACCGACTTTTCTCAAATTATTGAATTTTCCGATCCTGATGGACCGGAAAAATCGGCAAAATCCTGATGCTAGAAACCCTGTTCATCAACTTTACGGAAAATGAAAGTATTATTTGGAGAAATTCGGGCACCTTGGAACGTTCTTCCGGATTTGGCGGTAGAGCAGAGCACAAGCACAGGTGTTACGGGACAGGCAAATTTCCGCGGGGGTCAACTTCTCCGACCAGATCGGCAGGGCCGCAGGGTTGCAACCCGAAGGAGAAAAACACTCTGCTGAGGTCAAGAACCAAACGAAGTTGCTTTACGGATTTTGGCCAGCGTATTATCCATCCACTTTCCGACCTATCTCGGGAAGTGGGTCGAGAATTTCGGCTGTGGTCGTCTTTTCTGCCAACGATCAAGCCGGACGCACCGTCGTCTCCCAGAGGGAATTTCGTTTTCTTGTAACGGAAGTTGGCAGTAGGTCAAAAATTTAGCCAAATCCACCCGCGGAAACTGCTTACACAGCTCAAAAACTCCGTATTTATCACTGGAAAAAAAAAAAACACATTGGATCTAGAGTCCAGACTCTTGAAAACATTGACAAGAAAAAGGAGTCTTGATTCAATCAGATTTAAGCTTAGATCAAAAGGAAATCCGCTCAAATCAAGAGGCTTGGTCCTTGATTTAAGCTTAAGTCTGATTGAAACAAGAGTATTTTTTCTTGTCGATGTTTTTAAGAGTCTGGACTCTAGATCCAATGTGTTTTTTTCCAGTAATGGTTACTTCGAGTTAATTTTATTTCAGCCAGATCAGCCAAAAGGACTTGGTTGATAGTCCAAATTTTTGGTTAAATTGACCGAAACCACATTTTACTCTCATTGTCAGACGTCTGAGGATGAAAAAAGTGTTCTGCTGAACTATAGTGTACTCTTATTTCTCCCGGTGCCACACAGAGATTGCGACTTGCGAGGGGAAATTGGACTGCATTTTTCGATTTGGAACAATAAATTCTGGCTCTTCTGTAAAAACACTTCTGTGCATAGGGAAACTAATGGGACATGCGTTGTTTCTAAACCGGGCTAGACTTTATAGTTCCAAATTGCAAAATGTAGTCCAACTGGTTCAATCTTGGGGGCTCGCGCCTGATTTTTGACGAGGATGCAAATTGTCAACCCACATACAGACTTGGTCAGTGTAACACGAAGGAAATCTAACCACAGGTTTACGTTACGACGTATTCCAGTTGCCAGGTTCATACAGCACCGGTTACTTTCTTTTAGTGCGTAGAACTGGCAACTTGGAGGGCGCAGCGCATCGCGTTGCAGTTGGCGTGTTTTAAAAGCCGCCACTTCACTTGGGCGGTCACGCGTATAGCCCTGCCTCGCTAACCAACAACCGCATAAATCCGATTGCTAAGCCCACGCGGATACGCGGTTCTGACGGAGCGCGGTTTACCCGTGGACGGAGCGAAAAGGGCACCGGATGAAAATAAAAGCAGAGCTTGAAAAAAGGAAGGTAGAAACAAAGGCTCGGGCGATGCTGGGAGAAAAAACATTTGGGGAATGCTGTTAACGCGCGCATGTTGAGGATGCAGGCATGGACCGATGTAGACAAATCTGAAAAATCACAGGAAAAGAAAACGCAATACCGGTTATTTAGGAGGGTGGTTTCAGTTACTTGATTCGGGAGAGCTCACTGGCAGAAAGCAGGGTTGCCACAGAATTCAGAAAATGAAATTCCCTGACATTTCCCAGACACATTTTGGTGGAATTCCCTGACACATTTTGGTGGAATTCCCTGACACATTTTGTTGGAATTCCCGAACAATTGAAGATGTGACGGATGGTTAAAAAGGCGCAATTGAAAATAGTTTTCAGGCAAAATTTGTTGTTTGAAACCTCAAACCCATTTTAGAGAGCAAATGCAGGTGATTCAACAAATTTTACGTGACATTTTCGTCATTTTCCTTGACATTTCCCGGTTTCCCCTGACTTTTAAGAATTCCCTGACATTTCCCGGTTTTCCCTGACTGCGGCAGCCCTGTTCAGAGGTTTTAGAGGTGCTGCTTGCTGCTTTAGGAAGAATAAAATTGTAGGGAAATCTGACATGGATAGAACAATGATGCTAGGAGCTAAAACACGGCAACTTTACAAGGGATGGCTATAACTGGACGGGAGCAGTGGTGAAGGTGCGTTGGAATATTTACGAGAGCTATTAGCTCGGGCCTCAGAGGAAATTATACTGCTTGCCCCGCCTCGCACTACCGCAATCTCTCCACCCGAAAACCATTATTTTACATGTTATTCCTTCCATTATCATTGTTTGGTTCATACTCTTTGCTTCAACGATCGAAACATGGAAGTTGGATTTCAACGCCATTAAATACAGTGAAAAGGTACGGGAACCACTAATTTGAATGTATAGAGGAAGGGAAAAAACCGAAGACAGATACTGCCGTGCTAAGGAAGAACGCCGCATGAGCCATCGAACGTTGCCAAGTTTCCTTTGATAGAAACTGAATTGACAGGAAAAATTGGAGATATTTTTGTCCAAAATTTCAGACAATTTTGTACGCACTTTAATCCAAAATAATTGAAAATTTTAAGGAAAAATACGCATGAATGTCGTCAAAAATACATGTTTTATCAAGGGAAATTCGGCAACTCTCGAATGTTCATATGGCGTTTTTTCTTAGCAGGGCAGTATTTATCCCATTCATTCTTACGGCCCTCAAATAACTGGCACCCTCTGTCTTTCCAACCCGTCTCTCGTTCCTTTTGGCATAAATACATCCATGCATATGTATGTATAACAGTCAAGCGAGATTTTTTTGGATTTTGAAAAAAAAAACAGAGTTTTAAGTTGAAAACATCGCAAGGAAGCTAATGTTACAAAAATTACAGGGACGCTAAAAAATGAGCGTTGGTGTCCGATTTCCTCGAAAAGTATACAGTGAGATGAGATCTACTCAAATGACTCATCCCTATATTTTT
>NW_017552014.1:745533-756790 GCF_001854935.1 Bemisia tabaci | reverse complement strand
ATATGGGAGAATTCGCAACTTTACCACGTAATATAAAAAAACCTGGGCCATATTTTCAAAATCTGAAAAGAGTTGGCTTATCTAGAGACAATTGCCCGTCAATAGCCGCAAAAATCATGAAAATCGGCCAGATAGAACGCTGGAACTAAGCGTCACCAGTTTCGCAAAATTAGGAGGTCTTGGAGCTTATAGTATAGATAACAGTCAAGCGAGATTTTTTTGGATTTTGAAAAAAACGGAGTTGTAAGTTGAAAACATCGCAAGGAAGCTAATGTTACAAAATAACTTAAAATTCGAACAGGGACGCTAAAAAATGAGCGTTGGTGTCCGATTCCCTCGAAAAGTATACAGTGAGATGAGTTCTACTCAAATGACTCATCCCTATTTTTTTCNGGGGGGGGGGGGGCGTGATAAGTCACTATACCCTTCAAGTGATTGGAATGGAAGACGATTGTAAGAGGAGAGAGAGGGAGCGCAAAGCAAAGTATAAAACTTTGCCTAGGGGCATTTTCGAAGAAACAGTGATTAATGATTTCCTATAGATTTTGATGGAAATTAATAATAGATGTGACAAGTCGCTGAAAGATTGCTTCCGAGTTTCTAACTTTTGAGAGTAAAAAAAGTAATTTCGGTTAAAAGGTATTCCTACCTGATTCTAAAAATTCCTTTTAAAACGGTCAATTTTACTTCATTTTTTCATAGCCACAACGCGATTGTTTCTCCAAGAAAATCTCTACTATTTTCGTCAAAAGTTCTTACCGGTACATAATTGAAATATGCTTTAGTACTGAGGTCGTAAAAAAATGGATGGTATGGACGAAGGTTAGCCCAATTACATTGTAAGTCGCCGAACTTCTCATGTATTATTTTTTCAACAAAGAACCAAGAAACATGAAGCATTAAAGCTTGCTATTTTCCTCTGCATTTCAAAAAACATAGTTACAAAAGTTTTAGAAAAGTTCAGTTTCAGAATTTCGCTTTTTTTCCTGTGAAAAAATTAAACATGAGAGGAAATACGCCTGTTGCAAACTTCAGCTATGACAAACGAAGAGTAGATGTTTATAAAAGGAAATGGCTCAAAAATCACGATGAGCGCATCAGGAAAGTCTAAATACACTCCTAACTTCACAACCTGCGTAAGAAATCTGCGTTTTTTTTAAAAAAAAATTCCCGCTTCAAAACTGGCGGCACAGATGAACATTTCGTAAGAGGAGTCATTCCATCCGATCCTTGCGCACTAGGATGCTACGCAATATTCAACATGGCCGACGCCAACCCGCCAAAACTCACGTGATGAGACGGGACTTTAGCAACCGGCGCGTTTTTTTCCGTTTCCCTTGCGTTGATAAAGACGATGGTGTCCTTCTCACGATTTGCGCGCAAAAGCGGCAGCCATGTTGAAAATTGCGTAGCATCCAAGTGCGCAAGAGTTGGATAGAACGACTCTGACGAAATATTCACCTGTGCCTTAATATCATCTTTGAAGCGGGAAGCTTTAAGAATGCATATTCCTTACGTAAATTGTGAAGTTAGATGTGTATTTCAGACTTTCCCGATGGAATCATCGTGGAATTTTGAGCGATTTACTGAGAGAAATAAATCTTATTTTTCCTCTTGCTGAAGGTTGCAACAGCAGGCCCATTAGGCAACGTACATTATCGGTAGTTCGGTTGATTCTAGTTGAATTATTCCAATTATTTGAAAGTATTGTTGTTATTCCACGAACTGGGCGTGTTTCAGTAGTCAAGTCTTACTTGGAGAGCGAGGTTACAGGGCTCCATAGTCGTAGTATTTAGTCAAACGATTACTTAAAGAGGTATTCGAAGTGACAAGGCGCGATGTCCAGGGGGGACACCTTAAACCCCCTACACGCCGAAAGCTCCAAATCTTCAACGTGGCTAAGGTTTAAAGTAGCCTCCCAACCCCCACCCGTTACCCCGCTCCATCCTGCCTCTAAGCTTTCAACCCTGACGGTGGACGATTTAAACGCTTTGTGAACATCCCGCTGTGAGGCAAGATCACATTACTGCCGAGCTACGGAAAAACGCCGGCGGAAAATTCAAACGTTGCCAAAGTCCCTGTTAGAAAAAATATATTTTTGAGGAAAGCTGTGTGTATTTTTCCTCGAAATTTTCAGGATTTTTACTCGAAATTACAAACAATAAATTCTCTGAAAAATTGAAAGGGAAATGTCCACTACTTTTCCCGAAAATTCGTAATTTGTCAAAGGAAACTTGGCAACGTCTGAAGGCTTATACGGTGTTTTTCCTCAGCACAACAGCCTACCACCGTCCGCAATATTTCATTTGAAATGAAAATTTCGTGGCATTTTGAAAAACTCCAATACCGGTTCGATGCATGTTGAAAAGGTCACCCTACCTTGCGCGCGGGTTCTGAGATGAGTGAGTTTTAAAAACTGCGATTGCGATACAAAACTATTCGTGTTCCAGGGATGTCCCTGTTGCATACACAAAATTGCAAGCGCTCTAATTTTCTTTATCGCAGCGCCTGACGGTATTGTTTGAGAATTTTATTGGTGCGCGGAAATTATTCAGAAACTAATCATCTCGGGTAATGGAATTTGGCGGGATGGGAATGCGCCAGGACTTTACCGAGTTGAGTTTTACGAGGGATTAAGGTTCAAAATCAATAGGCTACGCTTTCGATTGAGGAAAGAAGACAATAAAGGCAAATCACTTTGGACCCAATCAAACCAGGGGCGTGGCGTGCGTTGCGATAAATCGATTGTTATGCCATTTAAACCTATGGCAAAAGATCGATAAACAGAGTATTCGCAGCGAACCCCTTAATAATCGATTCTCTACCATATGTTTAAATGGTAGAACAATCGATACATCGCAATTCACGCCACGCCACTGTATCAAACGCGCGTTAATGAGAGGCTAATACGATTATACCGGAGACAATACAGGTAATTATCCGAAAGAACGGAATGATACGCTCAGGAAAGGGCCCGTATCGGTGGTTTGGCGTGCTTTGCGATATATTGATGCATCCGCCATTTAAAACTACAGAAGCGGATCGATAAATAGGGTGTTGGCGATCAACTTCCTGTGATCGATTCTTTATCGTAGCTTCAAATGGGGAAATATCGATAATCGGTCATTCACGCCTCGCCACTAGCCGCCGTCCCCGCAGACGAGAGAGCCATCAAAATTGGGCGAGAAAAGGGGATGAAATTATTAGTTATGGAGAGGTCTACGGATGGAGCTTGGTTCATTTCAGATTCGCGTTCCCTTTACGAGCTTTGGATGCTGGATCATCATTTGTTCCAATTGCTCTGCTAAGCGAATACTTATCGAACACAGTCTTCACCTGATTCCAAAGTTCTGCTTTTGCTTTGACTAAATAAGCTGTATATAGATGGCTAAGTGCAAAACAAGGGAAGCGAGAAAGTAAAAATACGTATCACAAAACAGGATCGACTGTCCTTCAAATTACTCGTCTCAAGATTGGTCATACATTTTTCAGTCACTACTATCACATCATCCGCCAAGAAGATAAACCCATCTGCAACTTGCGCAATTTATCGCCCCTCACCGTCGAACACGTGATTATGGACTGCTCTGGCCTCAAGGATCTCTTTTTCCAATGTTTCAAAATTACTTACGACATCAAGACGATGGAAAGCCGAAAGCGGACCGTTTGCAATGTTACAGAAACAGATTCTGAAATAAGACTCACCTGAAACAGAGAAAAAAAATGACAAGTTAATTAAAATCCCGAACACCTTCACTCCGAGAGGGCCCTGTCTTCATGCATTTCAAAATCCCCTCACTTGTTACATATTTTAAGCATTAAAATCCCCGACTTTTCCCGGGTTTTTCACTATTTTTTCCGCATGATTTCTGATAAAAATTCTTATCACAAACAATTCTGAGCGCCGAGTGACAAAACGCAATGTTCCGGCTGGAATACACAATTCCGCCGCAAAATTCCCCAACTTTTTCCGACTTATTAGGGTCGGGGAAAATTCCTCGTCAGGCACTCTGGGAATTGATTTTCCCGTGAGATTTTACAAAGTGTTTTTGAAACGCCCTGTGCAGTTGGATTTCGTCTGGAGAATGTGCCGGCGGCGCAGCGTTTCTGAAAACGATCGTGGCATTTGACTCGCTCTTCCGATCTCTTTCAAAGGCAAAGATGGGACAAGGACGCCNGGGGGGGGGGGGGGGTTAAAGTGGGAAGACAATGGCGAGAGGGAAATTGGAAGAATTTGTTCCGACTGGTGTGCCACGACGGGCGGAACGCTAAGAGCGCCGAGCTTTGAATTGTTTTGCATAGAAGCAACAGAGGGACGCACGGCTGAGGTACCGTCCTCAGCAGTGGCGTGGCGTGCTTTGCGATATATCGATTGTTATGTCATTTAAACCTATGGAAAAGGATCGATAAACAGGGTGTTCGCAGCGAACACCTTAATAATCGATTATTTACCATAGGTTTAAATGGCATGACAATCGATATATCGCAATTCACGCCACGCCACTGGTCCTCAGCAAAAACGCCGTATGAGCCTGGGAACGTTGCCAAATCCCTCCTGATAAATTCGAATATTCATGCGAATCAATGCATACTTTTCTTTGATTTCTTCGCATGACTTAGTCCAGATTTTAATTGATGGTTTCAGAAAGTTTCGAGGAGAAATATCCATAACTTTTTTCAAAAATGTATATTCTATCATGGGAAATTTGACAACATATCAATGTCGATACGGTGTTTTTCCTATAGCACGGCAGGAAGGGTGCGCTACAGGGAGCTTTCGCTGAACGAGGTCATGAAAGGCGAGATTTTAAGAGAAGGGAGGGAGGAAGCGTCCGCGTTGTTATCTATACTGCCGTGCGAAAGAAAAACGCCGTATTAACCTTCAGGCGTTGCCAAATTTCCCTCTATTAAACACGAGTTTCCTGGTAAATATACGAATATTTTGCTTCCCATTTTTCAGACAATGTTGTCGTTTGCAATATCATCGCAATTATCTGGAAATTTCAAGGAAAAATATTCGTAACTCTCCTCAAAAATAAACATTCTATCGAAGGAAATTTGGCAACTCTCGAATGTTCATACGGCGTTCTTCCCTAGCACGACAGTATATAAATCCTTTCTCACATTTTCCTTCATCTCTAACTCCCCTTCCTCTCCCCTGCCACCATAATGACATCAGTTAATCCAAAAAAACATGATCTCGTCTCGATAGGTTTTAAATTTCATTGGACCTATCCTATCGACAAGTGTTTTTCCTAAGTAAAGCTATCCATTTGTTTATCCTACCTTTTGTTCCGCGATTGACATTTCAAGTACAGGATTTCCAGCTCTTTTTATACCACTTGGAGGGGATTCCTACGACAAGGTTGCAGGTTTGGTCATTTCAAACTGGCGTTACGAAATGAGGCTTTTGGATTTGAGCCATTGACGCCGTGTCAAAAATATACACTTCCATTTCCCCTTAAATTATTCTCCGTCCCCCATCCGCTACCCGAAACAACACATGTTGATCTTTTGTTTATTATAATTATTTATCTTTCAATGGATTTTATTTTTTATATGTTTTAAACTTTATTGCTATCCTACCGAGAGATGATATCAAGAGATCTTTTAGGTGGAACCACGCACGCATTTCTTCATCCTAGTTCTCGTATTCTGCCGTGCTAAGGAAGAACGCCGTATGAAAATTCGAGAGTTGCCAAATTTCCTTCAATAAAATATTCATTTTTTAGTAAAGTTATGAATATTTTTCCTTGAAATTTTCAGACACTTTAGATCAAATTACAAACAAAATTATCTGAGAAATTGGCGGAAAAATATTCAACAATTTTCCTGAAAATTAGTGATTTGCCAGAGGAAATTTGGTAACGCCTGAAGGCTCATACGGCGTTTTTCTTCGGCACGGCAGTATTGCAATGAACAGTTGAAGCATTGGATCTCCAACACTTCTTTACATCATTTCGGGACAATGAGCTTGTTCAGTAGTTTCCAATCCTTGCAATTTTGAAAAATAGAGGATGCACTGCAACTTGGTTCACAAGAATTTTCCTGAATTTTTTGGAACGATATTTTGCCACGAAAAATGAGTTTGTTTTCGAACGTTCCAAGGTGAAACTAAGAATGAGATGGAAGACTGCAAGTTATGCAATACCGCGGTGGATAATGCCATGCGCTGTGTTCTTCGATGGGCGAAACCTCCATTGATATATAATAGACTTAAAAATTTTGAGTTTGGAGGGATCTGATTTATATTTGCTAGTCATCAAACTATCATAACTATCATAACATGATGTTACGACTGGCACAATAGAACTGACCCATTAATTTGTAATCATGACAATAGTGTTCTTGTAAAGCAGCGAAAGGACGATAATTTTTCCGTTACACCATGGTGTACCTAGAATTCTTGACCATGATATTTCTCTAATTTTTCCTGATTTTCAGGAGCTCATCCCCCAGGATTTTTTCCTGGATCATTCCAGGAGTGCCTTCAATTCCGTATAATACTGTACAACACCTCTATTGTGAAATAGTGAAGCGCCGTGGCACGTGGCACGTTGCGGCGCGGCGCGGCCAGCCAGCCAGCACGGAACGCGCATTGGCGCCTACAAACCTAAGGGATACCTCAAACATTGCGCAATGCGTGAAGTATCTGCTTAGGTTTGTAGGCGCCAGTGCGCGTTTCGTGCTGGCAGCACGTCGCATCACTCCGCTTTTTCTCTAATTTTTCCTGATTTTCCGGAGCTCATTCCCCGATGAGAAATTAAAGTGTTTTCCCAATTCTCCAGGATTTTTTTTTTTTTTTTTCAGAAAAACTACATAATTCTCCGGAGTTCGAGATATGAATATGCATTTTTTTTTTCATTTTTCAGTCAATTCTTTGGCGCTTATTAGAATTATAAATTCCAAAAGCGATCCTGATGTTTACACATTTATTGTCTGTGTCAATGAAAGCTTTTCCAAAATTAACTCCTTCCAAACATCCATCTTTTAAGCTCTAATGATCCAAAAGTAACTACCGAAATGTTAAAGCTCTAGAAACGAGTATCTCGTAAAATTTAAGATAAATTCCTGGTCTCCGACGGAAATCTGATTGTCGTGATTAATTAACTAACCAACTATTATTCTGAAGATTTTAAGATTCATAAGAGGTCAATGATGGCGGCTCAAGTGCACTAACATAAAGCTGGAAATGGTCTAAACACGGTTGAAGAAGAGTTTCTCAGTTTCTGAAAGAGATTCTCTGATTTCTCCCTGATTTCCACTGAAGTTTTTTTCATTGCCTGATGAAACCCGGTTTTCCCTTTCCTACACACAAAGCGTTACACTTAAAACGCGATTATCATCCGTTGATGACTCTCCGCGTTTCACTCAATACAGATTCTTTGAGAAAAAAGGGAATTATTCCCCATAAAGGGAAGCCAGTGCGTCGGCTATGCCTCATCCTGCCGTACTAACGAATGAACGCCGTATGAACATTCGAGAATTGCCGAATTTCCCGGGATTAAACGTTTATTTTTGAAGAAAATTATGCGTATTTTTCATTGAAATTTGCAAACTTTTGAGATTCAATTGCGTACAAAATTGTCCGAAAATTTTGGAAAATAATTAGTATTCACAATTTTTCCAGTCGTCTCGGTTCTTTTAAGTAGAAACTTGACAACGTCTGAAGACTCATACGACATTCTTCCTTAGTCCGGGAGTAGGTATGCCTCATACTTGTGCGGTTGCTCTGGCGGGAGATATGCGCGGCGTGGAACAAAAGAAAACTTTCCCTTTTCTCTCGGCAGAGAGCCGAGGAGAAGCGAGTGCGATGGCAAACGATGATTTTTCGAGAATTCAGAAACTTCAACTTTAAGCAGCACTAAGTAGACCGAGTGGGTTTCTGCATACATTGAGTGGTACGAAACAAGGTAACATTCAACCTTTGAGCCCGAGTTGAAGTCAAGTTGGTGTCATGCTCACAGTGGCCTTTGCAAAACTCTATATGCGTGCGTCTTAGTAGAGGTTTCCGATGAGTTTTACATACTCAAAGCTTCTATTAAGTCCTATACTGCCGTGCTAAGGAAAAATGCTGTATGTGCCTTCGGACGTTACCAAACCTCCTCCGACAAATCACGGAATTCGGGGAGATTTTAACGATTTTTTTTCCAATTTCTAAGAAAATGTTGGTAATTTGATCTGAAGTGCCTGAAAATGTTGAGAAAAAATAAGCTTAACTTTCCTATAAAATAAATATCTCTTGACAGGCAATTTGGCAACATTCAAATGCTCATACGACGCTTACCTTCAACACTGTAATATAACAGGGCGTCCAGGATTTTTTCCTAGATCATTCCAGGAGTGCTTTCAATTTCGTATAATATTGTACAACACCTGGATTGCATTTTGCAAAAAGGAACCACGAGTATTGCAATGATGCTAAGATTGTGCAAATTCATCCTTTGCAGTAAAATAACTGATATCATAAAAAAAAAGATGAAATTTACATAGTAATTTTTGTCTTAGATTCACAGTTTTCGGCGAGTAAAATAGAAACTGTCAATGGATAATCAGGTTTTCTTCCAAGACAAAAGAAGCTGTACAATCTTAGCAACGTTGCAATGCTCGTGGTTCCTATTTGCAAAATGCAATCCACCTCTACTGTGAAATAGTGAAGCGCCGTGGCACGTGGCACACTGCGGCGCGGCCAGCCAGCCAGCCGGCACCGAACGCGCATTGGCGCCTACAAACCTGAGGGATACCCCAAGCAATACCTCAGATTGCGCAATGCGTGAAGTATCTGCTTAGGTTTGTAGGCGCCAGTGCGCGTTTCTTGCTGGCAGCACGTCGCATCACTCCGCTTTATGCTAGGGCCTATTATTTAAACTCGCGGAGTCAGCGTTTTTCAACTCATGATTTTTATATGTTTGCACACTCTGCATGGATTACTTTAATTTAAATTGATAAAAGAAATATATATGTGAAAGGAAAATTTAATGTGTGTTTTGTAAATATTAAGGTGTTTCCTTGTAGTATTTAATGATTTTCAAAGTACATTAATTTTTTCTTTTATATTTTGTGCTTTTACTGTGCTGCAGCGTGGTGTGAGCGCAACCAAACGCTCAAAATAGGACGTATTTGACTCTAAAAGATCTATGTATAAATGGGCTAACACCGAAGATTGCGTGCTTCTCGGTTTTTTCCCTCTTTTATTCATTTGTGTATAGTTTCTTTCGACACAACTACTGCTCATTGACTTTAATATCGATGCCATCGCTTGGAAAAGGTTTTACAAATATTTGCGACGTTTTAAAAATGTAAATGTTTTTAAAATGAAGTAATATTTTCATTTTAAAAAAAAAGTATTTATAAGGTTTATTTTTCATCTAAAATTTTAAGGATGGAAATAAAACCAAATATTCACCCATGACAATTTAAAAAGATTGATCAAAAGAAGGAAATAACATTTCATTTAAAAAATGAGTTACCACAACAAGTTTTCCGTCTCTCTCAATTTTCTCATTTCATTATTGTCAATATAATTTTACATACGGACTAAAATATGACACTTGGACCAAGTCACTGTTGCTTATTTCACACGTGGACGTAAACTACTGGACAAAACAGGTGCGCGGACATAAAATCATTGACGAAATTTCCTTTAACCAGTTTTCCCTAACTGTGGCAACCCTGTTTCATATATTAAGATGTGATTACGAATGTAATTATCTGAGTAATTGGATGAAAAGTACTCGCAGATTTCCTGGAAAAACATTCTTCATCGAGGGAAATTTGGCAAGGCCTGAAGATTCATACGACTTTTTTCCTTAGTTGCTTGGCGTGGTCGAGTCTCTGAGCACTGCGTACTAAGCGAGGACGCGAAACCCCCCGTCAAAAATGTATGGTTCCGGGTTCCCAGGCTAAAGCTGCCGTGCTAGGGAACAACGCCGTATGAACATTCGCGGGTTACCAAATTTCCTTCGATAAAATGCTTATTTTGGCGGAAGGTTATGAATATTTTCCCCTGAAATTTTCAGGAACTTGAGGTAAAATTGCGAACAAAATTATCTGAAAAATTGGAGGGAAAATATTCATAAGTTTACCAGGAAATTCGAGTTTTATCAAAGGAAATTTGGCAACTCCTAAAGGTTCGTAGGGCGTTTTACCTTAGCACGGTAGTACGGTTCCGGGTTCCCAGGCTAAAGGGCGTTAGATTATTAATAGATTCCCCCCTCCCATCCCACGACCCCGCTCAATCCCTAGACTGAAAAGGCACATTACAAACCACACATTCCGCGCAATTTTCACCTAATTCTACCCCCCCCCCCCCCCCCCCCCCCNGGCCGGTTCCGCTGTCAGTGCCCGGGAAGAATGACACAAACGAGCGCGCGAAAAGAGGGAATTTCTGCGCTGCCATGCTCAGGAAAAACGCCGTATCAACCCTCAGACGTTGCCATGTTTCTTTCAATAAAATACGAATCCACTGGGAAAACCATTAATGTTTGTCTTCATATTTTTTAGACAATTTTGTTTACGATTTAATCTAATACAGGGTTGCCACAGAATTTAGAAAATGTAATTCCCTGACCATTGATTGAAGATATGCCAGATGGGTAAAAATACATAATTAGATATAGTTTTCAGGCAAAATTTTTTGTTCGGAACGTCAAACTTGTTCTGGAAAGATGATAAAGCTGGCGTAACAATTTTTCCCTAACTTTTTAAAATTCCCTGATATTTCCCGGTATTCCCAGTTTTCTTTGACCGTGGGAACCCTGCAAGATATCTGGAAATGTCGAGAAAAATATGCGTAACATTCCGTAAAAATTCATGTTTTATCCAGGGGAATTTGGCAACTCTGGAATGTTGATACGGCGTTGTTCCTTACGCCGTGCTAAGGAAGAACGCCGTATGAACATCAGAGAGCTGCCAAATTTTCTCCGATAAAATGTTCATTTTTGAGGAAAATTGTCGATATTTTCCCTTAAAATGTTCAGATTTTTTGGATCAAATTACGAGCAAAATTACCTGAGAAATTAAGATAAAAATATTGACAAATTTTCTTGAAAATTAGTAATTTGTCAAAGGAAATTTGGCAAGGCCTGAAGGCTCATACGGCGTTTTTCCTTGGCACGGGAGCTTAGGACGCCTGATTATAAGGGACGAATCCCGGGAGAGTGCGGGAATCCGGATGACATGTGCCGGATCCAGGCCATTACAATTTCGCGAACGGAAAAATAGCCAAGCAGCTCCAGAGCTCCACCCCCCTCCAGCG
>NW_017552014.1:725173-745465 GCF_001854935.1 Bemisia tabaci | reverse complement strand
TGCGAACCGCATGACGCAGTGCAACTCCTCGTTCCCGCGCGCGGCGCGGCGCCGCGGTAGTGTGTAGTAACTACTAGTATGCCTGTCAAAAGATAGGTCGATACCATGAACGAAGCCCTCCCCCTCGCCTCCCTCCCCCCTTCCCCCTCGCGCGCCTTGAGCCTGCGCCCGTCATCTTTGAGGAGGGTGCGGGGGGAGGCGGCGTGTCATTAATATGCATCGCTCACAAATTGCTCGGCAAGGATTCCTAATATGATCCGCCTCATGCGAAATGAGTTTCAAATACATTATCACCGCATGATACAGATACTGGTCACAGTATTATTCAACTACATTTTCCAATGGAGAATTTGCATGCAATTTGTTTATTGCTCCATCTGAGAAAGCTTAAAGAGTTGATTTCACAGAATTTTTAATACTTTTTTTTTTTCTATGGGAAATAGTAAAAAAATAGATTTAAAAGTGAGAAAATGCATCGCCTAGTGACGTCATCTGGCGGCATTTTCTATTTAAACACACGTATTTTAGCAGATTAGATCATTTTGTCATATCTTCTCTAATAATTGTTCAATTCATGAAGCAAGGGTATCCTCGTGTTCAGCTCGCTCAGTAGTTTCCACTTAAACACGAAATTCATCAAATTTCAGACACCTGCAAATTCTCTTTTGAAAGCTACAATTTCTGGCTCATTTTAGAAACAATATATTTCCCATTAGTTTCCCTACGCAGATCTATGTTTTTTATGCATGAACTGGAAATTGTGGTTCCTACATTCTAAAATGTGATTCAGTAGAAAGTCTTGCTTCGGAGACCGCCCGACTTGGAAGGAATGAAAATTCCATTTAACTAGAAATGATTTTTCAGGGTTATTTCAAATTTTTCCCCCTTTGAAATGCGAGTTTCGTTTGATTTGGAGGAAAAAAAACCAACTCGGAAGTTTCACAGCGTTCAAATTGCCCTCAATCAACGGACCGAATAGTTTCATGTCTCTGATTATAGGGGTTTTTTTGGATATGAACAACATGCACCAAAAACATATTCTATTCATCAAAGATTTTAAGGCTGAATGAGGAACTTGGAGATGCTTGAAGTGTTATGAATTTCGTGTTTAAGTGGAAACTACTGAGAGAACTGAACACGAGGACACCCTTGGTTCTTAAATTGAGAAATAATGGCAAGGATAAGACAAGATCATTTGATCTGCTGAAACACATGTGGTTAAATTGAAAATGCAACCAGATGACGTCATTAGACGGTGCAATTTCTTACTTTAAAATCTATTTCTGTACATTTTCCCATTTCAAAATCACAATTTTAAAAAAATACTGCGAAATCTACTCTCAGATGAAGAAACACAAAATTTACGTGGAAATTCTCCATTTTCCTAATTTTATTTTGTTTCCAGGATTCTTTTTCCTTTTTTTGGAATTTTGGGAACTTTTTGAAATAGGCAATGCTCCAATCGTTAGGGTATCTACTAAAACAGGCTGGTCAAAAATTAATACTTTTACAGTAATTTTTCTGTACATGCCCAAGAAATTCCATCATCAACCAAAAAATTCAATACTTTCTCAGTACCTCAACTTGAAGAAATTCGAAAAATGTCGAAAACTTTCTCGTCGAAAAAAGTTCTCGCTCGAATTGCGACAAAAATGGCGTAGCCACAGAATTCCATTGGTGGCTTGAAGATTAAATATAACCGCACAGTCGCGATCTAGCAGGCAAATACTTCTCTAAGATTCAACGTGTGAAGGATTGCATCCTTTTCAGGCCTCGTTAAAAACACGCGTGGTATGAAGGAACAAATTCCGGACCTTCTCGCGGAATTTCCGCACTTTTTCAGAACTTCCGGGCTGTCCTTAAAAATCAGTGCTATTCCCGGCTTACCAGACTAGTAAGACACCCTGATCCTAAGAACCATTAGTCAACGGAATGCACTAAATCCGACCTAAAAAGTGGTGTAAAGCACGTTCTTTTAAAAGAAAATACTTCTGAAGGGTGGTTTCATGATAACTGGAATAGTTTTGTCGCCGTAACAGACAACACATTTTTCGATTATATTTTTATAGTAATAATGATAATCACTCGAATTTTTTTGCATTGATCTACACAGGGTTACGTGTTATAACGCTCTTCAATGATTTATCGCTCTATTCTTCAATTTTAATACATAAATGCCCGAAAATGTGCTGTCTGTTACTCTGACTTTTTACCGCGTAACAGACAGCACATTTTCGGAATTTATATAATATTAATCGAGAAGTAGAGCAATGAATCATTAGAAAGCGTTATGATACGTAAGCCTGTAAAGATTAATGCGAAAAAATTCGAGTGATATCATTCTACTAAAAATATGACCGAATGTGTTGTCTGTTACAGCAACAAAACTGTTCCAGTTATGGTGACACGACCCTCAGCAAGAACATAAAGACGCCCGCTCGACGAAGTTGGGCGAACTTTTTTTCAATCGGAGACGCTAATCCTCGGAGCGTTTCGACGAGACAATAGAAAGCGGCGTGAAGGCTCGGAGACCCCGGGGGCCACGAAAGTTGACTGGGTCGGACAACGGGACAATCGACAACCCTGTTAATACGACCCTCATTAGCATCGCGTCGCGTCGTTATGGTCGCGATTTGCTATTCGTGATCGCTGCGTCCCTTCCTGCCCCGCCGTCACGCCACCTGCATCCCCTCGACCCCCCCCCCCCCCCCCCCCCCCCCCCCCNGGTAAAATCAAATTTGTTCGAGTTGCAGGTAAATGATGTTTAGCTAGTTGGATGATTCTCTTTGAGCCGGGATTCGACTCCTCCGAGACGCTCCGCCGAGGCGCCGCGCCGCACAGGGGGCCCAGGGGGGCCACAACCAGTCAATACTCCCGTGCTAAGGAAGAACGGTGTATGAGCCTTCAGGCGTTGCCATATTTCCTTCAATATAGAACGGGTTTACTCAGAAAACTGTGAATATTTTTCTTCAAATTTTTCAGACAATATTGTTCGCAACATCCAAAATATCTGAAAATTTCAAGGGAAAATGGACCGAGTTTAACAGAAAGGAACCAAGCCACATACGCTATTGTCAAATTTAACTGGGCAAACAATTTTTTACGAGAGAACGTTCGTGTGGATTCCTTTGAAAGTTTTTAGGAATTTCCTTCAAACTATGGAGAATTTTCACTGCAATTTGCACGAAAATCCGCAGAACCGTTTTCACGTAAAAAATTAAATTGGCAATAGCAATCTGGCAATAGCTGATGTGGCTTGGTTCCTTTCTGTTTAACGCGGTCCAAATATGCATTACTTTCCTTAAAAATACGTGTTTTATCCGGGGAAACTTGGCAACTCTCGAATGTTCGGACGGCGTTCTTCCTTGACACGGCAGAATACGGCCTTGTTCGGGAAAAACGGTGTAGGAGCATTCGGAAGTTGCTAAAGTTCCTCGGACGGAAGGTTCCTTTCAGAGGAGAGTTAGGAGAGTTTTTTCTTGAAATTTTCAGAGACTTTGGATTCGATCGAGAATACGACTCTCTGAAAAATTCCAGGAAAAATATTCAAAGGTTTCTCTGAATATTGATATATTCACAAAAACATAGAAGCCGGGTTCACGGCGCTCTTTGGCGCTCTGCGACTCCCAGCCGGCAAATGTTGATTTTTTCAAAGGATTTTCAAAAGATTCAAGGATTCATTTTTGTTTATTAAACTAATTGTATCATCAATATTTCCTACTAACCTACTTCAAAAATTTAGATTCACTAATAAAAATTTTGGCCTGAAAATTTCATTGCTTTTCTAAAAAAAAAAACGCAATGCTTGGATCTGCGATAATTGAAAAAAAGGGGGACGGATCAGTCAAGCCTTGCGTAATTTTTTAAAGGGGGGCTAATTTTTTCAGGGAGGGAGGTACCTTACGGGGGGGGGGTCTAAAAATGGGGAAAAGTGCCTAATGTAAATTATGGATGGCCCCTCACAGAAACTTGGGTGGAAAAATGAAGATGGTGATAAAATGATGATCCCTTCCGCGGATGCAGATTTCCACCTCTCTTAACGGTCGCTTGGATGATGCGGTTGAGAGGTTGGAAGGAAGGTGCGAAATAATCAAGAGCCGAGGGAACGGATGAACCAGCAAAAACTTAGGGACTCGACGCGATTCAAGCGCGTCGAAATTGAGTCAAAGCTCCAATAAGGCGCCACCAACTTCAGCCAGGGGGCAAGAGGGGGTGCACCGGGGAGGGGGGGGGCTGTAAAGCACTGCAGTCGAGGAGTAATGCCACCGGCTTGGGAGCGGCGACCAGCTCCGGAGCATTCGAATAAAAGCGCCTTGCCGCGCTATCACAAAGAGGAGATAAAAATCTCCCGTTTCGGTCCCGGCCTGCGTTGCCAAATTGCGAGATGAAATGAGGATATTTTATATGGGTTTACACGAGGAAAAGCACCTATTTTCCAGCACGATCTGGTATCAATGGACCCGGTCCCCTCCTGCGTGAGCCTTCCCCGAGACGGGTCATTCCCTCTCGCAGACGACAAAAAGGCGTGAAAAATCCCGCATCTCCTCCTGGTTTCACGATGCAGATCCGAAAATGGAACGCGCTCAGCAGAGAGGAATCAAGCCACGTCAGCTATTGCCGACTTTAACTGGGCAATTTAACTTCTTACGAGAGAACGTTTGCGCGGGTTTCTTTGAAAATTTTAAGCACTTTGCTTCGTACTGTGCAGAAAATTCGCTGGAATTTGCACCAAAATCCGCGCAAACGTGCTCATGTTAAATATTCAATTGCCCGATGGAATTTGACAATTGCTGATGTTGCTTGGGTCATTTCTGCTCAACGCGGTTCGAATAGACTGCTCGCATTTCGATGGATCACCCCTGGGAGTGAACACTGGAAAAAAAAGTCGCTTGGTAGTCCAGACTCTTTATAACATTGACAAGAAAAAATACTCTTGAATCAATCCGGTTTTTCCTTGAATTGAAGAGCCGAGCTTCTTGATTTAGGCGGATTTTTTTTTATTCAAGGAAGAAGTCCGATTGAATCAGAAGTATTTTTTCTTGTCAATGTTTTAAGAGTCTGAACTCTGGATCCAAGCGACTTTCTTCAGTAAAAAGCGGCCAGACTGCAGTTATGAGGGAGGTGCGATCCCGAGAACCCTTCAGGAAAATCAAGGATGACAAAAAATGAGCGTTTTAGGCTCAGCTCGGGGATTTCCTGGAAAAAATGTTCCATTGCTACCACGGACATCCATTCTGCTATGGAAGGAAAAACGCCGTATGAACGTTCGAGAGTTGCCAAATTTCTCCGGATAATTCATGTCCTTCTGAGGAAAGCTAGGTGCATATTTTTCCTTGAAATTTAGACATTGTGGATCAAATTTCTAAAATATTGTCAGAAAAATTTGAAGACTAATAGTAACCACAATTTTCTCAGTCAATTCAAAGTTTATTGCAGGAAATCTGGCAAGGTCTAACGGCTCATGCGGCGTTTTAGCCGTAGCATTGATCTCAAATCAGGAGTCCGGCGCAGGCACCGACCGCGATGAAGAAAACCAAAACGCCTGCAATTTTGAGTGTATGCAACACGGACATCCCTCAAATGCAAATAGTTGTATCCATGCGTTTCAATGAAGATTGCGCCTTCTACATTTGACGGGTTTCCTTCCATGTTTTTTTTTTTTTTTTTTTTTTTTTTTTTTTTACAGGAAAGTTAGCTGAATTCGGCCTTGATTGTTGAGTTTATTCTTTATATACGGGAAATTCGCAGATAGTTCTATACACTTTTCTGTACTAACAATAAGTTAATAATAAACAACGTGAGAGGGAATTGGGGAGGAATAATTGTAAATTTTACATTCCAGCCGTAAAAAAATCGCGTCGGATGATCAAGAATCTACAGTAGCGTGATGATGTGAAATAAGAGAAATGACATTACTCAAAGCAGTTTTGATCGGATGGCGTACAAATGCACGATTTTCAGGCCGATCTTGCACCTCCAGAAGCACAAACGCCTCTTCCTCCCCCTCGACGTAAGGGAACGCTTTCCTCTTTTGTAAACTGACACAATAAAATGAGCGGGTTGGAAAAGTGACTAGCTTTTTTTACGCTCGACATTTATTCATTTTCTTCATCCCGCCTTCGGTCCTTCCTCATTTCATGTCCTGCTAAATCGAAGCCGCTTGGCAAGGGTATGTATGAGCCGAAGCCGAGTTCATTTGCAAACGCCCCTACAGAGGACAAGTGCTCCTTTAAAATTGGAATTTATGAGTTCAAACCGGCTGTGACGGATGGTAGACTGGTTTTTCCGGAAAATCGTGAGCATTCTAAATTATTATAAAGATATTTTTGGGAAGAAATGATTCATGCATTTCTCAGGAGTGGATCCAATAAAAAGACGCGACAGTTCCCGAATTGGATGAAAAATGTGCGTCAAAGTTAGAGAGGGGAGTTACAAGAAATAAATGACGTGAAAGGAAGAAAACGAGAAAAAAAGGAGGTTTACAAGAAGCAAATTATGGGTCTGAAATTATTAGCCTGGTAAAAACGCGGAGATTACGTGGAATCTGCTCTGCGAAAAGAGATGGTCACGTGCATTTCACCGTAGAGAAATACGAGTGTGTAATGTAAGGAGTTGCTGATTAAATATGATCCGCAGAAAATTTAACGGTCACTGCTGACTTTTTGCTGCTTGGCGGTGGATGACTGGTTTTTTTCTCGGTTGAGCGTTAATTTTAGTAATTTGTGTTGCCCAAATCGTGCAGCACGCGAAATTTTTGTAGAGAAAACATTAGGAAAATACTTGAGTGTGTATAGGGGTCTCTTGCCTCCATGCGGCCAAAAACCCCCACAACCTTTTCACGTAATTCGTCGTTCCTCGGACGAATGTACATAACCTCATTTCAAGATTGCAAAGTTCAATTAAACATGGTACTTGCGCGAAATTTGTACAAAGTGTTCCTGATTTTTGCAAAAGATCAAAAGAGAGATCAGTTAAATTTTCAATGTGATTTGCGAAGGGAGATTTGGCAACGTTGAGAAGTAGTTACGTCCTTTCGTGAAGGAGACGAGGAATTGACCCGCGGGACGATAAAGAGCGAAAATCAATCGAAACATTAATCAAAGTCAAAGTTTAAGGAAGTCATCCGTGGGGTGAAATTAGTAGCGTGGCGTGCTTTGCGATATATCAATTGATCTGCCACTTAAACCTATGGAGAAGGATCGATAAACAGGGTGCTCGCATCGAACATTTTAATAATCGATTCATTACTACAGCCTCAAATGATGAAATATCGATAATGGATCATTGAAGCCTTGCCACTGGGTGAAATCTGCTCATTACGAAAGGCCGATGAATAGGGGAGGGCAATCTGACATGATTTTACCCTCGCCAGAAGGGACTCAACACGCGAAGCACCCTTTAAATTAAGAAAGTGTTACATGCCAAGTGACGGATCAAACCACCACTCGAAAGAGATACGTGCGCAGCTGAAAGTTTCCAGGATTACGAAGCCTAAAGTTCAAACTTCCCGTCTTGACTTTGAAAGCTCTGGACTCGGTCGAGCCAAGTCAGGCAGGCTTGTCATTTCGTCGCTCCCCTGACGAAAGAACTTAATTCCATTTCAATGTTGCCAATTTCCCCCTCGTATATTGCGTTTTTCCAAGAAGAATACATGTAGCACATTATGAATATTTCAAGGATACCTATCTCTTCTGATGTCATGCAAAAATCAGAAGAATTTTGGACAAAAATTTCACACGTACACATTTTTTTGTAAAAATTTTAAGAGTTCGAATTGATTTTGCAACCTCGGGATGGTGTTACGTTCTTTCGTCCGGGGAAGTATAAAAGACAGCGAACGGAAATCTTCACAGCTGTATTCCCTCTGTTTACTTTCTCTTTGAATGTAAGACAGTGAATAGCAATATGTTCTTAGGTTTTTGCCGATAAGCTGGAGAAAAAGTGACGTGTTTCAAACGCGATATTCTTGAATTAGCCGCCAAGAATTAAGGCCCCTTAAATCACGGGAAAAAAAAAAAAAAAAAAAAAAAAAGATGCTAACATCAAGAAAACAAATCGTCGATATCAAACAGAAACCTTTCCGACTGAATTTGAATTAGATTTTACTATTCATTCAAAAGTTTTCCTTGTCGGTAAATTCAAGTGTCACGTTTCCGGTGAATAGTTTTTGAGCACTTGTGCACTGCAATATTTGGCTACGTTGTCGCACAGAATGATGTGACTGGTACATGAAACGCGCACTTCGCTTGCGCCAAGTCAAAATCTCTGACGCCGTTTGGTTCGTTTAAATAAGAACCGAAGAAACACCTCGAAATTTTCCGAGAAAATTCTCGAAGGGTTCGAATTCCAAAAACAAAAGTTCGTTGGTTCGTTTAGAAAAGAACGAAACGTGCCACGATGCGACGCTGCGAATTGAAATGCGTGTCCTGGCCTGTCTAGAAGAGGAAATAATTAGAGGCGATTCGGTGATCTTAATTACAAAGCCTGTGGATGCAACTATTCGTGTTCGAGGGATGTCCGTGTTGCATACACACAAAATTGCAGGTGTTCTGGTTTTCTCTATTGCAGTGCTTGCCCATGACTGCAACAATTTGTGGTCAATGTATCGCATCGCATATGCGATCTGGGATTTTTTAAGATTTTAAATTAGGACCGTGTCTGCCTCAAACTTTGAATCTCAATTGATCGATCGACTATAAGAAGTATCAGATCGTTCTCCTAAATCGGTAGTGACTCCAGCAAGTTGGCACCATTTCAATTCCTAATCTATGAAAAATATCAATTTTAGGTGGGACTAGCTGCCTTAACAAGAATCGATTGTTTTACAAACATTTGAATTAAAGAAAAACAGTGTTGCCAGCTTTCAAAAATCACCACTGTCCAAAGTGCAAAGGACCCACATCATATGGATAGTCTATAAATACGGCTCTTTGTCACAATGTACAACATTCGGGGCCGCCTTGGGGAAAGGCTGTTTAAGGAATGACTACGAATACAGCCCATAGGTCGTATTTATAATCGTTCCTTACACAGCTCCATTCAGGGCCGGATTTAGGAGGTGGCCACATGTGCCGCGGCCCACGGCGGCAAATTCAGGGGGCGGCAAATTTTGCATTTTTTTTTAAATGTAGGTATAAAAAAATCGGATTCAGAAAAGAACTACAAACGAGAAAAAGTATCAAAATCTCTTATTTCGTGAGAGTGTAGTAATTTCTAATTTTGTCGTCTTTCGGTGATACAAAGGATAACACCTTTATTTAGTCGAGTTTTAGGAGAAACCAAACACGGAACTTGGCCCGGAGCGGCGCGGCGCATGAGATAGAAAGGAGAAGCCCTCGGCGCGGCGGTCAGCGTGTAACACATAGTAGCGCCTACAAGACTGCAAGAATACTTCACACATTGCGTCAAACACATTATTCTGGCGTTTTTCGTGTTAAACGGTTGGCTGCCCATTGGGGCCCCACCCCAAGGGCTCCATATTTCGACACGTCCTCGTCCTGACTGACATGCTAGGGAAAAACGCCGTCTGAGCCTTCAGGCGTTGCCAAATTTTCGTTGCGAATTTCCAAGGAAACAGTTTAACATTTTTCTTCGAATTTTTCAGTTAATTTGGCACACAGTTAAATCCAAAATATCTGAAAATTTGAGGGGAAACTATGCACAACTTACCTCAGAACTACATGTTTTATCCGGGGAAATTCGGCAACTACTGAATGTTCATACGGCGTTTTTCCTCAGCAAGGCAGCTAACTCTTCTCATAGAGGTACTCGAGGAGCCTCTCCCGGCAAAATTATTTCAAAGTAGACTTTCAAGGTCATCTGACGAGCTATCGAGTGAGTTTCAACCATCGGGATCGGGGTAGCTCACTTGGCTACCAACGCTACTCTGTAGAGTGTTTTGAAGGGCGCTCCACCGNGGGGGGGGGGGGGGGGGGGGGGGCGAGTGGACGGCGAAACAGGTTAATTAATTACCCCCGCGGCACTCGCACTCCCGCCTGGTGTTTCTGTGTTCCTCTCACGCCCTCGAAGCCGGTATTTATCACAATGGGCTGCTTTCAAGGGTTGGAAATTGAGTCGCCGCTCGCGATACCCGGTCCCGTGCCGAGATTTAATTTTCGTGAAAGGTTCCCGCTTCCAGGGATCCACCGGATTCCCGGGCCTCGGGACCCGGGACGAGGCCCCGTAATGTAAGCACACGTACGGACCACGGCGCCGCCGAGTCCACGGGGGACCNGGGGGGGGGGGGGGGGCACCTCCAAACACCGACGACTTGATTAGCTCCTACCGTTGATGAGTCAAAATTTATCCGCACCCGTAAAGAGTTT
The DNA here is from genome assembly GCF_001854935.1 of Bemisia tabaci. Lineage (NCBI taxonomy): Eukaryota > Metazoa > Arthropoda > Insecta > Hemiptera > Aleyrodidae > Bemisia > Bemisia tabaci. Next base: position 735,140 of record NW_017552014.1, on the reverse strand, counting down.
GTCAGAGGCGATGGATACCTACGGCTCCGTTCCTTGCGCCAGGTAAATATCGACGGTGAAACTACCAAACCACGTATCTCGGTTTGCGACGTCGCAGACTTCCTGTCATACTTTATTTTTTAAATGAAAAACTACTTAACGTCTAGTCTTGAAAACTTCTGTGATTTTTCCTCTTTGTGCGGAGAAAATTCTGTGAAAATTTCAAGGAATGATATTGATTTGGTCGACTTCAAAAAAATAAAATGCGAGCGTAGATTTTTAAACACCGCAAACGAGATACGTGGATTGGTAGTTTCACCGTCGATATTTGTTTCTACCGCTGAAATTGAAGTGATTTAAACAAATTCAGTTCAACTGCATTTCACCTTCCAAAACGGACTAAGTTTATTCAAAAAGAAGCGACCCACACTGAGTTGAAACTGAGAAAAAGAGGTTTCAAGTTTCATTCTTGCTGGCCAGGTTGGCCTAGTAATCAGCGCGTCTGACTCTAGGGCGATACTGTCGTGCTAAGGAAAAACGCCGTATGAACATTCGAGAGTTGTCAAATTTCCTCTGATAATACACGAATTTCCTGGTAAACCTATCGATATAATCCTTCCAATTTTTCAGGTAATTTTGTTCGCAATTTCACCTAATAGGTCCGAAAAATTTCAAGGAAAAATATTCATAACATTCCTCCAAAATGAACATTTTATCGAGGGAAATTTGGCAATTCTCGAATGTGCATACGGCGTTCTTCCTTAGCGCGGCAGAATAGGTCCCGGGTTCGATCCCGGTGGTCGTGTCTAATTTTCACGGAAGTGACAGTAGATCTGCTGAAACAGATTCTACTCGGTCCTAGTCCCTGAAAATTTGAAAAGTGGGGAGCATGGATGTGCCTAAATCCTTCGATGTCTACGGACAGTAAACATAGTCTAAAAGCTGGGTGAAGGTGCCCTGTTACGCTCCAACTTCTCGTGATGTAAATCTGTATCGACGCCAATGCTGACTAGTCAAGAGCCATTCATAGACGGGCAAGAAGAGGGAAAGCATTCTACATCCCCTTGCAGACAAGCAGTGGGTGTCTCGATGTACTTAATGCTAAGCACACGGCCTGATTTGACGTATTCGGTTGGCGTACTGCCGAGAACTCTAAAAAATCCATCAACTGAGGACATCTAACCGTCTTTAACTTGTTCTTAGACATATATTTCTGGCACCACGAATCTTGGTATCACCTATTCATCAGATCAGGAGCAGAAAATCTTAAAAATCGTATGAAAAAATACAAAAAAAGGAGTTTGAAAAATTGGACTTACACATTTTTTTAAGTACTGATTGGATTGTGGAATTGACAGCTTTTAAACCTCTTTTTAAAGAGAGACCCGAAAGTAGAAGTTTTCATCTGCTACCAAGAGGCTTATTTTATTACTTCCTGACCTCGGTCAGTAGGGCTGACTATCTTTTCCACACAAAGTACATTTGTGGTAATTTTTCCGGTTATTGTTTCCGCACAAAATCATTTTCGCACATTTAATTTTTTTTTTTTTGGGGGGGGGGAAGTCGAGCAAAATATGAGGCATATTTAAGAAAAATGAATGAACAAAGATTGAAACAATTATTTCTTACTTTACTTGGCAGTCCAACAGGGATCATCAGGGTTCAGATTTTCGTCCGTGAATTTTCCATTTTCATCTGCGCGCTTAGCTCCAACTCCTTAATTATGTTACCTCAAATGAACTTTGTGCGGAAAAGATATTCTGCCGTCAGTAGTCTCTTTTTCTCAATGTGCATTTAAAAACGTGAATCGATATATTTATTACAATACAACGGATTTTTCATCGACTCACAGCACTCAGGAGTAAGAACTACTGCAGATGACACTGCACTGGTGGAAACCAAAACAACACAGTATTCCTAACTTTAGACAGGTTTTTCGATTTTGAAAGAGCTTCCAGGATTGATTGAAACTTCCACTATTCCAAAGTGTCTGATCATATTGCCACTTGACATTTTTGCGGGTGATTTTCATCAGAGAAAAAACTGCTTGATCTAACTCTACTACGCACTCCCCCTCGACGAAGAAGAAGGAAAAAGCAAAAATGAAAGCGGAGCATTAAACAAAGAGCATTGGGAGCGCGACTCGGAGGTGAGGCTTGCGGCGCGGCGAAGCGAAATAAAAATGAGAAAGGACTTACCTTTTTGCGACCGCAGCAAAGCATACCGTTATCCGGTAAGATGCTGCGTGGAAGTAGATTTCAGCTGGCTCCTGGACCCTGCAACACAATAAAACAACCCGGGTTACTTTTTTTGGAGTCGGTTCAACTTTCCAGATTAATCTACCTTCTTCCCGCCGTTCCTGGCCCTGGCCACCCGCGCCACTTTTCCCTTTTCTTTACGACGACGCCATTTTCCACGCCGAGTCCCTCTGAAAAACCCGTTGTCGTTAGCGCTTTCATTTGGACTTACGACATTAAGTGTGGCGATGAAAAATAGAAAGGAGGGATATGGATAGAGGCATGATTTTGTTGAACTTTTGGGCCTTGTTTTCCTTGCAAAATAGTGTGGGCCCTTGTGTTTTTTTCTTGCATATTCAATAAACTGAAACACATTTTTGAAAATCCTTGAAGCACTCAGAATTTCCTGACACATCGTCGCTCCTCTGACGTAAGGGCGTATCTTGGTTTCGAAGTGAGCCCTGAAAAGCTTGGAATTATATGAACAACAGGGTTCACGTGAAAATCTAGATACGCCCTTACGTCAGAGGGGCGACGACATGTCTGATTTCCGTGACATATTAAGTGATGGTTTTCCCTGATGACATGAAATTTTCTGATATTTTTAGTTCTCACTGACGGTGGACGCACCCTCGACAAAATTCAATCTTCGGGAGATACAGACGACTCGCGATGGAGTTACTTTAAAACCAACTGGATCTTGCGTATAAATAACAGATATTCAGTTACGGGACAGGAAGTGCAATGGGTGCGATGTCGAAGAAATGAAGTGGAAATTCGATTCCATCTTCGCGTGCGGATGTTTGCTCGCGATCCGCGGGGTGAACGGGCCACGGGCGTGAATTAGAGAGTGCCATAAAAATAGCTCCACTCCGGCTAAGATCTAAGTGATTAGGCCACCGACCGCGTGGCTCTTACAAAAATTTCCTCTCGTAATATACACGCTTCCATCGACAGGACGTCCAATTGCTGATTGATTATTTACAATAAATGCATATTTTAGAGACCCCCTGTCTCCCCCATAATGTAAAAGATCCTTTGCGAAACCAAGGCTTAGATTCGCCAAATGATGACTGATGACCAAAGGGTTGGGCAGTTGATTTCACAAACAATCGCAACCTAATTTGTAGAAAGGACCACTCCGACATTCATCAGTGATCATTAGGTGATTTTCATTTGATTTTTTGCGGAAAAAGTCGACCGATCATCATGAGGTGAAAAGCGGCGTTGACCACCGAATTTAAGGAATCACCCGAGCACATTGCTTAAACTGTTAGTAAGTACGGCGCGGCGTCTCTAAAGAAGATCGTCTCTTTGGAGCAGAGCTGAAAGCGTAGAGAAGGTAATGATAGCGGGCGAAAATGAAGTACAAGAGGGATTCGTTACAGTTAACATATTAAAGGGAATTTTATCGGGGCGCGCTTTGGCACCGTTTATTCTTCCTTTCTCTTCGTAATCCCCCACCCCTCTTCCTGCTCATATTTAGATGCACGTAAATCTTCAATTTCGTTTTCGTTTCCCCTTTAATTATAATGCACTATTAATATCAACTTTTCACCCCTCCTGTCCTCCCTTCTTATACTATTATTTCTTATTTACATTCGTTATTTCCAGTTCGTGCCTGGCGCTGACACGCAATCTGTAAGTTCCTTCCAGGCCATTTCTCCGGACTCCCCCGCGGCAACTGCCAGATTTTACGCCTTAATCTCATATTCTATGTCGTCATTTTAAAGGACATCATTTACCTGTGGTTAATGTAGGAGAAAAACACAGAGAGGAAGACTCCCTTGAGATTAGACCAATTTAATTCCCTGACCTCCCTGGTAAAAATTGGCGGTAGAGTCTGTGTTCCAAAATACCATAGACCTACAGCCGGCTGTAAGATTTCCAATAGCTTCTATAGCCGGCTACACAATTTCTTATAGCCTTTTATAGCCGATGGCGATTAAGCAACAGCCAGGCGATAAAGTGTATGCTAAACGTTACTAATTACGGATGCTAGGACTTAGTGAGTTTTTGGAATACTGCTCTCTTTTTGGGCCGTGGTATCTTGATTTATTTTGCGAGGAAAGCTCCGTACTTTTGAGGATGCCTGCCATTCCTAATATGTTGGAGTGCCTTCAGTTTCGTATGATATTGTGCAATACCTCTGGTGTGAAATAGTTGCTTCAAGCGCCGTGGCAGGCGGGCAGCCAGCGCAAAACACGCATTGGCGCCTACAAACCTAACAGGGATACTTCACGCGTTGCGCAATGCGTGAAGTATCCCTGTTAGGTTTGTAGGAGTCAGTGCGCCGCCGCTCCGCTTTGTATTAGGCTCTAATATTAATTTAATCTCGCGGAGTCAGCGTTTTTCAACTTATAATTTTGAAATGTTTGCACATCCTGTATGGATTATTCTCATTTTAATTGATGAAAAAAAAGTATGTATTCAAGAAAAATGTGCGTTTTGTAAATATTAAGGTGATTCCGTACAAACTTAAGGATTTACAAAGCACACGAATTTCTACACAATTTCTTTAAGCCTTTTATAGCCGATGGCGAAAAAGCAACAGCCAGGCGATAAAGTGTAAAGCCCGGCGATAGGTGCTATAGCCCGGCTGCATAATTTTGTATCGCTTCGTACTTCGTACTGCCCGGCCATATGATTTTCTCTGCTTTCTACAGCCAGCTATATGATTTTCTACAGCCTTCTTTATTCGGCTATAAGAGCTCCTATGGTATTTTGAAACGCAGCTCCTATCGCCAATTTTTACCAGGGTTTCCACCATTTTAAAGAGGAAGAAATTCGTCGACTGTTTTGGGGAAGGCGAATCTCATGTTCAGTGCAGTATTCTCTCTAAATAGAAAAATTGTCTGACCTCCAGCGAAATTCCCCTCACGAAAGAACTTAACTACATTTCAATGTTGCCACATTATCCATCGCGAATTGCATTTACCTTGGAATTCTCGGGCATTTTCAACTGAAAATTTCAATGACTTTCCCTCTGATTTTATGCCAAAATCAGAAAAATTTTGGAAAACAATTGCTCTGGTACTTATATTCTTGTGAAAAATTAAATTGCCTGAGTTAATTTTACAACCTTGAAATTGGGTTACGTTCGCATGTCCGGGAGACGACGATAAGTTACTCGTTGAGCACAAAAATAAATACTTAGGTGTAATTATGTTCATTGAAAATTTCAAATGCGGCGAGGGGTTTTTTCGGTGAAAATTTGATTTCTAATGGACTAACGTTCTTTCCACGATTTTTATTTGGATTATGTCTAGAAAGTTCGTTTAAATTAGAGTGAGAGATTTTGCTCCTGATTTTGGGCGATTACGTGTACAGATAATAGATGGGAGGTAGCGGCGTTCAAGGACACGGAAAAGTATGATAGGATTGAATTCTATCCTTGCCTCACTGTCAATTGCTGACATCGCTGAAATAAACAAGAGTATCTAAAATCCCGAATCAATACGTAGCGAGATGTCCAGGAAGATGAAGGGAGAGAAAACGAACTAAACTGTGAATTGGATCAACGGATAAAAAAATCGGAGCGGGGGGGGGGGGGAGAAAACCCTTACACAGTATTGAATGGTGCAGAGACAATTAAGAGGGCGAGAAGAGCGAGGGGAACATTAAGAGCCTCGAGAGATCGATTTTCGATATTTCCCCATTTGAAGGTAGGGTAAAGAATCGATCATCGAAGTGTTCGTTGCGAACACCCTGCTTATCGATCTTTTTCCATAGGTTTAAAGGGCAGATCTATCGATAGATCGCAAATCCCGCCGCGCCACTGGTGAGCCGGTCAGGAAAAACTGGTGGTCGACCGGGGGTGAAGGGTGGAGAGAAATCCTAATTTAGTTTCCGTAAGGGTTCCCTCCAACTTTCCCCGGGCAAACGCTCACGTGCATTATCCGGGCGATATTTAAGGCTTTCACGGTGGATTGAGACCAGAGCGGATATGAGGGGGCGGTTTTGTTAGAGGGAAAAAGAGAGACTGCTAAGATTCAAGAAAAAAAAAATCCTCCCTCCTGGCCGCTTGCGTATCGGATGACCTATTTTCAACCGGGCGGGGTACCAGATACCTGTGCCTCACCGAGATGTGCAGCATCTGAGGGTGGGGGTGGGGGAGGGAGAGCGAAGCTTAATCCTAATTTCAATTAATTTCTGAATCATTTCATTTCCTGAGAGAAGTACTCAAGATGTTCCACCGTCCTTAGCAATAACACCGTATGAACATCCAAATCTTGCCAAATTTTGTCCGATTTAAAAAGTTACATTCATGGATGAAAAGGGCCGAGTTTACCAGAAAGGAACCAACCCACGTTTTCGAAAAATTGAGTTTAGAATGTTTTTGAGTTCCAATAGTCGTATATTTTCTCCTGCCAGAAACTCAAATTCGAAAAAAAAAAATTAGTTTGTGAAAAGAGGGGTTCAAGTTTTTTTGTCTACATTGAGTCTTACAAGGGAGTAAAGCATCGAACCTATTTTTTTGACAAGGTGGAGAAATGGTGCTGGTTCCGTACAGTTTCGCGGGGAAAACAAAGCCGAGAAGTTCCAAAAATTAAATTTTCGGTTTCAACTTGATGCGGGTTGGCTCCTTTCTGATAAACTTGGTCCAAGTTATGAAGGCTATTCCTCACCAACTTCGGGTACCTTCGATGAAATTGAGAAAAAATTCACCACTAAACAGGGGAGAAAACTGAGCACAGCGACATATTTCGTCGTTTCCCTCGCGGAAAAACCTATTTTGCGAGTTTGGAATGGAGTTACGTTCCTTCACCCGGAGAGCGGCCATGTTTTCTCGTTGAAAGACGCCAAACAGGTTCAATATACCTATTGAAAACTTTCAAAAGTATAACTGGTAGAAGAGAAATGAATATTCGTAAATTGTATTGAACACAGTACATTCAACTATCCCAACAGGTATGCAGAAAATGCTCGTGGACGTGTGAAAATGTGAAAAGGCCCTTACAAATGTGGAGAAAGGAAAAATTGTTAAGGGTCGAAAGTCAAAAATCAAACCAAAGAAGAGGGAAAGGGTCCTCACTTTAAAAATTGGTAGGAAATTTGTGAAAAAGCGATGAGAAAAACGTGGAAAGCCCGTGGGCGGGCGCGTAAAAACTTCCAAGATTCTGCACCCCTGCATCCTAATAGGCAGTGAAAAACTTAAAACGCCGAAAATTGACGCTATGAGTGTTTTATACCTCAGCGTCTTGTCGGTCTTGAGAAAATGTGTGATTACACACACGATAGAGTGTACAACTTCGGCGGTCGGTAACCGTGATCTTCTGCCATCAAGTCAAAGCGATACTGTTGAAGGCGCTCTGAGCAGCTATTCCGCCACAGGAGTACTGCACAGTATCAGACGGAAATGAAGGCGCACTGATGAACGCAGATTGACTGGTATCGTTTAAAACTTACAACTATGATGAGTTAGCTTTGTGGCTCTTGATTCGATCGATTGTTTTCGGTATTACTTAGGTGGCTTTTTGAAAGGGAGCTTGCAGTTCAACTAAAATTTTTAAAATTAAAAAATCCAAGATGGTACCTAAGAGAGGTTTTAAGTGGGCTTAAAGTGGGAACACTCTAAAATCCGCCAATACTTTCCCGAATTATGATGGAAATAGTTATTTTAATGTCCATTCAAGTGGATTGGTATTCACTCGTGAAAAGCGGGAAAAAGAAGTAAGAGTATGAGCCTTTGCCCGAACAAAATCGGATGCGGAAATAGTCTTTGAAGTAATTGGGCCGGAAGAGTTGAAAAGGCGTCAAAACAAACTGCGACCGACCATCAATGCTATTGTAAACTTGTTTTTACGCTTTTGCCTGTATGAAGAAAAGATCATAAACTTTGATTATATCCCTTCAAATGATCAAATGAGAAAAAAAAGAGGAAAGGAAGGGAGGGATAAGAACATGAATAAAGAAACAAGCAGTTTATTCAATGGTGACGAGAAATGCCATGTCCTCACTCATGAGTTAACTTTCAAAAGTTCTACTACGTCCATCATACTCGACGTAAAACTTTAAACCTAACTGTAGTGCATAACTTCGTCCTCTGCTTGGTTGTCAATGGGGGGAAAGGGGGAAAAAATATCCATGAATTTGCCGGAGAATTTGCATTTCATCAAATGAAATTTGGCAACATTCGAATACTCATACGGCGCTTAGTGGATCGAGTTAAATAGAGAGGACATGAAATTTTTGACTAAAATATCAAATTTGGATGTTTATTTCGTCACATTTTAAACTATATAGGGTGCTTCCAGAAGATCTTTAAAATGTTCATTTCTGAGAAAAGTCATTCATGCGTTTCCTTGAGATTTTCCGATACTTAATATCACATTACGGAGAAAATTCTCTAAAAAAAATTGGACGGAAAAATATTCACAAATTTATTTTCCTGTTGAAATAATTGTTTTAAAAGGCAATGTGGCAACGTATGAAAGCTCTCATAAGGCGTTTTTCCTTGGCACAGCAGTGTAGCCGTATACATTTTAACCGCGTTTAACAAAAAAGAACCAAGCTACACAGCTTGTCAAGTTTAACTAGTCATTTAAATGTTTTACAAAAGAACGTTTATTTGTGCGGGTTCCTTCGAAAATTTTAAAGGATTTGCTTTGTACTATGCAGAGAATTCACTGAAATTTGCACAAGAACCCGCACAATCGTTTTCATAAAAAATTAAATTGCCCAGCTGAATTTGGCAATAGCTGATGTGGCTTAGTTCCTTTTTGCTCAACGCGATCCAATTTAAAGAGTGTTGTTTTTTTAAAGTAAACAACTTGACGGAGCTAGGGTCTTTTGAGTATGACTACTCTTAACAAGCAATCGCCACGGAGACTAGTGTCGACTCGCTTGTCAACAAATCGTCGCTTATCTGACGTTCGGGCGTATCTCTGGTTCCACGTGAGCCCTGGAAAGCATAGGGTTATATGGAGAACAGGGCTCACGCCGTCTAGTCAGAAAAGCGACGAAATGAACAAAGCACCAAAACGACTCAACTTAAATCCCAGTCTCCTCGTAACCGGCGCGAAACTCGACATGGAGGAGTTGGGATCGTAAAATAAATTATAAACACGCATACGCTATTTAACACTTTCATGTCCCACCCCTCTTTGTATTATTCATGCTTAATGCGACGGAAGCCGCCTGGAACAGATAATCTTGTTTGTCGTGCGGTGTCACAGAAATTTGAAGGCGCGAGATGCACCTACATTTCCAAGTCGGATCACCATCGACGCGTCATGCGTCAGTGCTTCCAAGTACAACGATTGAGAAAGTCGCGAGACGACTGACGAGTATTTCGATTATCGACTTCGTAGAGTTCTTATCATGTATGGGTCGCAGGCAAATAGTCAACTGATCTAACTTGGTTTGATATTCTCTAGAGTTACCTATTTTGATAATTTCAGACGAAATGAGTCATTGCTTTTGTACTGAAGAATTCGTTGTGAAAAGAGCCTCGCCAAGTTTAGCCCCTTTTTTTTATACCCGAGTTGGTCAACCGGACAGCGCTCAAATGAAAGCCTATGGTAAGGCAAACTTCCATGCAAAGTTTCAACTTGAAGTGACCCCTGGTTTAGGCTGTACAGCGTTGCCAATTTTCCAGTTTCATGTGCTAAAATCAAGGATATTGGACTATTAGTCCGGTGCATAAGTAGACTATTATACCCAAGTTAGTCAACGGGACAGGGCTCCAACGAAAGCTTATGGTAAGGCAAACTTCCAGGAAAAGTTTCAACTTGAAGTGAAACCTCGTT
>NW_017552014.1:707353-723144 GCF_001854935.1 Bemisia tabaci | reverse complement strand
CTAAACGAGGTTTCACTTCAAGTTGAAACTTTTCCTGGAAGTTTGCCTTACCATAAGCTTTCGTTGGAGCCCTGTCCCGTTGACCAACTTGGGTATAATAGTCTACTTATGCACCGGACTAATAGTCCAATATCCTTGATTTTAGCACATGAAACTGGAAAATTGGCAACGCTGTACAGCCTAAACCAGGGGTCACTTCAAGTTGAAACTTTGCATGGAAGTTTGCCTTACCATAGGCTTTCATTTGAGCGCTGTCCGGTTGACCAACTCGGGTATAAAAAAAGGGGCTAAAAAACACCACTTTTTGGCGAGGCTCTTTGAAATCAACGATGAAACCAATAATGATTTTTGACTAATGAACGAATGTTCCTCTCGAAATTTGCAGCATATCATAAAATGCAGAATTTTAACAATTTTGAGTGTTAAAAATTATAGGATTTGTATAGTAAAATACAAAGAAAGTTTATAGATTTGATTGGCTTATCTTTTAAAACTTCAGAGATCTTTGTAAAAAACGCACTAAACACCATTCGTAAACTGTCGAAATTCAACCATTGTGGGGGGAGGGAGAGGGGGCGAGCACCAAGGTTGGCCACAGATTCTAGAAAATGACTGACAAATTTTGGTGAAATTTACTGACAATTGAAAATGTACCAGTCTGTTAAGAAGACATACTATGAGACATAGTTTTTAGGCAAAATTTGTTTTTGGAGACGTTAAACCCATCCTAGAAAACAAATAAGGGTGACTAAACAATTGGACGTATTCCTGTCAAACGGAACTAAGCGCCATAGGGTGAGGAAGGTAGAGGGGGGCTTGGATTGGCGGCGAAACCGGGCGTCGGGCTCATTCCGTCCTATACTCGCAATGCTTTTCCATGGCGCTTAGGTCCGTTTGACAGAACGCGCTATCCGGCATTCTAAATTCCTCAGAAGGAACTCAAATTGGCGCTTAGTTCCGTTAAACAGAAATACGTCCAATTTTTCCCAGACATTTCCAGGTTTTCCCTGACTTTTGAAAATTCCTTGACATTTCGCGGGTTTTCCGGTATTCCCTGACTGTGGCAACCCTGTTAAACCCATTCTAGAAAACAAATAAAGGTGACTGAACAATTTTTCCCTGACTTTTGAAAATTCCCTGACATTTCCCGGTATTCCCTGACTGCGGGAAGCCTGGAGCACCTGGCGCGGGGGTGGGGGCGGGGGAGGGGGCGGATAATGCCGGGAAAGCGGGTGCTCGGACTGAGGGAAGCAGTAGCCGGGATCCCGGGTCCGCGGCCCAACTCCCCCGGATTCTTTCCAAGTTCCCCGCCGGTCGCCGCGCGCCGCCCGCCCCGACGCTAACGAGCCATGGAAACACTTGCAACGCTCTCCTTTGAACTTTCCTCCCAAGTTTCCGCCACCGACCTGGATCCCGATCCCACGTTGCGTCGCCACCATGCCGCGCGTCGCATCGCCCGCAACCAAACGCTTCGATTGTCGAATAATCGACTTTAATCCATAGGTATCATTGCTAGGATAGGGATCTATCGGTCGAGGTTCTTCGATATATCCATCCGCAAAACGACGTCTTCCAGACCAACTGCACTTCGCTCCAGAGAGGATATTTTGGAGACCCAGCGATGGCGTCTTCCCTGTAGAGTAAAAGTTACTTTCGCAAGTCCAGGCTCAGATTCGCCTAATGATGACTTACGACTGCCAGGAGCTCAACACTCAGCAGTAGCTTTCGCAAACCTAACCCACCTTCCATAAACTCTCCATCCCACCGGCAAACCAATGACACTCGATGAAAACTTGAAAAAAAAAAAACGGGTCTAAAAAAGAAGAAGAAGAAGAAGAAGAAGAAGAAGAAGAAGAAGAGGAGGAAGAGGAGGAAGAGGAGGAAGAGGAGGAAGAGGAAGAAAAGAAAGAAAAGGAAGCAAAAACAACGTGGAAAGTCAGAGAATTTCATCGGAGTAAAGAGAATTGTTTGTTCAGAGAGATGATTAGACTGCACTGAGCACGAAGTATCTGCCGTGCAGAGGAAGAACGCCGTGCGAACATTCGAGAGTTACCAAATTTCCTTCAATTAAATGTTTATTATTGAAGAAAGGTATGAATATTTTTCCTTGAAATTTTCAGAGACTTTAGGTGACATTGCGAACAAAATTATGTGAAAAATTGGAGGGAAAATATTCATAAATTTACCAGGAAATTCGTGTTTTATTAAAGAAAATCTGATGGTTCATACGGTGTTCTTCCTTAGCACGACACGTATTCAGTAGAAAGTTTATATTAATTTACTTATTTTTCTTTTAAATTGATGTAATACTCAAAGCGCCTTTACGTTCGTCAACGACGTCGTATATCAATGCAAAAAAAAAATTGAAGCGCTCCGGTTTTTCCAATGACTAAGTCTTGATACAACTATTCGTGTTCTCAGGATGTCCATGTTGCATACATACAAATTGAAGGCGCTCTGGCTTTCTTCGGCACAACGCGTCGCGTCGTTGCACCTTCATTCTTAAGAGTTTTGTACGTTATATTTAAAATTTTGTTCACCATTTGTGTTTACAAATTACGATTTTGATTCCCCCCCCCCCTCCAAATGCAACTAGGTGTAATTTTGTTAAAACTTGGTTCATTCGGAACGAATTTGTTGTAATTATTTACAGATTTCTAAATCGTAGACTTTCGATTATAGCAAAATCGCTTTCCAGCAACATTTTACGTTCAAAGACTGGTAAAAATCTACCCATAGAGGCACTCATTTAAACAAAATTTTATAAAACATTCTGTCTATTTGTCAATTATATTTTTCAATATTTAATCCACAAAAGTATTTGACTTTTTGAATGAACTAATTACTTGGCTTCGAGAGTCTAGTAAAATTCGTGAGTGACAATTTGCTTAAAAATATGTGTCGCATGAAGGAAAATAGGTGAGGTTCTATCTACAAGGATGACGTAAATTGAGAGAGATGCTTTTTCTAAAAAAAGAAACTTTATTAAATGAGAAACATTTCTTTAAAATAGTACCTACGACAGGTATAAAAGTGGAAAATGTGAGTTGCAAGTTAAGTTTTATTTCTTAAATTATAAATAAATACTGAGAAATATACCATACACCCTACGGGGTCTGTAGGTAAGAGGCACTCTTGACGTCAAACAAAATCGCATCAGACACTCACATTGTACTGGAAATACGAATCAAACGCAACAAAAAAGAATTTCAGTCGTAAACTTACAAGGGATATTATGACGTTTCATTTCGTTCAGAGAGGATACCTAACTAAAGATAGAGTACAATACTTTACATAGACGTGATTGCACAGCACACAATAGAGCACAAATTAATTTTTAAAATTAGAATAACAAAAAATGATTACATAGGTAATTATAAATATTAAATATATAAAAATGCGCATAGTAAACGATGAAATGTTGAGCTCAAGAAGGGAACTGTAAACTTCGACGTGATGTATAATTGTGGGCAAAGTTCCCATAAGGTGTTGTGTTCTATTTTCTTTTACGATAAAGCACGTGATTTTTTTTTTGTTTTTTTCATGCGCGTAGAGGATGGTTTGGATACACACTTAAAAAAATACAATTCTGTTCATAGGGCTCCTGCACTTCCTTTGTTACAGTTGCTGAAGTTTCGAATGTGAGGATAGAGCACTCTGTGCTCACGACTAAAGTTTTGTTCTCACAACAGAAAAATTCTGTAAGTATGACAAAAGGAGTGCAGGAGCCCTGTGAACAGAAAGTTCTGTCATAAGCACCAACTTTTTTTAGTAGAGTAGGGGTCTTGCCATATTATTAACAGCGGCGTTTTTTGGACTCTTTAAAGAGGTATAAAACCTCAGTCAGGAGAGAGAGAGACAGATGGAAAAAACTAGGGCATTGTACAGGAAGTTACATAGGTATTGAGAATGATAAAGCTGAAAGAGCTGCAGTGAGAGTACGGCGCCTGATAATTGGCCATCTTTACCTCGACGCAACACCAATGGATTAAATCACCCTCCACGTTTTATTTAAACTATCAGATTGGACACAAAACCGACTTAATGTTGATTGCGGTTCCATAAAACGCGTTCGTGGCGTGAAAATTGCTTTGAAAAATAACAATTTAAAATTCTTATAAGGGGGAAACTTTCTCAGATTTCCTTGGAAAGTTTCACGATTACCACACCAATATCAAGAACTCTCTTTAGCCTCTTCTTTCCCGCGTCAACTTTCTGACGTCATCTGCTCCGTTAAGCCTCTCGTCTCTTCCTGTTTCAAATGGACGTATTTCTGCCAAACGGAACTATGTGCATTAAGACATGAGCCCTGAGACCCATGATAGTATATGCGTAACAGGGCTCACGTCATAATGCACATAGTTCCGTTTGGCAGAAATACGTCCAAATGTGAGTCTTTCTTTGATTCTTTCTCCTCATAAATATTAAGAACAGAAAAATTGCAGTTTGTAAATTCAATCTAAATTATACAATCACGAAGCTCAAATAAAAATAGATCCCGTTCAAAATCAGGATCGGAGCTCTTAACATCTATATATTTGACAGCAATGCCTAATGCAACATTTCTATTTTTTCACACGATTTGTACTTGGAAAATATTGGGGACTCCAGGATCAAGCAAAATAATGAATATGGAGACTCTGATCCCTCCTTTTACAAACATTAAAATACAGATCTTGCAATGAAATAAGTTTAACAAAATAATTATTTGAATATTGGACAGTAATTCTGGAAATTTTTGGCGGAAACACAAAAACATCTATCGTCTATTATTCAAGTTCTCAAAGTAGAGGCGGATTTCTTTCTGAATTGAACTGAAGTCAATTGACATACGTATGATACAATTATATACAGATTGTACACTTTCCAAATGATACATTTTACTATCTATCATAGTATCGGCCATAGGACTTGAAGCAGATTCATAGGTCAGCCGGTATTCTAGGGTACACGTAATCTGGGTAACTTCAATGTTTTCAAACTATACCACGGGACTGTGTGAAAGAATATTGGTTCTTTCTACAAAAATAGACGGTTGCTTCGGATGAAACAGCGTTAAAATGACCGTGACAAGCTCACATACTACGATTGGTCGAGTATGAGACAAAGAGTAGCGTGATCAAACGAGACATCGAGTCGTTACGCAACGAATATCAAGCCCCCACTCTTTCATCGCCAATAATGGACTAAGAGTGACAGTGGCATGGCGAGCTTTGCGATACATCGATTATTCTGCCATCTAGACCTATGGAAAAGGATCGGTACACAGGGTGCTCGTAGCGAGCGACGTAATAATCGATTCTTTACCACGGCTTCAAATGGGAAAATATCGATAATCGATCTTTCACGCCACGCTTTGACGAAAGGAACTCAGAGGAAAAGGCACTCAGTTACAAGAAGGAGAATACTACCGCGCTTAACGCCGCGCGAGTCTCCAGATGTTGTCAAATTTCCTTCGGTAAAAGATGAATTTTCCGGAAAACCTGTGCATACTTTTCCTTCAATTTTTCGGAGAATTTTACTCGGAATCAGATCTTAATTGATTGAAAATTTCAAGAGATAATATTCAAGACTCTTCTCAAAAATGAACATTTTATTTGAGGAAAATTTGGCGACTCTCGGATGTTCGCACGGTGTTTTTCCTCATGGCGGCAGAATAGGATGCTGCGAAAAAAATATAGCTTCATGAGAGGATCGTCGGTTGAAGACCTCCATACAAATTCCGAAGTGGGACCGTTTCAAGTGTTACGTAAGTCATTTCGGCCGACTCTTTAGACCCCCCCCCCTTCAGAAATACGTAAGCTTAGCTTGACCCTGCCACCCGAAATTTTTCCAGGACATAACACAGAAAGTCTGAATTTTTGCTGAAAAAATAGTCTTTGAAAAATTTATTATTTTTTTTTTTAAGCGAGAGGCTACACCCCGAGTCTGACCATTCTCTCTCCTAAGACACTTGTCAACTAAGCTCGGGCCCTTCCCTCCCTTCAGTGGCTTACGTAATACTGGATCGGCTCCTGTACTCTGCCGTGCTACGGAAAAAAGCCGTATGAACCTTAAGGCGTTGCCAAATTTCCTTTGACAAAACACGAATTTCCTGGTAAACTTATGAATATTTGTTTTCCAATTTTTCAGATACTTTTGCTCGCAATTTCACCTCCTGAAAATATCAAGGAAAAATATTCATAAATTTCCTCAAAAATGAACATTTTTATAGAAGGAAATTTGGCAACTCTCGGATTTTCATGCGGCATTCTTCCTTAGCTCGGCAGTACTAATCAAAGTGGTTTTGCACTAAAAAAGATTTCCACGAAAACAAAAAATAATGTATTGCACTGAGTTTATGAAAAATAAATTTGAGCGAAATTTTCGATCACTTTCTGATTATTCTTTCCTGTCATTTCATTCATGGAATACACAGTTCTGATATTCACAGCAACCATATTGATGACCCGAATGAATGAAAAGTATGCAGAAACCATGGACGGCAGTAATGTTTTCTCCCTCCTGCGATCAATTAGTATGCACCTGATGCATAATATCATCATACTTTAATTGGAACAACTATTGGAATAGAGTGAGGATGTAGTGCCTTTTTTTGTGCCTCTTCATTCTACGATTTCATTCTAATTTTTTACAACATTCTGGAAACAACATGAAGGTGAGGGACTTGTTTCATTCATCGTCGGGGAATTCTCACAAATAAAAATGCCTTATCAATTTGACAAGAGTAATTATATGTACATAGTTATTTATGACATCACCATATGCACACACTATCACCGGTAATAAGTATTTGTCATGATCTAGTGTCAATTGTCATTGAATCGGTTTTCCTACTGACGCATTGCAAATAAATGACTGACAAACCTTATTCAACCTGGAGGGCTTGATTAACCCAGAATTAGGAAAAAAAAAAAAAAAAAAAAAAAAAAAAAAAAAAAAAAAAAAAAGTAGAGACTTGGACAGAAGAATTTAATTTAATTGTGCAGGGAATTGGACTTGAACCTAACAAATATTTTACTATTAGAAGCGTCAGATTAGTACGCGACCTTACCAGAAAGAGCCAATGATGCTTGATTAAAACTTTTATGATCTAAGTTCATCGAAAAAAACGAAGAGGTCGAGTGTTCTACAGTAGACTGACTTCAAAATTTGCCAGGAGATCATATCCACCAAAAACTAGGAAGAACAGAGAACGGGAATCAAGATTTGCACTCAAACATATTCCTACTGAAATGTACCGGAATGTATGACAGATTAACAACCGATACTGCGGTAAATATTTTTACACACTTTAACCATTTGTGGTATAACTTTCATTTTGATTATAATTGAACTGACAATTGCAAAATGACTGAGCAGATCTAATAAGAGAAAAAGAGGGAAAACAAACTGAATTATATCTTGATTAGCTATGGCTTTCACACAAAATAATAATAAAAATTTAAACAAAAAACTCGATGGAAATTTAAGGACAACGTCCCTTTTGATTCACATATAATATAAATAACAATACTTCTGGTTAAAAAGTCCATTTAAGTAGATTAGAAACCTAAAAGAAACAGTAATAATCATCACGAGCCAATTCAATGTGAGATTACAACTCATTTCCTTGTAGTTATCATATTCATTGGCGAACTAAAATTATCAATGAATTTTGTCAGAGTACTTTTTCAATGCTATGAAGATACCACTATCATTACCTTGTGTCAACAATGCACTCAAACAATGTAGAGATAGTCAATGATAACAGTTGGAATGTTCCTTCAATAGCTATCAAATAAAGCGGGAATGCAGATGAAATTTGTCCAAGTAATTCTTGTCCTTTGAATTGTGTCATGTTCTTCAGATAAGTCTTTTAAAACTTGGAGTATTTTGATTAATTGTGAAATCTAGATTAGAGGTGCAGTTCAGAGAAGAAGTTGAAATTGAAATGATACTATGAAACTTGTGATAAATTTTTGTTGGCCACATTTCTGACAAAATCTGAAAACTTATACAACTTTTCAGGAAAAATTTCTTGTGTTCACATATGAGGAAACACAACAAAAATGCTGTGGGACAGTGTACCAAAATTTAGAGAGAGACGATACCTTGTCTAACAAGAGATTCCTTGAGAGACAACTTGTAGATTTTTTAGTGGCTGATTCTACGTAGGTATGATACAAGGGTTTACTGGAAACACCTCAATGTTACTACACACACTTTTTTCTTAGCAGTAGGGATGAACACTGCTCAAGAATCTTGAATCTTTTACAAATTGCCTCAATGAATAAAAAAATTGTTCGACAAAATACCTACTCAAAATTAGGAAAGTCCAACAGAAAAGCAAGTTTTTTTTGATGAATTTGAAAAAGAAAAAAAATCTAAGCGACTGTATATGACAATCTTATCACAATTAAATTTAACGAAAGAAAATAAACATCACCATGATGCGTTATTTTTTACTCTCATTATCTGACTTAGATACTTTGTCCGAATTAGTAGTTTTATCCGAGTGAATTGTTGGATCTGATGATTTACTTAATGATGTCTTACTTCCCTCATCCTGATCACTAACCTCCATGGAGGGGTCTATCACATAGTATGGGAGAATTTTGGATGGGCCCGATATCAATGAACTGCTTTCAGAACTCTCAATTATGTATCCTCGGCCAATCACTACTCTTATAGAATCACCCATTATACCAAAATGCTCTTTTAGATCAGCACCTATATCAGAAACATCCCACATAGCTGAGAAGGCAGCCGAAACAGATGGGTTCTGATAGGTTAGATTGATAAACGGAACGTGTGTGAAAGTAAAATAATGAGCAATAGAGGCTAGAAACATTTCGATACAAATTAAAAAATTTTGTAATTTAGATGCTATTTCTCTGACAGAGTCTCGAGTTTCAACGTCAAATACTTGCGAAATCACTCCGGCATTTACTAAAATTGTGATGATAACTCCTTGGAAAAAGGAGAAAAAAATGACACACTTAATACTGAGAAATTTTCCAATAGGTTTCATCGGAGCAAGCTCTTCTTTGGTTGCACGATAGAATAATACTAGACAATACATGGCAAAAATTTGCGATACGTTATTCACAGCAATTATATACGGGTAAGATCCAGTGCTAAGTTCCCCTTCATGATAGACGCCGAACCAATCACAAACTATTGCAGCTAATGACGTCATTGGTCTCACAATAGTATACTGGAGAATACCATGTTTGCAACGGTGGATCAACTCTCTGCCCATCCTCCAATTTGTCATCCAGCAAAAGGGAAAGATATGTTTAGTTTGAGATTTCTTTGCCAGAGTAGTCTCAAGGAATGGATCGGCATCGTCAAGGTAATTGAATAAAAATTTCATGAAACTATAAATTACATACGCTTCATAGCACTCACGGAGACTATTCAGGTAGAGCACACGAGTTGGGAAGACTAGACCAAACCAAGCATTGAAGGCGTAGATTGGCACCATCCACAGGATTCGAATGATGTGTTTCTGAAGTGAGGGCTTGGTGTAGTGGATCATGTGCTGGACTATCTCCCAAAATGATATGGGTACAGCCATCATAACAAATATGCCTGCGATCAGATAGACGAAGCTGTCTTTCTTGGTTGTACTTTCTTCGAAGGCTGCAATCGTGAGGTACGGTACAAGGACAAGAATTATCACTGAGTAAACGAGGGCAACAAGCGGCCTTAGCCATTGCGTCCATTCTCTTAAAAAATTGAGTTTCAACATGATTGTAAAATAAAGATACGAACTGATCAGCCCAGGTCACAAAACACAGCAAGGTTTTAAAGGTTCTTTTGGGTGTAGAACGCAGTTGAAAAACGTTATCTTATCAAAATAAATAGACACTTGAAGACACTTGAGGCAACTTTGTGTGATGAATAATTTTCAGGAACAACGGGGGACACGGAAGGTTCTGAGAGATGATTTTCGGTTTCACTGATTCCATGGCATTGGCAAAAGGCTCAAGTTCGCGGAATGCAAGCACTAAAAAATTAAATTAAAATTTTACAAGGCTCTTCAGTTACGAGAAAGATACCGAGTTAGTTGTTAGTTCCCTACTTCGCTATGATGTTACATAACCACGCTAGCCACCAATGTAAACAGAGCAGCAGCTGAGTGACGCCCCACTTCCACCGCACTTCCTCCACTTGTAAACATTTCGCTCAACGGTGCGCACCGTTGGAGACGAGAAGCGGGCAACTCCACTCAATTCAAATGTTTAGACCCGCAGCGGACGAAGTCGCCCCACTGCCAGTCGATCGGACTTCTAGGGTCGTGGGCATTATTTACACAGATACAGTTTCGTACTGCCGTTGTAAGGAAAAACGCCGTATGACCCTTCAGGCGTTGCTAAATTTTCTTTGATAAAACAAAAAATTACCTGGTAAATTATTGAATATTTTTCTTCCAATTTTTTAGATAATTTTATTCGTGTTTTAATCTGAAGTTCCTGAAAATTTCAAGGAAAAATATTCATAATTTTCCTCAAAAATGAACATATCATTAAAGGAAATTTGGCAAATCTCGAAAATTCATACGACGTTCTTCCTTGGCACGGCAGCATGCATAGCTAGTTTAGTTTTTCACATAGAGAAGCATTGTTAAGATGCAAAATCTCATACTTTTTAAGGAATATTCCATGAAATTTCGTAAAATTTCACCACTTTTTCCAAGCTGTATGAAATGTTGTGATACTTTACAGTTTTTTAACACTTCTGCCATTAATTCATTGTCAGCATGCCGTAAAACTTGCGGAAACAGTGGAATCTTAATTTTGAAATTTTGAAAAAGAAAAAAAGAGGATGACTCAAAATTCTAAGTTGTTTGTAGTGTCCTCGGATCGTTGTTGCAAGTTGCACACGCAGCTGCAAGCCCCTGAAAAATCTTAATATTTCATTTTCCATGAAATTTCTTCTTTCAGGGGAAAATTCCGTGTGAAATTTCATTTCGTAAATTTATTTTTCATTTTTGGTGAAAAAATGAAACTGCAACTGCAGGAACGCGAACCTCGTTTAAATAGAGTAAAAGTAAAAAATTTGATACTTCTTAAAATATCTGAAAAGCAAAATTTGACTTAGTTACACTTCGGCTCTCAAACCGCGTACCGATGGTGAACGTGAGAAAATTTAGTATTTCAAAACGATGTATCAAAATTTTCACTATTCGACAACTTTTTTCAAGTGAAGAAGGAGGCATCATGCAAAATCTCACGAGTTAAACGGCACCGGCAGATGAATTAAAAAAGAACTGTCGTGAAATATTGCGGAAGGTATGAATTCGATCGATATGAATAAAGCGAAAAATAAAAAAGAATATAGATCGACGTGAATCGATCCACAACTGTGAGTCGACCAACGAACTTGTGTATCGACCCCGGTTTTTTTTTCTTTTGTCGATTCAACCGGTGTCGATCCGTTCACGTCGACCGAATCCATACCCTAAAAATTTGCGATCTCCTAGTAACGTCAAAACCCAAGATTCGTAAGGCACTGGAAAAAAAAATCGCTTGGATCCAGAGGCAAGACTTAAACATTGACAAGAAAAAATACTCTTGATTCAATCGGACTTTTTGCTTGAATCAAAAGGAAATCCGCCTATCTTAGGCTCTCCGATTCAAGCAAAAAGTCCGATTGAATCAAAAGTATTTTTTTCTTTTCAATGTTATTAAGAGTCTGGACTCTAGATCCAAGCGACTTTTTTTCCAGTGGGTCCTAGTTTCGACACAGATATGCGACTCTTGTCCTCTCAAAACGCGTTGGCACGAAAAAAAACAAGAGCTTGAACTCGTAGATTCCGATCTGAAAATGGCCTCCCGAGAGAGAACCTCCCTCGTCCTCCACTCAAAAACCAATTATCATCTGCTCAATTTGACGTATTTCTGCCAAACGGAACTAAGTGCATTTAGACATGAGCCCTGAGACTCATAAGAATATATACAGAACAGGGCTCACGTTATAATGCACATAGTTCCGTTTGACAGAAATACATCCAATTCCATTTGTTCTCTCCGTCGTCGGCTGCTCCATCAGTCTCGGGCGGGTACAAGATGAAATCGGGGGGTTGGTTCTTTGCAGAGCGTAACATCTGCAGCACGGAGCAGCAGATTAAGTGGGGTGCGAAATTAGGCCAGGCTACCAAACTGACAGCGGTGTTTTCTGACTGAAAATGTAGACTTCCATCCAAAAGGTAAAAACCTCCCAACTCCGATCAACATTTTTTGGTAGCTTCCGGACAAAATGCCGTCTTACAAGATGACTAACAAATATAAATTGCTAAAAAGTTGCTAAGGCGCATAAGTGCAATAGAGAATTTACAGGTGTCTGAAATTTGATGAGCTTCGTGTATAAGTGGAAACTACTGAGTGAACTGAATACGAGGATATCCTTGGTCCATGAATTGAACGATTATTGGAGAAGATATGATGAAATGATCTAATCTGCTAAAATACAAGTGTTCAAATGGAAATGCCGCCAGATTTTGCCTGGACGCAACTGTTCGTGTTCGAGGGATGTGCTGGTTGCATACACTCAAAATTGTAAGCGCTTTATTTTTCCTCACAGCGCAGCGCTTACTGGGTCTGGTCGCGATGATTTGTGATAAATGAAAGCCCATATTGCAAGAACAATCTATGAATTCTTACACTTTGAAGGTAAGACCGTGCCTGCCTTGAATTTTTTTGAAAATCATTGAGTTTTCTCTTTTAAATATTTTGCAGAGGCAAATCATTGTAACCCCTTGCAAGTTAGAGGAATGACTATAAATACAATCCTAAGGAAATTTCAAGGAGCCTTCTATATTGGCATAGAAAACGAAAACTTCTCAGGAGCGTTAAGTAAAATTCAAAGAGCTATTCCTGAAAATACATCTTCGCAAGGGATTACAATGATTTGCCACTGCAAGAAATCTAAAAGAAAAAACTCAATGATTTTGACAGAATTCAAGGCAAGCGCGATACTACCTTAAAATTTTAAAACAAATTCAGATTCCTTGTGCGATAAGGATATCCAGTGACTACCTTAAAATTTTAAAACAAATTCAGATTCCTCGTGCGATAAGGATATCCAGTGATCATACATTGTTGCAGCCGAACGCAGGCGCTACGCGCTGGGCACTGCGATACAGAAAACCAAAGCGCCTGTAATTTTACGTGTATGCAGCATAGTCATCCCTTACACATGAGTAGTTGCATGCAGGCGTTGCAACAACGATATCCGAAGCGACTCCAACTCTCTCTCCCTCTAGCGACGGAATATCCACGGTTAGAGTTGTAAAACACGTACCTTTTTTCATGATAAAAAATTGATTTTTAAAATGCGCTTTTCAAAATATTTTTTATAATCTCTATTTAAAACGTTTGAAGTCAAAACCAATTTTATTTTAACATTTCAAAGCGGTTAAAGAGGTTTTAAGGAGGTTTTCCAATGCCAAGAATGCCCAAGTTGTTTTCTAAAATTACTACAATTTTTTTGGTTGTTTTCCGTAAATTTCACATTTTAAAAATCAAAACAAAACGTTTCAAAAACAAGCTTATTTTTCGGTGTGCTGTTCAGTAGACACCGTGTTCAAAATGCGATTCTAGGATTAATGCAACCGATTCATTTTCAAAAGTCGGGAAATTTAAAAGAGAACCTTTGGAATGGAAATGCTCCGATTGATTTATTGTTCCCTCGCGCTGGAGATTACCTCAGTCAAGAAGTAGGATCGATTTTCGTAAGTTCGATTCAGTAGCGTGGCGTGCTTTGAGATATGTCGATTGATCTATAACTTAAACCTACGGAAAAGGATCGATACATAGAGTTTTGGCAACGAACACCCGAACAATCGATTCTTTAGCATATCTTCAAATAGGGAAATATCGATTATCGATCATTCACGCCTCGCCTCCGGTTCAATTTTTCACATTTTATGCAGCATCTCCGGTGCGAGGTTTTCAGCGCGAAATATACCGCCGTGCGAAGGAAAAACGCCGTATGAACCTTCAGGCGTTGCCCAAGCTCCTTTGATAAAACACAAATTTCCGGATAAACTTATGAATATTTTCCTCTCAATTTTTCAGATAATTTTGCTCGCAATTTCACCTAAAGTTCCTGAAAATCTCGAGGAAAATTATTCAAAAGTTTCCTCAAAAATAAACATTTTATCAAAGGAAATTTGGCGACTCTCGAAAGTTCATACGGCGTTCTCCCTTAGCGCGGGAGTATACCGCACTGTAGCTTTCGTTACGGGAGCGTCCCGCGGGGATTCTCACCGTCTCTCGACCATTTCTATCGCGAAAAACTGGTTCTCCAATCGGACTCGCGCAAAAGAAATTGAACTGCAACGTATATTTATTTCTCCTCCGTTTTTCTCTCGTCATGGGCTGGCCGGAGCAAGCACGTAGCCAAGGGACCTGGCCCGTTTGCCCTCGTAAAAAAGAGCTGAAAGAACAGCAGCATGAAGGGACCGGGGAAAATGAAGGAAACTTACAGGCTCTTGCAGGTTAAATGGGGATTTTTTTACTGCACCTGTTTTGGGAATATGAATATTCACTCTGGCTCAGTGAGAGGATCATGGTTATGTTTTAGTGATTGGTAGACGTCTTCAAAATTCCTTAACTTCTTCCACGAATTTCCTGGCTTTCCCCCATGTCAAGCATTCCCAGACAGAAAAAACTGATTTTCCTGGTTTTTCCAACCGCTGCACAGTGCGTATAGTGTCAATCAGAGAGGTCGAACATAAAATTTTTGACGAAAACTGCAAAATTTGATGTTTATTTCGATCAATTTTAAATTTTGAGGGGTGTTTCCAGGAGAGAAATTAACGAGAAAACCAATGGACCTATTTTTAGAACCTCAAAAAAGTATAAACAGAGTTATAAGCTTTTAAAGTTTCTAAATTTTGTCCGACCTCTCCTATTGGCTTGATCCACTTTGCACCAGAAAACCTGTGACTGAGTTTACCTATAGAAAATAGTATCCCCCCCCCCCCAAATTTTCTAGACAGTTTTTACTTGAACCGCGATTTTTGCAGAAGGTCCCCGAAAATATAAAAAACCTCTAAAAATACGGGTGACGGAGAAAGCGCGAACTTTAAAACCTAGTGAGCCCTAGACTACCGTGCTAAGGAAAAACGCCGTATGAAAATTGGAGAGTTGCCAAATTTCCCTCGATTAAACATGTATTTTTGACAACACGCGTGCATATTTTTCCCTGAAATTTTCAGATATTTTAGATTAAATTGCGTATGGAATTGTCTGAAAATCTTGGAAAATAAAATTCACAATTTTTCCAGTGAATTCGAGTTTTATCGGAGAAAACTCGGCAACGTCTGGTTGCTTATACGGCGTTCTTCCTTGGCACGGCAGTAGATTCTAGAGTCCCTTTATGCTGAGAGTCAAGACAATTCGGCTCATGGATGTCACAAACGGGAATAAAGATTACAGAAATTGAACGTTTTTCGTAATCTTTGATGGGCCCATTCTCAAATGCCTTTCTCCGTTCCTCCTCTCATTCCCTTTGTTCCTTGCCGAACCCGTAATTCCCTGGTCCATTCCAGAATATAATCTTTGCAATTGGTGAAAATGTAATCTTTATTCCCGTTTGTGACACTGTGGAGGCCTAAAATACGAGAACCAATCAGAAATGGATTCAAATTGTCTTGACTCTCAGTATAAAGGGACTCTAGTAGATTCTCTGTTGAGCCGTGGTTTCGATCTCCGCGAATTTCCCGCGCTTATGCCATTACTTTCCCTTCCGGTTTCCGCAGCGAATTGCAACGGTACGTGACAACATCGGAACCCCCC
>NW_017552014.1:686295-707293 GCF_001854935.1 Bemisia tabaci | reverse complement strand
CCCCCCACCCCCCGCCCCTTGACGTCCCATGCGCTTTTCTCCCCGTTTTTCCTACACTACTCTTCTGCCGTGCTAGGGAAAAACGCCGTAAGAACCTTCAGGCGTTGCCAAATTTCATTTGACAAAACACTAGTTTTCAAGAAAATTTGTTAATATTTTTCTTCCAATTTCTCAGATAATTTTGTTTGCAATTTGATCTAAAACTTCTGAAAATTTCAAGAAGAAATATTCAGAACTCTCCTCAAAAATGAGCATTTTATCGAAGGAAATTTGGTGACTCTCGAATATTCATACGGCGTTCTTCCTTAGTACGGCAGCCTTCTCCCCCTGCTCATCACAGGCCGGACCGCAGCGACGACGTTTAGAGCATAAACGACATGTCAACAAGGGGCATCTAATAGAGTTACGTGAGCCGTGGAGACTGCACTGCGTGCATCGCAATGGGGAGGGACGAAAGAAAGGGAGAAGGGAAAAAATTGTCCTTGTGTATGTAAGAACTGGCTGGAAGCCTAGCTCTGCTCGCAAGTTTGCCTAGCCTGCACGGCGCGGCGGCCCGGAGAGGATTACTGTAAAGCCTACTTCCCGGCGGACGCTAAGCTTGACATAACGTTAAACCATAAAGTCGGGCTTACAACAATCTGCTTAAATTTTACGCGAAATCGTCGAGATTAAGACTGGAACAAAGCAACTGGTGCGGCTGTCGGATTTTTTTCGCGTCCGAAAGAATGAGGAAGGTATTCTGTCCTCGCTTCTATACGGACTGCATTTTGCGATTAAGAATACTATACTGTTTTTGGCTCATCTACGAAAGCACCTACTATGCCGAATAAGTTGTTCCTAAACGCAAAAACACTTATATTCATACGCGGCCTCATGACATACATATTTTTTCTAAAACGAGCCGAAAATCGTAGTTTCTTGTTGCAGATTTAGTCCAAACTATAAAAAATACTTATACATATATTTTATTATTACAAATCAAACTTTCTTCGATAGAGAGACGATTTATTAAGCACAGAATTTTTTTCACTAACAGACATTTTGTTTGGGTGCAATTAATTTTGTTTGATTTCAAGTTGTTTTTTTAGTCAAACGAAAATTAAACTTGTCATCGATTACAAGGTTACAAGGTTACAAGGTTCTCTCGAGTAGCGAAAAAAACCTCTTTAACTCTAACAATACTTCCATTTAATACCTAAAAAATCTTCGACTCATACTCATATTATCTTCTTTTTTGGTTTCTTTTTAAAAACCAAACGTTTAATTTTTTTTTAAAAATCTTCGAAGAAGTTCTTCGGCTTTTTAGTTTCTTTATCAACACAGAAAGTAAAAAAATGTATATTTCCTGGGAAAATACACTAATAAATGACAGAGCAGTCGCCATCACGCTGAATCCCGAAAGCACAGAGAAACGATCATAACGCCCAACAACGCAAAGGCAACTCTGCCGTGCTAAGGAAAAACGGCGTATAAACCTTCAGGTGTTGCCAAATTTCCTTTGATAAAACACGGATTCCCTGGTTAACTTATGAATATTTTCAATCCAATTTTGCAGGTTATTTTCCTTGCGATATCACCTAAAGTCCCTGAAAATTTAAAAGAAAAAGAGTCATATTTTTCCTCAAAAATAAACATTTTATTTAAAGAAATTTGGCGACTCTCGAAAGTTCATACGGCGTTTTTCCTTAGCACGGCAGAACCGAAAAAACTGAGAAAGACCTGGAGCATGGAGAAGGCGAGAAGTATGGAGAAGGCTAGGACCTGGACCAGGAACATTGAGCATGGAGAGGCAGGAGCAACTGATACAACTCTACGTACTCTCCGGAAAGCGTGATGTATCACGCCACAATTGAAGGCGCTTTTGGAAACGGCAAACTTTCCATACGGGGATTCTCGCGTCGCATAAAATTCGGAGCATGAGATAAATGGAATGACTGATCTTACGAGCTAGTGCGACGGTTACTCAGTGCGCACACCTCCTCGTTTTAATTTATTATTAATAAGGAACTTTCCATCTTATTTATGATCAGTGTGTAATTTTCTCGGATGTGTTTCCGTTCAATTTGAGCTCTTCATACACATGATTTACTGGGATTTCTTGTAATTTATTCTTGATTTAAGTTCCTTTTATTTAGTTGTATTTTTCACAGCGTATTTATTGTTAGTTCTTCCGTAAAAAATTATTAAAACCAATTCTAGCTTAAGCACACTTAAACTATGCGTTCAAAACTGCAATAGCGGCAAAGGAAAACCCACAGGTAGAGGCCAGCGTGGAGGCTACTTCAATATTAATCTTCGATCGCATTGCTCAGGCGCAGTGATACAACTCTACGTACTCTCCGGAAAGCGTGTCTAGCCACAATTGAAGGCGCTTTTGGAAACGGCAAACTTTCCATACGAGGATTCTCGCGTCGCATAAAAAAAAAAAAAAAAAAAAAAAAAAAAAAAAAATAATAAATATAAAATTCGGAGCATGAGATAAATGGAATGACTGATCTTACGAGCTAGTGCGACAGTTACTCAGTGCGCACACCTCCTAGTTTTAATGTATTATTTATAAGGATCTTTCTATCTTATTTATGATCAGTGTGTTATTTTCTCGGATGTGTTTCCGTTCCATGATTTACTGGGATTTCTTGTAATTTATTTTTGATTTAAGTTCCTTTTATTTAGTTGTATTTTTCACAGCTTATTTATTGTTAGTTTTTTCGTAAAAATTATTAAAAACAATTCTAGCTTAAGCACACTAAACTTAGACTATGCGTTCACAACTGCAATAGCGGCAAAGGAAACCCGACAGGTAGAGGCCAGCGTGGAGGCTACTTCAATAAGCAAGTGAGTTGTCGCGTGGCGTATGGAAAGTTGCATCTTTGCATTTTGCAGGCGTAACGAGTGCGTTGGTGAGGATTCCCCGCCCCGACTCGAGCTCCTTGCTCCGGGCTCGGAGCCCATGATTCAACGCCTCCTCCGGTTCCGCGAGTCACAACTAGCTCACAATTTGGCCCTAATTAGATAAGGAATTACCCTGATGAAGTTCTTCTTATCGTCCGAGCTTTCGCTTCTGCTTCCGCCCAGACCCTCGGATCCTCATAATTTCTCCGCTTCCCTCATAAAAGGGCGTATCTCAATCTCCAGGTGAGCCCCGTTCCACAAATGAATCCATGCTCTCTGGGGCTCATGCGCAAGTCCAGATACGCGCTTATGTCGGAGGAACGAGGATTTATGGTGGGAACATGCTCTTTCCGCGTGGCTTCCTGCTACGCTCCGCCGGCTCACCCATTTATTATTTACACCTATTTCTCTCCTTGTGACAAATCTCCGGTGCCTCTCAGACCCATTCCTTGATTAGCGGCGGGATCCTGGAACCAATCCTTCTCTTCCTTTCCAAGTCCCACCTCCAGACGCCTCTCAAGCGGGCAACGCTCACTTTCCATCCTTTTACTTTGAATTCAAACGCCAATGTGTGCCTTTTCCGTACGCATGTTTTGTCATTAAAAAGTGCCTAATTCATATTCCTTCGGAAATAGCTGATTTTCTCAGGAGGCATCTTGCTGTTTACATGGTGACTAGTGTTCGAAACTCACAGGCGCCAACGCGCCTAAAAAATGAAGGCTCTGCGCCAACATGGCCCCTTAAAAGTGCCCCCCCCCCCAAAAAAAAAGAAAATCCTAATTTTTTTGTTCGGTGATTTTTCGAAAGTTACAAGTTGCAGCTACTAGTTCTGTAACTAAAACAGGTTGCGTCTAACGTTTTACAAAATGCGTCGTGATAAGTAGGCAAAAAGTCAATTTGGCCCCTAAAAATTGAGCTTGAGGAGCTACATGGCTCCTAAAACTTTAAAACGCGTTTCGAACATGGATGGTGACACGGTGATGAGGGAGGTTTAAGGAGATTCGTAACAAAGCATCATACAAAGGGCATTTTCACGAAACTTGAGGCAAACTCAACAGGACAACTTTGGTAATACACCCTTACAAAGCATTAAAATGATTTGCCGTCTGCAAAATTGAAATTACAAAAGAAAAGTGCTGGCAATTTTCGAAAATCGCCTGAAGTTCTGATTTGAGTGCGGTGGGAAAAATTTGATGCTTCGGCCGTAAAAGGGTTTCGCAACATAATCTCTTGACTTTTTAGTATTGGGTACGCGAACTATAGCAGGATTGGGTGCCTCTCCAAAGCAGAAGGCTAAGGATAAGACTTTTCAATGAATTTGCAGTAATGTCAAGTAACGCACGGTACGATATTAAGGTTCGAGACAAAAATGATCCTCGAACAGGACGATTGATACATCAGAGGAACAAAAATCAATTAATGTAAATTTTCGATAAGTGACAAATTACTCACACTAAGTCGATAGAAATCGGAGGTTTCGTCGCAGAAATCGGAGGTTTCGTCGCAGAAATCGGAGGTTTCGTCGCAGAAACAAATTCTGAAATGAAACTTACCTGAAACAGAATAAGGACAAGAGAGGTCAATTAAAATAAATTAATAGAATTTTAGATTCAACTGTACATTTATGTATCAGTGATAAGTTGAAGAAATAATGCTGGGTTCACATCATTTCGCGGGGAAAACAAGGCCAAGAAATTCCAAAAATTATTCAGTTAGAGTCAAAAAGAATTTTTGCTCTGATGAGTATACCAATACAAATTGAGGGGAGAGAGTGTTCAGCTCAGGCAGTGTGCATTGGAATATTAAGTTGAGGTCACGCCGAGAGATCTACAGGGTTTATCCAAAAGTCCGGGACCCCCCTTATAACTTTTGAACAAAAAATGCTTGATATTCCAAATTTGGGGAATGTTCCTTGGCCAAAGGGCTAGGGGACTACTTTTTGGCGCACCCAAAATTTTGGAAGACGACCCCCTGGAGGGGGCGGCCCCTAACTTTTCTTTTTCAAAAGGGAACCCCTATCTTGTGATACATCATTCAATCGCTATTGTTATAATATAAGCTTTTTACGTCAATTGATATCTTGAAACATCAGTCTGAAACGTTCGAATTGAAACATGTTTCATGGAAAGTTTTTTGTGGCATAGATTTTTTAAAACAAAATACACATCATTTAACATTTTTTTTCATTTTTTTTTGTTTTTTTAGAAAAACTCGCAAATACATACGTGTATTGGAGTCGATTCCGATGTAACTTTTTTGTCCGTTACATTCATCGTCCACTTTGAAACGGAATATTTTTCCGCTCAATTTTAACGAGATGGTCTTATCCTGTTTATGGATGGTTACTAACTTTTTATAACTTTGAAGTCCGTTAATGTCTTTGTTATGTCAGCGATAGCGACGAAAAGCTGTTTGTGACGGCCTTGCGCGGTCAATTTCATTTTATTTTATCGTTTGCAACACCTAGCTGTAACATCTGCAGTGTTGCCGCATCGCATCGACGACTGAAATTATTGCTGTTAGCAATATCATTTTCTTACGGTGTCATATACGTTACATTCATTTTTATTTTGAGGACTGGTAACTGCCCCCACATTATTTATTGAATTATAGTAGGCGATCATGCTTAAGTTTCAGAGCTTTTTAATGTACCGAAGGCAAATTTTGAGTTAATTTGAATTTTCTGGAGGATACTTCCAGAATTTCCAACAGCTTATAGTTTTTTCGTAATCCGCACAGTTCTATCGAATTTCTATTACCTTTCGAGTTAAAATACGAGAACGTTTTGACACGTCGAAGTTTATGAGCCAAGACCTAGAAAATCGCTTATCAAGGTTTTCCTTAAAAGTATAAATGTGGATATTTCCACGAATTTTTGAACGGGTGCGGAAAGAAAACTCATATGTTTGGTCACTTTTCTAGTGCCTTACAGAGCAATGCTTCCCGGCGGACTCCGCAAGAGCCAAAGAGATCCGCAAAGGCTTACTTATACTGCCGTGCTAAGGAAGAGCGCCGTAAGAACATTCGAGAGTTGCTAAAGAGGGTTATTCAAAATCGGCGATTTTACCCTACGCTTGGATTTTGCCCGGAGTTGGATATGTTGTTCCCTATCACAAGACACGCCTTATTCCGGCATTGGCAAGTTCACCCGAAATTTTTCCCGCGCGCTACAGCGTTGCCAAGTTGAAAACAGGCAAATTCCGTAAGTGGCATTAAAATTGAGCTATGAAGTTGCGGTTTTAACGAAAATTCTCTAAAAATTACGCACTTTTAGGAAATGACCATGTTTTTAATGTCGCATTAATTTTAACATGCATTATTGCCAAATTTCCGATTTTTAAATTCGACAAATGTTACATATCCGCAAATACCCAAAAAAGCTATCTTCAAATTTGAATAAAAAATTGTCTAATCGATAGTTCGTTTGATTCCGCATCCATCGATATATTATAGCTCGCTGGGAAACTTTTGGTTCGCGAGATATCATCATTTTTGTGAACAGCTTTATGGAGCGACGACGCTTTTTGAGTCCGGGCGGATAGAAATTTTAGCCTCCAAAAACACCGGGTAGCATTAATTCCATGGTTTCCTATGTAATTTTTGGCGCTGAATCCGAATTTGACCATTTCATAAAAAAATTGTCACCAAGATGTTGCCAAATTTGGCAAAAATTGCTTAAAATCGGCCTTTTTGGCGGATTATAGCCTGTGACTTGCCAGGAGTTGATCAGACGACAAAATTGGTTATTTCCACAGTTTAAACTCGTTAAACTATCTACAAGCTGGGTCAAGTTCTTTCTGCTCACGGTAAAATTAAACGCGCGACAAGCAGCAAACTGAAAAAAAGACACCAAAATTGGCGCTTTTTGCGGTTTTTGTCGTAAGTTTCTTGTTTTCCGATTAAGAGAATGTTTCTTAGGAAAATCTGAATTACGCCGAGTGTAACGACAAACTATTGTATTGTTACATATATAGATAAAGAGCCGCTTTAACAGCGGTCTCTCGGGCCCCGCGACGCCTAACCGCCATAGTCCCTTGTCCACCCACAGGTCCTCAGTAATTTGAAGCGCCCTTGTTCCTTTTTAAGCCCCTTATTGTCCTTTCCTGGGCGTCTTCTTGAGTTTGGTGTCGTTACTTTTTTCTATTAAACTCCATTATCTCAGAATTATAAAATAAAACTGTATACTAAATATAGGGTAATGAATAATAACGGTCAAATACCGCCAAAATTCAACGATTGTACGTAATTTTGGCAATATTGCAATGCGTCTGGTCTTGTTTTAATGAAGTCAGTCTGAGGAGTACATTTTATTCATTCATTTTTAGCAGAAAATTTTCCATTATTGTTTCAAAATGTGGTTTATTGACACGATTCGATAAAACTCACTATTTTATGAGTTTTTCCTCTCTAAACTAAATACCCTAGTTATTAGTATATATCTAAGTTGAAAATTAAATTATTCTACAGAAGTGTATTATTTTGCAAGAGAGATACATTTATAAAATTTAAAAATAAGAGTTGAACAAAGAATATAGGACAATAATATCGACAAAACCAGCTAAAATTAAAGTATTTTGTTTAAGCTTGGCAACATTGGAATATGTTCGATTTTATTTTATTGTTCAATTTTATTAAATTCTGCTCAAGTTGTTCATTAGTATCGTCAAGAAACATTCTCTTAATCGGAAAACAAGAAACTTACGACAAAAACCGCAAAAAGCGCCAATTTTGGTGTCTTTTTTTCAGTTTGCTGCTTGTCGCGCGTTTAATTTTACCGTGAGCAGAAAGAACTTGACCCAGCTTGTAGATAGTTTAACGAGTTTAAACTGTGGAAATAACCAATTTTGTCGTCTGATCAACTCCTGGCAAGTCACAGGCTATAATCCGCCAAAAAGGCCGATTTTAAGCAATTTTTGCCAAATTTGGCAACATCTTGGTGACAATTTTTTTATGAAATGGTCAAATTCGGATTCAGCGCCAAAAATTACATAGGAAACCATGGAATTAATGCTACCCGGTGTTTTTGGAGGCTAAAATTTCTATCCGCCCGGACTCAAAAAGCGTCGTCGCTCCATAAAGCTGTTCACAAAAATGATGATATCTCGCGAACCAAAAGTTTCCCAGCGAGCTATAATATATCGATGGATGCGGAATCAAACGAACTATCGATTAGACAATTTTTTATTCAAATTTGAAGATAGCTTTTTTGGGTATTTGCGGATATGTAACATTTGTCGAATTTAAAAATCGGAAATTTGGCAATAATGCATGTTAAAATTAATGCGACATTAAAAACATGGTCATTTCCTAAAAGTGCGTAATTTTTAGAGAATTTTCGTTAAAACCGCAACTTCATAGCTCAATTTTAATGCCACTTACGGAATTTGCCTGTTTTCAACTTGGCAACGCTGTAGCGCGCGGGAAAAATTTCGGGTGAACTTGCCAATGCCGGAATAAGGCGTGTCTTGTGATAGGGAACAACATATCCAACTCCGGGCAAAATCCAAGCGTAGGGTAAAATCGCCGATTTTGAATAACCCTCTTTCCTTCGATAAAATGTTCATTTTTTAGGAAAGTTATGAATATTTTACCTCGATTTTAAGGAAGTTTAGGTGAAATTGCGAGCAAAAGTATCTGAAAAATTGGTGTGAAAATATTCATAAGTTTACCAGGAGATTACAGGAAGTTTACAGGAAACGTTACTAATTACGGATGCTAGGACTTGGTGAGTATTTGGAATACTGCTCTCTTTTTGGGCCGTAGTATCTTGATTTATTTTGCGAGGAAAGCTCCGTACTTTTGATGGATGCCTGCCATTGCTAATATATTAGAGCGCCTTCAGTTTCGTATGATACTGTGCAATACCTCTGGTGTGAAATAGTTGCTTCAAGCGCCGTGGCAGGCGGGCAGCCAGTGCGTCGCCGCTCCGCTTTGTGTTAGGCTCTAATATTTAATCTGGCGGAGTCAGCGTTATTCAACTCATGATTTTGAAATGTTTGCACGTCCTGTATGGGTTATTCTCATTTTAATTGATAAAAAAATACGTATTAAAGGAAAATACAATGTGTGTTTTGTAAATATTAAGGTGGTTCCGTATCAAACTTAATGATTTCCAAAGCGCACGAATTTCTACACAATTTCTTATAGCCTTTTATAAACGATAGCGAAAAAGCAACAGCCAGGCGATAAAGTGTAAAGCCCGGCGATAGGAACTATAGCCCGGCCGCATAATTTTTTATCGCTTCGTATGGCCCGGCCGTATGATTTTCTCCGCATTCTACAGCCAGCTATATGATTTTCTGTAGCCTTCTTTAGCCGGCTATAAGAATTCCCATGGTATTTTGAAACGCAGCTCTTATCGCCAATTTTTACCAGAGTATTTCCCTTTCCAGTCATTCTCATTCCACAAAAAAGGTCGGTTTTAAAATATGAAATATAAGAGCTTTTGGAGGTAGTTTGTTGGAGAAACGTTTTTGGGTTTAAAAAAGAAATAAATTCGGTCATACAGGGGTGCACGAAAATTCGCGGGGCCGCGGGTCGGGTTAGAAAAACAGCTTTTTTACCAACAATTCCCATCCCAGCAAACAAACAAAAACAAAACCAAAAAAAATAGTGTATTTTCTTCGGAAAATACACTAAAAAAAACCAATAGATTGGGGGAAAAGAACTACACAAGGAGGGGCAATAATATCGTCGAATACAAAAATTATGGTGCACGAAATTTCTACCCGACTATCGGCTGAGAAACTCAAGTGAAGGCACGGACAGAAATGGAAGGAATATGCGCTTCGTCAGGTGAGATCCAGCGTATTGTTGGAGAGCGGTGTCCGAAAGGGCATAGCGGAGAGGCCAACCGCAAAAATGTCACGTGGGAAAATTGGAAAATAAACACGCCACGGAATGAACTCCACTAACCCTTCATCATGACGGGCTCCGGTTTTTTTCTGTTGCCAAGCGAGACGTCATTTTTTTCCGCTCTCCCCAAAAACGCTGGCCGGACACCATACGATTACTGAAATAATCCTGCGGAAAAGAAATGGACTAACTCTTCCTTTCAGGCTTTCTGGCTTAAGGTGGAGTCTGACAGTGGCGCGGCGTGCTTTACAATATATTGATTAATCTATATTTATTCCTACACGAAAATTTATTTAAAAATATACGAAAAAGGGTTTCTTTAAACCCAGGACCGGATTTCGGGGATAGCCACATGGGCCGCGGCCCATGGCGGCAAATTTTGGAATTTCAAATATAGGTATATAAAAAAAATCAGACTCAGAGAAAAAAGCACAAACGAGAAAAGGCGACAAAATCTTTCATTTCCTGAGAGGATGGTAATTTCTAATTTTGTCATCTTTCGTTGATACAAGAGGCACCATCTTTATTTAGTAGAGTTAAGAGAGAGACCAAACACGCAATTTGACCCGGCGGAGCGGCACAGCGCTGAGAGCAATGATGACGAGGACTTGAGATGAAACGGAGAAGCCCTCAGCGCGGCGGTAGGCATGAAACACATATTAGTGCCTACAAGACTGCATGAATACTTCAAGCATTGCGTTAAACACAGTACCGTCAGCAGCCGTCGGCGTGAAACGCGTAGCGCCTGCAAGACTATAGGAATACTTCACGCATTGCGCCAAACAAAGTGCGGTCAGCGCGGCGCGGCGGCGGATATTAAAATTATTAAACCACATTTATATTTGATCTTTGATAATTTTTTCGTTCATTTCTCATAAATGGGAGACCTTGTCCACACAGAGATAGTTTTACGGAACTTAACTTTAGCGCAAAGTTCCTTCAACTTTTGCTAATAGTGTTGATAGGGCTTTCGTAAAAAATGTGTCCAACACGAGTAAATGCGTCTTATACACCTCTCCCCTCCGGCACGTTCACTTGATGGTTTTTATGGATGTTTCAAAACGAGTGAGAAGGGGGCGGCAAAATACAGGCGGCCCATTGGCGGCAAGTAGGTAAATCCTGCCCTCCTTGAAGCAAACAATTAACCGTTTTTTTAAAGTTTTTTTTTAATTACGTATTTTTTAAAAGTTTAAAAAAAAAAAAAAAAAAAAAAAAAAAAAAAAAAAATGGTTGCTCCTTGAATGGCACGAATTCCTGGAATAAAAATTGACGTGACAACTTTGGAGTGTATTTTTCTGGGCTCTCAAGCTATTTGAGTCTTGTACCCTCTCCCTAATTGTGAGTACACAGTTGACACCTTCGGAGCAGCTCACGTCCGGTTCTGAGTACTTTTCCTCTCCTCTTTCCCCGCTTCGGTTGTCTGCGTCACGAGTGTCCTGTCTCTCTGAGATCTGTCCTGTTACGTAAGAGAACCCTAAGTTCATATTTGTATGAGCCACGGTTAGCACATGCTCTTATGTGTCTCAACGCACTTCCCAGGAACCACTTGCGGCTTTCTTCCGTAACACGACAGTATCTTCCTCAGATCCAGACCACTCCACCTCTCATCAACAAGACAAAAAAGGAGAGAGAAGAAAAGAAAATGAAAGAACAGAAAAGAAAATGAAAAAAAGAAAAGGACAGAAAATCGAAATGGAGCTGCAACATCCAATTTCCCGATGTATGGCTGATTATTGAGATTGATAGAGAAAGTTACAGGGAAAGAAGACAAAGGGATCGGACAGTTGGGCGTATCTCTATCAAACGGAACTATGTGCATTATGACATGATCCCTGTAATGCATACATTCTTATGAGTATCAGGGCTCATGTCTTAATGCACACAGTTCCGTTTGGTAGAAATACGTCCAGTTGAGCGATCTCATCGGTCGAAAAGGGTGGTTGTTATGGACTAAGGAGAACGTGTTTTTGGAACAACTATAGGATAGGTGTGTGCATGGAAATGATCCTCATCGATAAATGCCTACCTTGGCAATGCTTTTTATCGATCAAGGTCATTCGATATGGATTCAAGAATCGAGCCGGAGTATGATAACGATGCAGCTTGCATCAAAGTTCAAGCCAACCAAATCAATGTTCAGACACATCCCGCGCCCTTAAAACTTCCTGCATTAAGAAACTTCCAGCTCCGTCAAATCCGCCGACGCAAGCAATAGTCTGCTATGCCGTGCCGAGGAGAAACGCCGCGTAAACATTTGAGCCTTGCCAAATTTCTCCCGATTGAAATTTCATCCATCAGGAAATGTGCGGATACTTTTCTTTGAAATTTGAAAGCTTCTTTGGAAGCTAGAGTAAATTGTACGGGGTTGCCGCAGAATTTAGAAAATGAAATTCCCTGACACATTTTGGTGAAATTCCCTGACAATTGAAAATGCGCAAGATGATTAACAAGACATTATTAGAAAGTTTTTAGGCAGAATTTGTTGTTCAAAACGTCGAATCCATTCTAGGCAGCGAATAATGGTGCCCCTACAATTTTTCCCTGACATTTTCGTCATTTTCCCTGATATTTCCCGGTTTTCCCTGACTTCTTTGAATTCCCTGACGTTTCCCGGTATTCCCTGACTGTGACAACCCTGTAGAGTGAATGGACCACTAGATAAGGTACGAATTTCAGCATTCTGATACATGTATCTTAATCAAAATTTTACGTAAAACACGATGCACACAATGAAAATTACCGAAATTAACTCCTTACGAAGATATTTAATGATTCTTAATGCGTGAATTCAAACCACCCGCTCATGAAAACTCAATGCTCTACGTGATTCACATCGAGCGCTAAACGTTGTTATGACAGTCTCTACAATATAAAAATCTGGCAACCCGATTTTGACGCTTTGGCTCAGTTATAGCAAATTGCTAATAGTTTGAACAACACATGATGGGAAATGAACATTGCTCGATTGAGAAGCTTGCTGAAACCGTTGTAGTGCGCGATTTGACTCACGTAGAGTTTTGAGTTTCTTGTGAGCGGGCAGTTCAAATTCCCCGTAACCAATGTGAAATAAAAACGTTTATATCTTCGTTAGGAGTTGGTTTCCGTAATTTTCGTTGTGTGAATCGTTTTCCACGTGAAATTCTGGTTAAGAAACATGTATCAGATCGCTTAAATTCGTACCTTGTCTAGTGGTCCATTGTAATTAAGATCCTCTAAAAAATCCAAGAAAGAAATTAAGTTTTTTTTTAAAAAAATAATAATCGTATTTTATCGGGGGATATTTGGCAACATTTGAACGCTCTTGCAACGTTTTTCCTCAGCTCGGCAGGAGTCATCGCTCGTCTGACTCAAGATCTTTTCTCTATTTCTACACGATCCGTCATCTTCGTATAACACTATGCTTCTTGGGGCTCACGTGAAAAACGAGAAACGCCGTTTTGTGAGAGGAGTGGCGTAGTGTGTGTGTCTCGATCGGATTTAATTTCGCTCGCCAGGTGAATGTGTGAGCCGTTCTTTGCCGTGGGTATTAACGGGGTGGGAATGCGTGAACGAGTTCAATACTCCAGGGGGGAGGATGATNGGGGATTATTGCAATTTCCTTCGCTTGATGAACTTTCAACTGGCGAAATTTCCCGGTCGTTGTGTCGCGCCCACCGGTGCCAGACTGATGCTCAACGCAGGGCGCCCAGTGGCCACAGTCAGGAAAATATCGGGAAACCGGGGAAAGCTAAGGAAAGTTTTGGGTTTCGAAAAATTGAAAATGGTCGGGGAAAAATTCAAAATGGCGTGAAAGTCAGGAGAAAATCGCTCCTGCGGAATCGATGACTTTATACATGGAAAAGAAGTACTAGAGTTTAGCCCCTAAAATTGTGATACTACCCCAATATGTTGGATGATATGAGCATTCCCAATTAATTCGTCGCCTACCTGACATAAGGGCTTAACTACACTCTGCAATGAACCCTATCTCCCATACAATGCAATGCTTTTCCGGGCTCATCTCAATGTGTAGTTACGCCCTTACGTCAGCCAAGCGACGAATTGTGCTAGTGCCGCAACTCAAGATGGGGATGGTATACCGGATCATTTGGGTTAGTAACATTTACAATTAATTGGTCATGCCCATACCATCCAACAACCCCTCCCTACCCCCTTTTTTCCGTGAAGTGCATTTTGTAGTATACATTTTGTTTGTTAGAGTGATCACTGATCAGTCAGGGAAAAGTAAGAAAAAGCGGGAAATGCCAATAGGGGAAAATACGCCCGTGAAAAGCAGGAAAATTGCTGTCGCTGCAAGTTGCTCTGATGGGATACAAATTTTTAGGAATACTTGTGAATATTTTTCTGCCAATTTTTCAGATAATTGTTGGCAATTTAATCTCAAATATCTCTAACTTTCAAGAATTTGTATTCCCAACACTCTTCAAAAATACATATCCCTAACGGGGAGTTTTGGCAATATCCGGATATTCATACGTTTCCCCTTTGTACGGAAGTATTTTACGTCATCTATTTTAGTCGTTCCTTTCCAAATAATTTATTCATAATGTAAGATAATTGTATATATTTCTATGTAGAAGGTTACAAAAATGATGGTGTTAAAATAAACGTTAAAATTCTCAATGAAGATAACTCCTGCTTGTGTATGGTTCCTCTCGAATATTTTCTTGAGAACTGGCAATGCTGTCACCCATATATTTGCGTAGAAGCAATGCAAAATAGGTGAATTTTAGGGGGCTGCTCGGTGCTGCAGAGCCGGTGGCATTCGATTATGCGCGTTGTCAGAGCGGAGGAAGAATCAGTCGATTTGATGGATGGTTTGTGCCCGATAGTGTAGAAGATGGCGCCCTCCGGGGAGGGGGAGGGGGAGGGGTCTCGCGATTTTAACGAGCGCCGCGACTACCCAGTTTCCGGTTCCGGTTGCACGCCCGGTCCTCGCAAGGGACCAAGGGAAAACGCCGTATGAGCATTCAACGGTTGCCAAACTTCATCCAATAAAACCATGGGGTCCAGGTCAGGATCTGGAAAAACCGGCGTATTCCTCGCAGAATTTCACGAAATGAATCCTACTTGAATCGCAAATCTCTGTGACGAGCAAAGAGCTCCATGGAAACTGTGAAAACCAATGTGCGAAGAACACATTTTTCACAGAAAGGCTAATGTGAATGTGAAAAGGCTTTCCGTTACACTATCAGTTGGATTGCACTTTGCACAAAGGAACCAAGAGCATTCCAATGTTGCTAAGATTATGCAAATTCTTTTGCCTCGCAAATATCAACTGATCATCTAAACAGGTTTCATCTTCACTCCTAATAATCTATAAATTCAAGACGAAATACCATTGTAAATTTTTGATTTTTTGCATGATTTCAGAAATGTTATTTCAATGAATGTAGGTTTCAGGGTTGCACAACCTTAGCTACATTGGAACGTTCTTGGTGCCTTTTGCAAAATGCAATCCAGTTCATTCTGATCCCTCTCTACACGAGGACGGAAGCCTGGGATGCTGGTATGGGTGAAAAAGGCGGGAAAATCAGGAAAGGTGGGTGACGTCGGAGGAGGCGGGGGGGGTGGAAAATTTGGGAGCGGGACGAGGCGATCGGGACAGGGAAGAAACGGTGGGCTCTATGGGAAGCGTAAGCGGGAAGTTGATGAGCTTAACGAGACTCATGCGCCGTGGGAAGGCTCTTAACAGCTCCGGCTCGCGTCTCACGTCTCCGGCCTCGCTTCGACTCGCGACCCCCGCTCAATCGATAGCGTTTTCCACTTTCCCACCGGGCACCGGGCGCCCCACGCCAGCGGCGCCCCCGGCCC
Organism: Bemisia tabaci; assembly: GCF_001854935.1. Taxonomy (NCBI): domain Eukaryota; kingdom Metazoa; phylum Arthropoda; class Insecta; order Hemiptera; family Aleyrodidae; genus Bemisia; species Bemisia tabaci. Next base: position 691,732 of record NW_017552014.1, on the reverse strand, counting down.
CATCCCGTCCGGGCCCACCGTGCGACGACCCCTGACACCCGCAACCCGCAACACGAGAGGCGGATCACAGCGCCTTCCTACTCCACTCATGCAATCCGCACGACATAAAGAGGAATCCCGTCCAAATTGAGTCCGTTCCTACACTAAAAAAAAGGATCAGTAGACCAATCTTCAAGTCGATTCTGCCAGAGGTATGGTTACCTGAAACAGTTTATGGTAACGTTTACCTTCCTTCTGGCAGAACTGCAGATGACATTTAGACTCATTTTTCCTTGAAATCTTCAGATGTTTTAGATCAAATTGCGCACGTAATTGTCTGAAAATTTTGGCAAAAAATACTCACAAATTTCCCAGTAATTTCGGACTTTATCGAAGGAAACTTGGCAACGTCTGAAGGCTCATACGGCGTTCTTTCTTAGCACGGCAGCAGTCGTGCTGGGGCCGAATGTTATCGGCTTTTTCACACGGACTGCAACATCCATCGATGAGTTCAAACCGCACCACCGGCCAATCAGAAGCGCTAAGCCGGACTTAAGTGCAGTCGAGACCCGTCTTAAGTATGGTTAAGTGCGGTGGAAGGACCGACAAAATGTGACCCCTGAGACTGCATCACGGATGCGTTACAAGGAGAGGGGAGGTCGGGAGTTGCGTCGAGTAACGCTGATATCGGTGGCGGTGGGCAGCGCGCGCCAGTTTTATCTAAAATTTAAGATAAAATAGTGTATTTTCTTCGGAAAATACACTAAATCGACGCGAGGTAGCCATTTTTCATCTAAATTCATTACAAAACACCCAGCAGCCGCATAGTTGAAACTTTAATTGGCTAAGTAAGTCGACAAGATAAGACCGGACATATCCCTATCTCTGCAGTGTAATACATCCATTTTCGATTCTTGTCATGCCGGCATTTTCAACAATCAGGCTGCTGGAGGTTGGACAGCGTGGTTGGTAATTTGCGTTTACAGGAGAAACAGACCTGCGTCACGAGTGATTTGCGAAGAAAGAGGGGATGAGAAAGTTTCCAAAATGAAAATTATCCTCGAAAAAAATAAAATGATATAGAAAGCCTGCCAGCAACGTGGTAAACCCATACGTTGTGCATACGCTGTTCTGCAGTTCCAAAATCGATTTATAGCTAGGAGTGGACATTCTGTCCGGATAAGACGGGGGACAATAGAATGCGCCAAAGAATCAATAGCAGTGGCTCGATTGTTGAATCACTATCGGATGGCCTTAATCGATATATAGCATGGTTAAGATAGGGAGTTATCGATCGAGGTCATTCGATAAGGATCCAGAGTCGTCGCGTGCTTTGCGATACATCGATTGTTATTCCATTTAAACCTATGGAAAAGGATCGATAAACAGGGTGTTCGAAGCGAACACCTTAATAATCGATTCTTTACCATAGGTTTAAATGGGAGAACAATCGATACATCGCAATTCACGCCACGCCACTGGATTCAACCATCGATCCGTAGGGCCGAGATTTCTTCCGCCATAAAGTTTACGTATCAATATAACCAGACTATGCGCAATAAGAGAAACAAATTTTTTCTGCCCAGCGATTTGTAGCTCTAATGTAAGTACGACAATAACGGGACTGCAGAGCGAGGAGGAGTGAAGCCGAGGATGTTTGGCCGATGCCACATTTACTTCACATTTTTCCTTGTCTTTTTTGTTTGTGCGAACATTCAAGAGCCAAATTGCCCCGGATAAAACATGTATTTTTGAGAAAGGTTATACTTACGTATTTTTAATTGAAATTTGCAGACATTTCAGACGAAAAAACTTGTCTGAAAAATTATAAGGAAACATTCACAATTTTCCGAGTAAATTAGGTTTTTATTGAAGGAAATTTGGCAACGTTTGAAAGTTCATACGGCGTTCTTCCTTAGCACGTCAGCATGCGTCCTGAACCCTCGAGGCTCGGGAAAAGGAAACGGGTGTGTTTTTTTGGCATGATCTAGGAATGAGAGATTGGCGGGTCGCTTTAATGTTGGAACTGGCGAGCAGAATGCGGCATAATAAATAATCTCGGTGCCCCGCCACGCTCCAGCATCCCTCCCAGCCAAGGCGCCGCGCCGCGCCGTGGCGACACAAGAATACATACGCAATCGCGCTATGGCAATAAGGGCCCGCGAGCCCGCGACCCTTGACGGGATTTCACTACTCTGTTGGCGCGTCCCGCCTTGGCATCCCCATTCGATCCGGGATCGGGGACTCCGAGATGATCCCTCGTCAGTTGTTTCACCATCCGATACGCGGATACGACACTCTCACAAATGCAATGCATAGAGCAATCCCTCTGTCCCTCCGCGGCCCATCCAGTTTCGTCTCGTTCAAACTCACTAAATGGACCACTAGACAAGGTACGAATTTCAGCATTCTGATACATGTTTCTAAACCAAAATTTTACGTAGAATACGATGCACACAACAAAAATTACCGAAATCTACTCCTTACAAAGATATTTAATGATTCTTGATGTATGAATTCAAACCACCCGCTCATGAAAACTCAATGCTCTACGTGATTCACATCGAGCGCTAAACGTTGTTATGACAGTCTCTACAATATAAAAATCTGGCAACCCGATTTTGACGCTTTGGCTCAGTTATAGCAAATTGCTAATAGTTTGAACAACACAAGATGGGAAATGAACATTGCTCGATTGAGAAGCTTGCTGAAACCGTTGTAGTGGGCGATTTGACTCACGTAGAGCTTTGAGTTTCTTGTGAGCGGGCAGTTCAAATTCCTCGTAACTAATGTGTAGTAAAAACTTTGATATCTTCGTTAAGAGTTAGTTTCAGTAATTTTCGTTTTGTGAATCGTGTTTTACGTGAAATTTTGGTTGAGAAACATGTATCAGATTGCTTAAATTCGTACCTTGTCTAGTGGTCCATTCGACTTCGCTTCCTGTGTATTTCAGTGGGTGGCAAGTCATTTTTCCTAAAACATTTTTTCCTACTGCAATTTTTCTTAATACTTTTTTCCTACTCGTTTTTTGTCCCATCACAGTTAGTCCAACGAGTGAGACGTCCTACTGGCTTTTTTCCTAGGGGCATTTGTCCTAAATTCAATTTTAAAACTAGGGGAGCGAGAAAGTAAAAAAAGAACATAGGTACCTCACAAGTTAAAGTTGTGGCCGCATGCCCGTAAGTAGTGGAGCTTCATCCTCCTCCTCATATTGAGGGTATAGAAGGCTCAGCTTGTGATGTCTCCTGTTCACGCGCTTATATTCGGCTCGCTGAGAAAACTTTACTCTTCCTGAAACATTTCCCTCTACTCTACTCATGTTTACGTTTCAATTATTATTGGATTATTAGGACAAACACCCTTAGGAAAAAAGCCAGTGGGACATCTCACTCCTAGGACTTACTGTAATGGGACAAAAAACGTGTAGGAAAAAAGTATTAGGAAAACCTGATGTAGGAAAAAAAAAAATTAGGAAAAATGACCTAGCACCTTTCAGTGAGACCTCAGTCAAGGAGGAATCATCCCAGCTTCTACCGACCTCTCTATGCTTCAAGATTCTGAATGCAATGCACGAAGATTTGGATACCTCATCCTCACACGCAGACAAAAACTTCTGTGTCTAGTGTTACTTTTTTTGTGTGAGGTCAACCAAAAGGGCTTGGCTGCTCAACACAATTGTGTGCTAAATCGACCCGAAGCGTTGGTTACTCTGAGACATCGGGGCATATGAGAAAAGCGTCCTGCGGAACTTAGGTACTCTCGTTTTCCTCCTACTACTCAGCGGTTGCGACTTGCGAGAGGTTAGCGCATTGGATTAACACAAATGCCTTCCGAATTAAATCCTGGCCATTCCAGTATCATTTTCAACGAGGCCACAGAATTTGCAACACAAAGATTTGGTCCCTCCAACCCAAGGATTTCATATATTAGACACAGGGTGGACTGACACAAAAAATTAACCTACACCTTGTGTTACTTCGTGTCTTGCTTCCCATATTAACACAAAATATTGGTTAGTTTTTCTTACTGACAATGAGCAGAAAAGAGGGGTAGAAATGGGGAGATCTGCTGGATGCGAGCCGGAGCCGGGGTCGATGCAGCGTCGGCTGGAAAGCTGCCGAGCCGATTCCTTCATTCGACTTCGAGAAGAGTTGCGAAAGGGGCAAAAGTTTGATTCAAATCTGCTTCATGTTAGGGTTTCCTCTTCCGATTTGCCGGAACAAAGTTCAAGGAGTTGGAGGGAAGGACAGGGCCCCGAGACCGAGACAGGAGCCTGAGAACTTGCATCAGATTAGAGAATGTATTGAAATATAGCAAAAGCATCGTCTCGTGGTCTTCCTTAGTACTTCGCCCCATTGTTGCCGATTTGCAAGTATGCACGGTCAAGTATGCTCAGTGGAGTAGATAATGAATGACGTCATTCAACGGAACAAGCTATGGTTCGGGGGAGATCGGCCATGAAATTTTCGACTGGCACTCCAAAAGTTTATTTTTATTTCGCCACCATATTCAATTTATTCCCTGATTTTTCCCTCATCTTTAAAGACCCATTCTTTGATGAGAAACCCAAGTTTTCTCCCACTTCCCCGGAATTGCTGCGGTGAAACCAGAGACGAGAGACCCTTCACTGGCCTCTTGGCGACAGGTGGAAGCCTTTACTTTCGGGGATTCAACAGTTCCTTGTGGCCAATTGTAAGGAAGCAACACTAAGCAACAGTCATCACTCTTTTTTTGGCTGTTGACCTACCTACATGGTGGATGATGAGCTTCAAATTTCGACGTGTTTGAAAAACGAAAATGCCGGCACGTTGTTGAACATCAACCATGAAGGTAAGTCAAAAGTTTAATGTTGAAGTCCCGAAAGTAAAAGCTTCCACCATAGCCGAGATACGAGTGGAGGGTCTCTTGGCTCTGGATAAAACTCAGGGGTCGAGAGGGAATAATTCTGAATAATTGCTAAGAATCCACTCAGAATCAATTACCATCTCTCTGGCATAGGTCACCAAAACAACACAAAAAAAGACAAAAACAAAAAAAAAAAAACCGATTACCGGTGTAATCAATCATCCTTTAAGAAGTTAGATGAGGTGTGGCGGGAAATCCACATTGTCTCGAACCAAAATACCGACGCAATCGGGTAGTTCCACTATCGACTGCTGCGGACGCAAGAAATGCAACGTGGCAACAAGCTGGAAAAGTTCCTTCTCTTCGATTTATTCGACACATTTAAGTTGGCACCCCGAACTACCCCCTCCCACCCCCCGAGCTGCGGGTCGTTCGGAGCGGGAATAAAATACGGTCGCTCCCCCGATCTCCGGACGGCGACAAAGGGGAGGGAGGCGGAGGAGGGTGGCGTAACCCCGAATAGTTTTTGATTGATTTCATTTTCACCTTTTATACGCGGCGTGGCGCGGCGGTCCCCGTTCAAACAACCCCCCCCCCCCCCCCCCCCCCCCCC